>JBAKBP010000734.1:137435-261257 GCA_037953745.1 Lithodes maja | reverse complement strand
ATATCAAAGGCATTTGATAGAGTCTGGCATCAATCCTTATTGTCGAAGATGTCACACTACGGCCTTGCATCATTAGTTCCACTAATTTCTTCTTATCTTCATAACAGAAAAATATGTGTAATGGTAGATGGCCTTTATTCTCAATTTCACTCAATAAATGCTGGTGTTCCCCAGGGATCAGTTTTGGCCCCAATTCTGTTCCTCATTCATTTCAATGATTTCACTCATAATCCAATACATTCCTACGCAGATGACTCAACACTCCACAGTTCCTTCACATTTACCAATTCTTTCACCAAACCCGATCTTATAAATTCAAAAATAAACACTGCAATTTCTCTGAACCAGGACCTTTCTAGAATTAATGGATGGGGACAAAAGAATCTAGTTTCCTATAATGCACAGAAAACCAAGTACATTCAATTTTCTATCCGACAGAATCTCACTGACTCCCATATATTTTTTAATGATGTAAATATTCCCACTTCCCCTAGTATTGACATTCTCGGATAACATTAACTACTAACTTGAGCTGGACACATTATGTTAGAAGCATTGCTAAGAATGCCTCTAAAAAACTGGGACTCCTGTACAGAGTTCGAGAATTCTTCACTGACGAGCAGTTGGCCGTAATATATAAAAGTCATGTGCGTTCTCAGATGGATTACTGTTCACCTCTGTAGGGTGGAAGTGGAGTGGTTGCATTGAGGCAGTTGGACAAAATTCAAAATAAAGCTATTAGATTAATCAATAACCCTGCAATCACACAGGACCTTCCTAGATTATCCATACGAAGAAACGTTGCATCCCGTGCATTATTCTACAGATATTTTCACAGCAATTGTTCCGAGGAACTTGCTTCAATTGTGCCGCCTCTCCACATCTTTCCCCGTAGAACTAGGGCAGCTGAGAGCGCCCATGAATTTACACTTTCTCCTCCACAATGCAGAACTTCTGCTTATCAGAATTCATTTATACCCAGAGCTACTACTCTTTGGAATTCACTTCCCTCGAATTGCTTTCCACAAACTTACAATTTACAAATGTTTAAATCCAGTTGTAACAAACATTTTATGAATGGAGGATGCCTTTAGGCACATGGACCTTTTTGTTTTATCTGTGTTATTCCTTCCTCCGTTCATTGTCTCTTTAAGGTGGACATACATCGGTCACGGTGGATGTGCGACACTTGTCAGGTCGCCTTGTGCCTGTCTGACAACCTAAATTGCTTCGCTCCATTCCACAAGGAAGTATAAATAAATAAATATGTAAGTAACTGGTGTAAAAAAACAAATATGTAAGTTATTTTTTTCATTAAAGTCAATTTTTATATAGATCAAGGCAGTATTTCATTACCCATTTATTCTAGTATGTAAGTAAAAGTTCATATTATTGCTAATTATACGTATTTATGTTGCTGACAATTATTTAAAATCATATTTAGTTGAAATAAGACACATATATTTAGTGAAAAACATTACACCAAAACGGGCCAAACATCCCTGGCGGGATGTTCATGGTTACCCGTAAGTCGGGCGAGTAGCCTGTACGGGTTATTTGTTTGACGCAACATTGCAACATTCAAGTGCACCAAACTGAATATTTCACAACAGTAAACATTTCTTAGAAACACCTACATTTTCATGTCCTAAGAGGGTTTTTTGATATCTCAACGATTTCACTAAGTACCCTCTAAAGGGTTTAATGATGGAGGGAGAGAAAAACTAGTTTTGGAAAAGTTGTTAAGGCCGTGTGATCGCCAAGGGAAGGAAAATGTGGAATGTGTTTATATAGGGTGGACATAGTAGAGGAAAACCTGGAATGTGTTTATATAGGATGGACATAGTGGAGTAAAACCTGGAATGTGTTTATATAGGGTGGACATAGTGTAGGAAAACCTGGAATGTGTTTATATAGGGTGGACATAGTGGAAGAAAACCTGGAATGTGTTATATAGGGTGGACATAGTGGAGGAAAACCTGGAATGTGTTTATATAGGGTGGACATAGTGGAGGAAATCTTGGAATATGTTTATATAGGGTGGACATAGTGGAGGAAAACCTGGAATGTGTTTATATAGGGTGGACATAGTGTAGGAAAACCTGGAATGTGTTTATATAGGGTGGACATAGTGGAGGAAAACCTGGAATGTGTTTATATAGGGTGGACATAGTGGAGGAAAACCTGGAATGTGTTTATATAGGGTGGACATAGTGGAGGAAAACTTGGAATGTGTTTATATAGGGTGGACATAGTGGAGGAAAACCTGGAATGTGTTTATATAGGGTGGACATAGTGGAGGAAAACCTGGAATGTGTTTATATAGGGTGGACATAGTGGAGGAAAATCTGGAATGTGTTTATATATACATTTTCACCTCAGCCTTTGTATGAACACCGACGAGATTCTGATAGTTTCCATTATGCCGTGAACAATTCATGCTGGTCTTTTGGCATGCAAGGTTTCTTTAACATCCCTGTTTCATAGAGATGGCAAATCAACCAGTTGTATATTATGTTGAGGAGTGTCTTGTGTAATATTAAGAGTCCAATAAACACACAGAAAAACTAGTTACGTTCACAAAGAAAGGAACTACAGAATCGACAGGAGGAATTAGACCGTCTTTGAAGCAAGTTAACTAATCTTACCAATTTTATCACTCGCCTAATAAAATTATTGTTGGAACTGATAATGTTCATGGATTATTATTCTTGCGGTGTAATCATAATTACAGCTTCTGTATTTGGACTGGTTTTATTTTTTGGGCGGTGAAAGTTGGTTTGTTTATTTAATAATAATGCATCAGCATGTTAATATTATAAATGCTAACTGTAGTACTGTAATTAATATTATTGATATCATTATAATTATATTTTTTCTACTACTTTTGTTTTGGCTAGCGTAATTATTTCATATTATTCAACAACGGGGATAGCTTGCAATGCAGTAATAAAAGTTAAACCATAGCTTGTAAAAGGGTGGTAACAGGAGGGTTGGGACGTGGTGTTATTTACCTCTGCACAGCTTCTTGCTCTGTACAGGGGCACAGTGCGTCCTTGCATTGAGTATTGATCATATGTGTGGGGAGGATCTTCTCGTGGCCTTTCCTCTAATTTTCACTCTATCGAACACCATCTCTCCTCCTCCAAACCTGATCTTCTTTTTTTCACCGAAAATCAGGTGTCTGAAGCAACTGCCAGCAGCTCCTTCTCTGTATCCTCCTACTTTCTCTATCCTAGTTTCAAAGCCAATGGCGGATGTTATGCATACGTGCACAACAAACTCACTTGCTCTTGTGTTCCCCATTTCGACTCCTCTGAATGCTCAACTTTATGGTTCAAACTATCCTGTCATTCTCATACTAAATATTTCTGTGCTGTCTAGCTTTCCCCTAACTCTACCAACTTTCCCAAATTCTTCGACTATCTAAACTCTAAAGTGGAACACATTCTATCTATCTCTCCCTTCTCTGAAATCTCCATCTTTGGAGATTTCAACGTTCACCACCGCCACTGGCTCTCCTCTCACTCTACTGACAAACCTGGTGAACAAGCCTACTTCTTTTCTATCATAAATGACCTAGGCAGCTGGTCCAGCAACGCACTCGTATCCCGGATCGCTTCGGAGATTGGCCCAACATTCTTGACTTATTTCTGACTTCTAACCCTTTTTCTTATACTGTCAATCTTTTCTCTCCTTTGGGCTCCTCCGACCATAAACTTATCTCCGTCACCTGTCCTATCTCTTCAGTACGGCCATCCGATCCTCCCAGCCGGCGGCGCTTGTGGCACTTTGGCGCTGCCGACTGGGTGGCTCTCCGGCAGTACTTCTTTGATTTCCCATGGAATGACTTCTGCTTCCGTGGCCGAGGACCCTCGGAGAGAGCTGAACGCATTACCGAGGTAATCCTCTCGGGCATGGAAGTGTACATTCCATTTTCTTTCTCTCAGTCTAATGCCAAAAAAATCTTGGTTTACTCACGCTTGTTCTACTGCTGTCCACAACAAGGAGGAAGCATTCAAACGGTACCGACGCCTTAAAACTTAAGAATCTCATTCTTTCTATGTTTCTGCCCGGAATCAAACCAAATCTGTTCTTCGACTTGCCAAGCACTCTTTCATCCATAATAAATGCACTGAAGTATCCAACTCTAGCTCTTCCCAAGCTTTCTGGCATCTAGCTAAAAACATCTCCTCTTCCTCGTCTTTCCCTCCCCTTTTCCACTCTGATGGCACAATCATCTTCCTCTGACAAAGCTGAACTATTTGCTAAAACTTTTGCCAGAATCTCTACCTTGGATAATTCCGGTGCAATTCCTCCCTCTCCATCCCCTCTCTTCTACTTATGCCTAATATCCTAATCTTCTAAAGATGTACTTTCTACCCTCTCTGGGCTTAATACAAAGAAGGCGTACGGTCCGGACGGTGTTCCTCCTGTTGTACTTAAAAACTGTGCTTCCGTGCTGACCCCCTGCCTAGGCAAACTCTTTCGTCTCTGTCTCTCCTCTAACATCTTTCCTTCTTGCTGGAATTTTGCTCTCATTCAACCTATCCCAAAGAAGGGTGACCGCTTTCAACCCTCCAACTATCGTACAATTGCTCTCATCTCTTGTATCTCTCAAGTTTTTGAAACTATTCTTGCTTCCAAGTTTCTTAAGCATTTTTGTTCTCATAATCTGCTCTCAGATCGCCAGTAAGGCTTTCTTATGGGTCGCTCTACTGGTGATCTTCTTTCATTCCTTACTAACTCTTGGTCATCCAACTTTCGGGACTTCGGTGAGACTTTTTTCTGTTGCACTAGACATATCGAAGGCTTTCGATAGAGTCTGGCACAAATCTTTAATTTCCAAACTGCCCTCCTTTGGTTTCTGTCCCTCCATCTGTGCCTTTGTCTCTAATTTCCTTTCCGGCCGTTCCATAGCTTCGGTTGTGGATGGCCATCGCTCATTTTCTCATCCTATCAACTCCGGTGTTCCTCAGGGTTCTGTCCTATCTCCTATTCTCTTGCTAATTTTCATAAATTATCTTCTCAACTGTACATATAGTCCCATCCATTCATATGCAGACGACTCTACTTTACACCACTTAATTAGTTTTCCAGAACGCCCCAGCCAGCAGTCCCTCAAAAGTAAACGTAATGAAGCCATAAAATGCTTATCTTCTGATCTAGCTACTATTTCCAATTGGGGTAGAGATAAGCTTGTTACATTTAACCCTTAAAGATCGGGGTCCGACTTAAGTCCGAATCGATAAATTTGGACTATGTGGCGGTGCCCGCCTTAAGTCTGAGTGCAATTTTGGCGCAATATTGGCTCTGAGAGAGAGACGAGTGACTGGAGGAGCATGGGTTACCTCAGGACCGCTCGCCACGGCCGCCGTGGACCTACTGAGATTTATTCTACTTACATCGACCCTCACTCCCTCGCTACATACGTAATTATATAAAGAAATTACCGTATTTTAGCGATTTTGCCCTTCGTTGCACGATCGTTGCAAGACAACCAGTGATCGTAGAAGAATGGTTCGGGTGTCATTGGAAAGCTCAATTTATGCCCTTTCAGGGATACATACTTGTATTACGCTCTGGGTCTTGTTTATGCATGAAAAAGAGCACGGAAACAACCCCATTTATGGTAAAAAGACCAAGCTGGGCTGCACGGTCAAATATACCGCCTAGCCCGCTAAATAAGGGCTAATGCTTCCAAAACTAAATTTATCCATCTTACTACCCCATCAGGAACCTCCAGAGGACTATCCCTTATTCTTCAACAATACAAAAATCAACCCTTCATCTTCCCTCAATGATCTCGGTGTCTCTTTTTCTTCTGCTCTCTCTTGGAAAGACCATATTACCAGTCTCGCTAAGGCAGCCTCCCAGAAGCTGGGTGTGCTCAACCGCCTCAAGGGGTTCTTTACCCCTGCGCAGCTACTTGCTCTGTACAGGGGCACATTGCGTCCTTGTATTGAGTATTGTTCACATGTGTGGGGAGGATCCTCTCACACCACACTCCTAGATAAAGTAGAAAGGAAAGCTTTTTGTATCATTAACTCCCGTCCACTCACAAATTCTCTGCAATCTCTCTCTCTTCGCTGCAATGTTACATCTCTCTCCCTATTCTATCGCTATTACAATAATCAGTGTTCCTCGGATCTTTCCCAGTGTATACCACCTCCTCTACATCGGGTACGTAGTACCCGCCTTGCAACACAATCCCACCCCTACTCTGTGCAACTCTCCAACCCAAGAGTGAAATGCTATTCTCAGCCTTTCTTTTATTCAACTGTTGAACTCTGGAACTCTCTCCCAGAATCAGTCTTTCCCTCTTCCTATGACTTAAATTGCTTCAAACTCTGTGTGTCCAGGCAATTTAGCTCGAACGTCCCTTGATTTCGTCCTGTCACTCTTTGAAATCTGGGGGAGGCACTCCTGCAGGAAGTTATGCCTTTTGTCTCCCTCATTCACATAGAAAAAAAACTAAAAAAACAGCACTTCTAGACAAAGTAGAAAGGAAAGCCTTTTGTATCATTAACGCCTGTCCATTCACCAACTCTCTGCAATCTCTCTCTCTTTGCCGCAATGTTGCATCTCTTTCGCTATTCTATCGCTACTACAATATTCAGTGTTCCTCAGGAGCTCTTTCACTGCATACCACCTCCTCTACATAGGGTACATAGTACCGTCTTACAACACAATCCCACCCCAACTCTGTACAACTCGCCAACTCAAGATTGAAACGATACTCCCAATCTTTCTTCTGTTCAACAGCTGAGCTCTGGAACTCTCCCCTGAATCTATCTCTCCCTTAATTTGTTTCAAACTCCGTCTTTCCAGAAATTTTGACTCAAAGATTCCTTGATTCTGGCCCTGTCACTCCTTTAACTGTGCGTGAGGCACTCATCGCAGGCAGTTTTGCCTTGTGTCGCTCTCATCCACATAGGAAACCAAAAAAATCCAATTAGCTCTGCTAAAAGTAGTGAAGGTTTGTAGACCGGGAGAGTAATTTAAGTAGCTCCCTGCTGGACTGACTTTACATTATAGAGATCGCAAACCTTTCTATCTATCTATTGCCTGACGCGTGATCTCCGAAGGGGTGGCCACGAACGGACTGCACCCATGCTCGTCTGTCCCCAGTCAGTCGACGCCCCTCATCCCAACCAACACCGCCTTCATCCATATACTTCCTCACTCCATCCTTCCACCTCTCTTTCAGTTTACTTCTCCCTCTCTGTCCTTCCACCTCGCTCTCTTACACCCTCTTAGTAATGTTCTCATTTCCCATACATTCCATATGGCCAAACCATCTCAAGGTGTTCCTTTTCACACATTCTAGCACATCTACCTCCATACCACACCTTCTTACTTCCTCATTCGTCTGTCTATCCCTCTATGTAACTCTGCATGCACTTCTTAAGTAACTCATGTCCACCCCTCTCACTCTTGGTCTGAGTCTCTCAACCAACGTCCATGCTTCGCTTCCGTAAGTCAGTGTCGGAATTACCACACTGTCATGCAAGGACTTCTTCACTTCCATACTGACCACACTATTCCTTGTTACTGCTTTCAACGTTCCTACAACCCCTCTCCCCTGTTGCACCCTCTCCCGCACTTCTTCATCCTAAGTCCCATCCTTACTCAACACACTGCCCAGATACTTAAATGAGCTGACAATCTCCATAGCCTGACCGTTCAATTTCACTCCACACTCTGTGGCTTCACCCCTTTCGAACACTATAACCTTGTTCTTCCCCGCATTTACCTTCAGATTCCGTTTTTCGAACACTGTTTCAAACATGTTTACCAGACCCTGCAACTCCCATTCATTATCGCTCATCAGAACTGTATCATCAGCAAACACTGCAAAACAGCAGTACAGGTAGCTTCCACTCATTTCCCTCCCTTATCAGCGATACACCAACATCCACTGCTCTTCCTTGTATTTCTTTTATGACTTCATTCATAATTATATACTCTACAGTAAACAACCACAAACCTTTAACTATGTCATTATTTTGGGATCTGTATACCAGGTGCATAATTACTGGTACAAAATTATCTTTGTCAACAATTAGTCTTCGCGAAGTGATACAATATTCAATGTGTTTACATCTAGCTATACATTTATTATTAACATAATTATAAGTCTTATTGCATAAGAGCAATAATCAATGTTGTTCAGAGCTTGCTTATTATATACCTCTTCCCTTACGAGGAGGGAGCACCTGCCTTTCAACACAAGCCCACCTCTATTCTGCCCAACTCGCTAACCTACGAGCGAACCGATTTTTCTTTTTAACAGGTAATCTCTAGAATTCTCCTTCAATCTGTCTTTCCCTCATCCGCTAACTGCTCAAGCTCGGTGTGTCCAGACATTTTGACTCTAACATACCTTTCATTCTTTCAACTTTTGGGGGGACATTTGTTACAAGCATATTTGCCTTTTTGTCTACTTCATACACATATTAAACAAAAAATGCAAACAAGTACACAACTACATTGTATTATTGAAGCATTTAGCCTCATTTCTAATTGTCCCCAACCAGTTCAGGAGCTGGTTTGTTAACCGATCACTGACCTGGCATTGAATTAGTTACACCACTCCATTGATGTCATTGTTATCTATGCCTTACATCTCTCCTGTCCTCTTGTCTATATTTTTGGCCCTGTGATATGCTTAACTCCAGGCTTCCATCTCCTAAGCAAAGACTGTATGCCTCAAGGGTCAAATTTCATATATTGCCCTGACAAATCGAAAAATCCAATTAAGTGGCTTCGTAACATTTGTTCATAATACTTCAGTTTGCATGATGAGGATTATATATTAGGAATGTATTTGTTTATGACCACCTAAAAGTCCTAAACCAACCACCCCGCCATTACAGATTTTTGTTTTTCTATGGGAATGAAGGAAGAAAAAGGCAATACTAATTGTAACAAGTGTTTCCCCCACAGTGGAATAAGTATAAGAACCAAATTAAAACACTCTTCTGTTTTATTTGGTGTACAGTATTTGAAAGAAGAGTGGTGTGCTTGTTTATGGGAGTGAAATGCATAGAAGGAGTTTGTGAAAGACTTCCATCTGTTCCAATCCTCGGAGATCGCATCGGGCCATTGTTTTCTTCCGACGATCAATGTAGTGTTCGCCAATGCAGAACCAAACAGATCTATTTGTGACTTGTGTTTCTGTGCAATCATTTGTTTGAAAAATGGTTTACTTGGTACTCCATTCCAGTAGGGTACTCTGTCTTCTCGACAGAGCATCCCCCCCACTTTGCCTAGCTCCTTGACGTGGTGTGGGGGCTTACGAGTTGGCAGTTGGGGCGGCCTGGGGTTATTCGACCACTCCCCCTGCCACCTTCAACTAATTTTGCTAGGCCCTTTCCTTCTCTTACTGTATGTTTTTCATTTCTCACTTCTTCTGTTATCCTCTGGGGATGCCATCTAGGGGGTTGATTTCCTCCCCTGCTACTTTAGGAGACTCAACCCTCCCATCTCTTATGGTTGCTAGCCCCGTTCCCTTCCTCCCTTTCCATTTCCCTGCTTCAGGAAGTTCTAGTATTTCCTGGAGTTTCGCTGCAGCGTTTATGACCTCAGCAAAGTTGGCCGAGTTCCACTTGGTGACAGGTGCCGCCGGCGAGGGCTCGAATAGCTTGTTGGGGCTAGGCATGGTGGGGTTGCCTCAGGGTTGCTGACTCCTTTCTTTTTTCAGTGTATGTAACGGGTAACGACGCCGGCTCCATCCTTTATGGGACAAAACGGATTGAGGACAAATATACGTTTATTCACGTATGTCGGGTTGACAATGTTCCCAGCTCGAAGCTGGGGCCTATCTCTTGCAAATGGCCATATTCTGGTTTTCCTGGCCCTGTGGAGGTTTCGACCTTTCATTGCTAAGCGGCACCTAGCAACCGCAGTATCTTCTTCTCATGTCATTCTTGTTTTATGTTTTATGGTTATCTTTTTCTGTTATTTCGAATGCGCTCATGGCAGACAATACTGACACAGCAATTGTTTTGGACTCATTTTAACCGACTGGCGATCCTCCTGATTTCTTCTAATGACCTTCCCTCTCAAAGTTCTACAATAGTTACAATGGCACCTTATGCAGTGCCTATTGAGCAAAATTGTTCTACAAGAGGCAAAGGGAACACTATCTTCCTGCAAAATGTTCCCCCCGAATTATCCTACGACTCCCTGCATAAAATGTTTAAGTCCTTTGGTGTAGTAACCCGTATCAGAATTTGTTTTGTAGACGAATGTGGGTCTTTCAACAGATGCTACATCTCCTTTTTGGAGGAGTCATCTGCTTTTGCTGCCTACGATACTGCCCCGAATCTACTACCCACTGGCTGCTGCGGTTCAAAATCATTGCAGGATAGTGACTCCGATTATGTGCCAAATATATTTGACGGATTTGCTAAAATTGCAGAACTACAGCGTCCTGCTCCTCTACCTAAATGGTATGTAGCATATTACAACGATGGAGAAAATAACTATATTAAGGTACATCAGTATTTGCAGAGGCAAGTCAGTGTCATCCCAAAGGAACATCTTAAAAAGTATGGGAAAGGTGTATTAATCTATGCTAACAACCCAGTTCAGGCTAGGATGGTATCTCATCTGCCTTGTTCTTCTAATGGTATGTTTAAGTCAATCCAGGCCCACAAATCCTTTTAATTTACAAAAAGGATTGTGTTTAGTGAGGACCTGCAAGCCTTCACTGAAGAAACCATTTTATCTATGTGTCCCGAGTCTGTGTCCTCTGCCCGGAAGCTGAAGGGCAGACTGTATTACTCGTATTGTTTGGGTCTTGCTTACCCGATTCTGTTGATATTGGACCACTCATCCTGCGGGTTGAGAAATTTCACGATCGACCTATACAGTGCTACAAATGTTTTGAGTATGGGCACCTTAAGAAATACTGCACAAACGAAATCCGTTGTGGCTGTTGTTCAGCATTAAGTATTCATGAGGCTTCTGAATGTGATTCAAATGCATACTGGTACCACTGTCAGGGTGGCCACTCTCCCTCTTCCTGGCATTGTGATGTATATAAACTAGAGGTAGACATAGTCGTTCTGGCAAATACGCAGCATATTAGTTCTGGTGCTGCTAGACGGGAGTTGCTGTTCATACGCTTCAACAGTTGCATCGTCTGCGCCAGTTACCCTTTCTAAAGTGACAGGCCAAGACAAAGTCATTAGTGTCCCTATAATCTCACAGCAGCAGCGGCAGGTGCAGAGTTCGGGGAGTTAGGCTATTCCTCCTCAAGCCTCTGTTCATCGCAAACAACATTCCCATTCAAGTACTGAAAAACATCCTTCCCTTTCTAAGAAAGACAGGACACATCATCGCAATGGTCGTCCGCTTCCCGGCTCTTCGCCAAAGGGGAGGAAGGGCCCTTCATCTTCAGATGTGAGGGGTGCCATGGGTTCATCTGGAGGTAGCGTTAATTTCTCCCCCAGATCTTCCTCCTTCTCTTGGAAGAGTAATTCATCGTGGATTCATCAGTGGAAGCGCCAACAACAAAGATGGAAAAAAACACGGTCGTCCATGTACAAAATAAATATCAGCTGATCCAATCTCCACCAAGGCATTCTCCTCTGGCATGCTCTAAGAAGCGGCCCACCTTTGAGGATAGCTCTTTGCCAAGATACGAGGGTTCCCTCTCGCAAGGGTTAAGACATCCTTAAAAAAGTGACGTGCTGACTTACTTGGCAGGCTTTCTAGAAGAAATTTTGAAAAAGAGTCTCTACCACAAACCTCTGATGTTAATGCCCCCCCTCCTAAAGGGGATGATAGTTTACTCGACGACAATAATGAAATCATTTCTACAATGGAATTGTAGGGGTATCCGTGCAAATAGTGAGGAATTTTCGGTTTTAAATAATCATTATGACTGGGATGTCATCTGTTTGCAGGAAACCAAAATGAGTTCTTCTCATTTCAACCCAGGTCTAAACTATGAATTTTACAGTTCTCCTCCCCCTCTGGGCCTTCGCAAGGCGGGACTTCAATTATTGTGAAAAGGAGTGTTCATCATTTCCCAATCCCCCTGCAAACTGATTTGCAGGCAGTAAGAGTCTTATTCGACAAAATGTATACTATTTGTTCTCTATACCTCCCTCCTGGGAAGGCCATTAACTCGCGAGCCTTACAGTCCCTTGTGGACCTGCTTGATCCACCTTTTTTGCTGTTGGGCGACTTTAATGCCCATAACCAATTATGGGGTGGTTCCGTTTGCAATGAGAGTGGGTCTCAAGTTCAAGCTATACTTTTGCATAACAACTTTTCATTGCTCAATGATGGTTTCCCTACTCACCACACTTTGCATCTTAACAGTTATTCTGCCATTGATCTTAGTATATGCACCTCTGATCTTTTACTCTCCTTCTAGTGGTCGGTTTCTCAGTCATTGCATGGTAGTGAACACTTTCCTATCATTATATATACTCTTAATAGTCTTCCTCCAACGGCTCCTCCTAGGTGGCGCATTGAGCGTGCAGACTGGAATGTATTCTCTGAATTATTCTAGGGGACTCAGGATCTGAGTTCCTTTGACACACACATAATAGCATATGAGTACCTTGTAGGTTTAATTCAGAACAGTGCGCTGATTTATATCCCGCGGTCGACTGGAACTCCTTCGAAGCCTGTGGTTCCGTGGTGGGATAATACATGTACTGCTTTGAGACGTGTCACTCGCTCTTGCTACATGAGATACAAGAACAATGCAACTAAGGTAAACTTTGTTATATACCGGAGAGCTCAAGCTAAAAAACGAAGGTATTATAGGAGAGCTAAACGGAATTCATGGCAGAAGTATACCGGATCTGTGACATGTAGGACTCCTATCAATAAAGTATAGGCTAAGATCAGGAAGCTTTCTGGGAAATGTGTTTAGTCTCCCTCCTTGCCTTCAAGTGGGTGATAATGTATCATCAGATCCTGTCATTGTCTCTAATAATCTTGTTTGCCACTCTGCCGAAGTCTTAGGTTCTTTTGGGCGTGCTCAGATCCCTCCCATCAGTGGGACTGGCCGTGATTCGGAGGTTTATAATGCACCTTTCACCATGCAGGAGCTCATTCATGCTCTGAGAAATGCCGGCTCCTCTGCCCCGGGAGAGGATGGCGTGCATTATGACATGATCAGACATTTCCCAGAAGCTTTTCTATTTTTGTTGTGTATTTTCAATGACATTTGGAGTACGTCACTATTGCCGGGAGAGTTGGAGAGTCTTTAATTCTTCCCATCCTAAAGCCTGGGAAAGATGCTAAAATTGCTTCCAGGTATAGATCCATTGCTCTAACCAGTTGTTTATGTAAATTGTTTGAGAAAATGCTAAACTACAGGTTGGTATGGTGGTTAGAGACTGGTAACCACATTTCCCTGGTTCAGTTCGGCTTCCGTAGAAACAGATATACCCTTGATCCTCTCTTGCGTATCACAACCGAAATCTAGAATGCCTTTATTACTAATAAACATACACTTGGTGTTTTCTTTGACTTACAAAAGGCGTATGACACAACATGGAGATTTGGTATAGTGCAAGAAATGCGTAAACTAGGCCTGACCAGGAAAATGCTGTTGTTTATCCACAGTTTCCTATGCACTCGGTATATCAGTGTTAGGGTCGGGAGTTGTCTTTCTGATAAACTTCTGCAGTGTGAGGGGGTTCCTCAGGGGAGTGCCTTAAGTGTTTTTAGTTTCATAATGGCTGTAAACGGTGTTGTGGCGAGGGTTTCTAAGGAATCGTTGGTGCAAAGTTCGTTGTTTGTAGATGACTATGCGATATATTGCTCAGCGGCCGATCCCGATATGGCTCGATGACACTTGCAGAAAGCCATCGATTTGGCAGTCCAGTGGGCGAATAAGTGGGGTTTCACTTTTTCCCCTCAGAAGACTCTGGCATTAGAGTTTTCGAGGAAAAAAAATTCAGTTGTACCCAACCTTCTTCTTAACGATAATATTTTACTATATGAAAGTTCAGTCAAATTCCTAGGGTTCACTCTGGATAGCGGTCTTACTTCTATCTATCTATCTATCTATCTATATGCTCAGACCCAATCCCCATTTTGGGGGTAGCCGGTCTTACTTGGAGGGAACATATTCTTGATCTTAAGATGCGTGCTATGCGGTCCTTGGAAATCCTGAAAGTGCATAGTAATAAGTCCTGGGTGTGGACTGTTCATCCCTACTCATGATTTACGATGCTCTGTGCCGATATAAATTGGATTATGGCTGTCAAATATATTGTTCTGCAAGCAAGTCTATCTTAAAGTTGTTGGACCCGGTACACAATTCAGCCATGAGGATATGCACAGGTGCTTTCCGTACATCGCCGGCAGAAAGCATGTATGTTGTGGCAGGGGAATTGACTCTGGATCTCCATAGGGAAGAGCTTGGATTACGTTTACTGTTTAGAATTCGCAGTTCCCCTGATAACCCTGCTTATCGCTCGGTCACCGATAGCCGTTTCCTTCCAAGGTATGAGGTACGTTAAAGCTCCTCCAAGCCTCTCCAGATACGCATGAGGGAAGTGTTGAACGACTTTCATTTGAACTCCGTTTTAATAAGAGAGGTAAAGTTCCCCTAGTTGCCCCGTGGGTTCTACCCTCTCCGTCAGTATGCATTCTTCCCAGTTACATGGCGAAATTATCTCCAGCTGCAGCAAAAGCCATGTTTCTGGATCACTCCCAAGTCCATAAATCTACTTCAGCATTGTACACTGATGGGTCGAAAATGGCATCAGGCGTGGGTTGTGCAGTGTTTTTTTAACCCACTGAGCCCCAGCTAGTTTATAATAAATGAACCACCAGGGACCTGCTGTTTCTGATTTTTTGTTTTCAAGAAACAATAGCGAATGGGTTAGAAATGAAGGAAAAACCACAAAAAACGATCAAAAACGTCAAAAATTGGTCCTACGGAGCCCCTGAAAGTAGATTTTACAAGAGTAAAAATGTTAAGGCAATAACACCCAAAATACCGGTTTTTGTGCGCTCACGCGCACGCAGTTGGACTTTGAGAGTTTTCAACCATCACCATGGTTGCGTGGGATACTTACACAGTTCCGATACAAATCTGAGCCCTCTAGGTGCCATATGACCGGAGTAATTGGGACCGGACCGGCCAGGACGCATTGTTTGCGTCGCTGGGGTTTAGCGTTACATACATTGTGGACGCAAACCCTACGTCGCTGGGGTTCAGTGGGTTAAGGACACCACTCGCCTTGCTCGATTGCCTGGGGCTGCCTCTGTCTTTACTGCGGAGGTGTATGCTATTATCCAAGCTTTAAAAGTGGCACGCGACTCCACTGGAACGGATTTCACTATTTACACTGATTCACAGAGTGTTCTTTCTGCCATTCAAGTTTACTCTCCTCTTAACCCATTAGTTCAGGACATCCAGGCATGGCTTTATCGCTTAGCATCTAAACATAAAATAATTATTTCTGTTGGGTCCCAGCTCATGTGGGGATCCAGGGCAAGGAGGAGGCTGACACAGCAGCAAAGGAGGCTGTACTAGTGTTGAGGGCCGGTTCTCTATCCCCTCGGAGGATTTGAAATGCAGTATCCGGTCGCTGATTAGGGAGAGGTGGCAGTTGAGGTGGTCTTTCCTCACTAGCATGAGTTTAAAGCCATTCACCCTTCTGTGAAGCTTTGGGACTTATCACCTATTCACTTAGGTAGACATACGAAAGTAGTACTCACAAGGTTGCTTATTGGTCACACATATATGACATGCAAATACATATTACATAATGATCGCCTACCGCTGTGTGCTGTGTGTGACGAGGTGCTGTCTATAAGCCACATTCTAACCTCTTGTTGTAATTACTCATTTCCCAGATGCTCTGTAGTTTTTACTTTCCTTTCCCTGTCTGACATTATTGGCCAAGATGCAGATGTTTTTAAGCTCCGATCTTATTTATTGGATTGCGGTATTTTTTTTATGATATTTAATTATCCAGTGATTTTTACTTTTTATATTCCTCTATTGATATTATATCTGTTTTATGTACCGCTACTTGATATCTTAATGTGTTTTAAATTTTGATATTCCTGTAATGATATTTTAATTTTTAGATGTATCGCTGAATGATCTCTGAAGGTCCCAGTGCTTGGCCTTTGTGCCTAAATCTTGTCAATTAATTCATTCGACAGAGCATCCGCCCATAGTTCGCTACACCAGGCAGTTATGGTGCATGGAGAGAAATCTGATATGGTTGTGAGCCAGAGCAAATATCTATTCCATGAGAGACTTAACACTCTAGACCTTGCCGACCTTTGCCCTTGAATGCAAGAGACCGAGTTCCGATTGTCCATCCAGAATGCTAGTGACTTTCCAGTTACAAACATGCTGTTATCTTGAAGAATAAAGAGAGGGACAGTTAATTATTTTACATTTATGTGTCGAGTGTCGGACTTGGATCATTAACCCTGACTTTGATGACCCTCTGATCATTGCTAGTTACCCCACCCTATGGTGCCTACAATGTGCAGTTCCCAAGAATTCGACGCTTAAACTGTCCAATATTAATATCAGTACTGTTGTATGTATGAAGACTGAATTGAAAATTATACTATACATTCCAATGATTTAACACGTACAAATATATGCCTATCTGACTTTACCGGGACGTCCAAATAGCTGGATATTGAGCTGCATAATTTATTTCGTGGATATTTTTGTTAAATGTATTTAGTTTTTTTTTCGGTGATATATTTTGTATATAAACTTTAAGCAAGAGATGGAATATACAGTAACGAGTTTATAATAATAGTATATTTAATTTGTAAGACTAGTATCATTCTGCTTTTGTATGTTTTACTGTTAAGCTAGAGACGCAGTGCGCACACACACACACATAGATATATATATATATATATATATGTAGTGGCAATAGATTTTGCTCGGGGGAAGCGGAGTCTTATAAAGGCAAGCAACACCAAGATGAACACGAACATCTTTATTCTGGTACCGGTAACGTTTCTACATTAACATAATGTCATCATCAGAGCTAAAGCAATAAGAAATACATTTATTAATAAATTATGTTGACATTTAAAGCAAATCAAATTTTAATAATAATTTAGAAAAACATAAAAAAGTTAGAAATCGCGAAAAAAGAGATAGAAACAAACACAAACAACCGGTACCAGAATAAAGATGTTCGTGTTCACCTTCGTGTTGCTTGCCCTTATATATATATATATATATATTCTGACATACGGAGCCCTGTATGTTAATTTAAGAGTTAGAATTAGAGTTGAATGAGCCAAACTACCCAAGCGGCGAAGCAAACTAGCGAGCGAACTAGCGAGTGGGGAAACCAGCTCGCCGCATACCAGCAAACAAGCCTTCACACCTGCGTGCGTCATAGGGGACCCTGCAAACTACCCGACGCTATGACGTATGATCGACGCCAGGAGCTGTGAATGGACCAGGCACCTGTTATGCAACTCGAGGAGCTGTGATTGGAGCGGGCACCACCCCCCGCCTCCTGATTCGTTCCTACACCATCATTGTTTAGTATATAAGACCCGAGTTGTGGGCATTCAAATCAGTCTCATTTGGAGTTGGGGAAGGTGAACTTGCAGCTGGAGGAAGACGGGGTGAAGTATTATAATGGGATTGTGACTGTGTTACGACCGGGCACTCGGGTACACTAGGGCTCTTACACAGGACTCGAGTATGGCTCGCTGCCACAACGGAAACACACGATCCCAACCCCAGAGTACTGCCAGCCGAACAAAAAACGCCACTACCCTCCAGAGTTCTATCTGCTATAACGGGGTATACAAGAACTCGGTACTAGCGTTTCACACAACAGACTAATAGCAAGACGGGAGTTATCTAGTCTGGTCAACAATCAAACAAAGAAGAAAGTACTACAACACTAAAGAATAGTGTTGGCCGAAGCCGAAGTAATCCACCCTTGAACTAAGAACTTAAGAAGTCCTCCACCCTCTACTTCGGATCGGCACTATTACGTTACGTTAAACAATAGTCCTCGAGCATCAAGCAAGGAATCTTCTGATAAGTTAGATGCTTCTCGAATACTCATAAGAAGTAAGTATCGGATTTTGAACAGCAATTTAATGAATAACTCACTGGTAATTAAAGGCTTTAAATTGACATAAGAAGAATTATAAGAATAAGCAATAGGATATGGCAAACATTAAGAAGAAGTACTCCGACAATGCACTGGCAATAGCCTACTAAGATTGTGCTCGTGGGCCACTAATCTCTGAAGTAGCTAAGCGTGCCACACATGAAATCAATAGTGCTTAAACAATAATATACATAAGGAGAAGCTTCAATACTATGCTGTATCTGCTGGTCGAGCAAAGTCTAGCTGGGATATCTAAGGTTAAGAGACAATGGTTGAGCAAGCGGCTCGTAGCCTAGCGAGGTCCTTAAGACTGTGCGGCCAAATTACGGTAATTGACGGGATGCTCTCTTGAGAGATCCAGATCACTAGTATCTGGTTCTCTCCTGGCGATCCTCTCAAAGTCAAGCAAATGAGATAACACAGTGTTGGGTGGCATAGGCAAAAGCCCTCACTCGCAACACAGTGCTAAACTCCCACGGTACACAGTCAGAAAGACCACCTAGGCGTTCCACGTCTCCGTTGCAATTGTACTGGTTCAACCGCAACCTAGTACTCATAGGAAATCACAACTCAGAAACCCTATCCCAGTCTAGCATTGCCTAAACCAGCAGAAAACAGGAACATGAATAATCGCACACAGGGAAATGCATATACGAGTGCAACAAACATCAATCAATCCTATTCTAGTTAACCCTTCCAAAAATAGGCTATCTAACAGGCACTTATCTCGTGAGAACTCAAGCGATAATACTTTGGCTGACTAAATCTGCACCAAAGGGGTCATGGAGGTTAAACAGGGACGAGAAGAGAAGAAGATAGGCTGTTCAGAGAGTAGAGAAAGTTCACATCAGTCGGAAGAATATGGATAGTTGCAAGGGATATGAGAAGTCGCTTTGCCTGATGAGTTCTGAGGAAAATGCGGCGGGACCTCCCTTTTTATACTCGGCCCTTTAGTGAGCATAACGCCAACTACTAAGGACCGCCCACTGGCAATCATGACGTCATATTCTCTCTCAATCTGGGATCGACAAAGAACTTCCCACGCGCTGAAAGGGAGGAAGGGAGGAGGGAGGAGGGAATTAGGCCTATCTGCCCGCGTGGCGCACTCACTGGTCCCCGTTACGTAATATCTCTCTCTCTCTCCTCTCATCATTACATATAAGTCCCACACACAATACTTATAACTAATGATATAAAATAGAACTCGTTGACTCAGATGAAAACAAAATACATATTTATAATACTTATAGTACAACGGCTCACATAAACTAAGTTAGGAAACTCTACACAGACTACAGCCAAAGTTCCTGCCCTGACGATCCTAGCGAGAGTGGGGCCTGACTGGGCGTTTTGTACAGCATGCTCATACTCGACATGCGTCACACCTCCCCCAAGATTTTACTTGCTCAACCCTGAGCTAAAATCTGATATACAGAACCCCATCAAACCCCTCACACCCAGCGACCGCATGGCACTAAAACAACGCTGAGTTTATCACTAAAACACATCTTATAAAAAAAAATTCACATTTCATAACTCCTCCCAACAATAGTAAAAGACATAATATCATGCTCCCAGAGCGAGCTTACAGCAGCTCAGCCGTTTGATAGTTCGTGGACTACTCAAACACTATAGGCTATGACAAACTTATACAATTATCTATATCAAAAAGAAAGAGTTTTTATATGATTTTTATATTTTAATATGTTTTTTTCCGGCTGCACTATAAGGGCAGCCTATTTTCTTCTATACCAAACGCTCAACAATCCTGCTTTACGACCCAATACGCTGGGCTACAACCGCGAGCCAACAAGCACCAAGCGCAAAATACTACTCAAACCAAAGCAGGAGGCTACCCGTGTGTCAATCTCTTCGGGATCATACACCTGTGATAGCCTACGACTGATCATCTACCCTCGATAAACAATCCGCAATCACATTGTCACATCCCGCAATATGCCGGATGTCCAGGTTATACTCCTGCAACATCAATGACCACCGGGTCAGTCTCATATTGCGATTGTGAAATTGATTTAGGAATCTCAAAGGGTGATGATCAGTGTAGATAACCACGACTGGGCCATAGGCTGGAACATACACCTCGAAGTGCCTGAGTGACAGCACAATCGCCAGTAATTCCTTTTCTATTGTAGAATAGTTCTTTTGTGCAGCATTGAACTTCTTAGAAAAGAAACTTACTGGGTGTTCCACACCTTCATTGTCTGTCTGTAGCAAGACGGCACCAGCCCCTACACCACTAGCATCTGTTGCCAGCTGAAAAGGCCTGTTAAAGTCTGGGGCCCTGAGTATCGGGTGAGTACACAGCAAATGCTTCACTAAATTAAAAGCCTTTTCACACTCAGGCGCCCACAAAAACTTTTTGTCTTTAGATAACAAATCTGTGAGAGGTGCCAACACCGTGGAGTAACCTTTTATAAAGCGTCTGTAGTAGCCTATCATACCCAAGAATCTCATGATCTGCTTCTTGGTGGTTGGGTGCGGAAATTTATTGATAGCCTGTACCTTGTTCTGAGGAGGGCACACCTGTCCCCTTCCCACTACAAACCCAAGGTACTGCACAGTGGCTTTTACGAAGTCACACTTTGCCAAATTTACTACCAGACTTGCTTCACTAAGTTTCCGGAACAAGGTCTCCAGGTGCTCACAATGGCTCTCAAAGTCGTCATCATAAATGATTACATCGTCCAAGTATACGGTGCAATTTGGAATGTCCTTGACAATTTCATTCATCAGGTTCTGAAACGTTGCTGGTGCATTCTTAAGTCCGTAGGGCATAACATTACACCGGTAAGTACTCCCGTCCACCACAAAACCACATACCTCTTTAGCGCGCTCGGACAAAGGTACTTGCCAGTAACCTTTTACTAAATCAACTTTAGACAAAAACCGAGCATTACCAATTTTATCAACACTATCATCAACCCGAGGAAGAGGATATGGGTTAGTTGGAGTCAAACCGTTTAGCCTACGGAAATCAATACAGAAGCGTACCTTGCCATCTGGTTTAGGCTGCAGTGTTACGGGGGAAGTCCATTTAACGGTACCTTTCTCTATCAACCCTCTACCGAGCATATACTCCAACTCATCCCTCAGAGCGGGTAGTTTTATGGGGGGCACACGGTATGGGATTGACTTAAAGGGTAGATGGTGCCCCACGTCAACATCATGCATAGCCTGAGTAGTGAGGCCTGGATGTTCAGCGAATACAGTGGGGTATAAACCGAGCAACTGACGGATAGCTTCAAATTGCGGCTCAGGCAAATGGGCTATAGCCTCGTCAGCCCTTAGGCTCGAGTTCCCCGCCCACTGATCCGCTGAAACATGGTGATCCCAGCTATCCTCCTCTGAAGCTTGACTGTCCCCCTCTCCTTCTCCACCACGGCCGCAACAAGCCAACACAGGGACAGTGAGAGGCTCAGAGGGGCGCCTCACATACTCTTTTATCAGGTTCACGTGACATAACTGATTCTTCTTCCTCCTGTCTGGAGTGGCAACAAGGTAATCTAGGTCCGAAATTTTCTCCACAATTTTATAGGGTCCAGTATACTTCGCCGACAAGGGGTTACCCACCAAAGGCAACAAAATCAACACCTCCTGTCCCACAATGAACTCCCGGAGCTTCACTTTGCGATCATACCTGTCCTTCATTAAAGCTTGTGACCCTGTTAAATTCCGACCTGCCATCTCCAGACTCTTAAGCATGCGCTCACGGCTTTCAAACACATACTTCAACAAGGAACAAGGCGGCACAGTTCCTTCCCAAATTTCCCGCAGCATATTAAGGGGGCCCCTGACTCGGTGTCCAAAAATCAGCTCGTTTGGACTAAATCCCAGGCTCTCACCAGGCACTTCCCGAGCAGCAAACAGTACATACGGCAATCCAAGATCCCAATCTCTTCCGTTATCAGCACAATAACACCTGAGCATGCTTTTAAGGGTGGCATGCCACCGCTCAAGCACCCCTTGGCTCTCAGGGTGATACGCTGACGATACCACCGCCCGTATTCCATGCTGTTGCATTGTTTGCTTAAAGAGATTGGAGGTGAAATTGGACCCCTGATCAGCCTGAATCTCCTCCGGGTACCCGTACCTTGAAAAGTACCACAACAAGTTACTGACTACCGTCTTAGCCATGCCGTTTTTCATGGGGTATGCATCGGGGTATCTAGTGGCAACATCCATGATGGTTAACAAAAATTTATTACCAGCCTTTGTGGGAGGGAGGGGACCAACCATGTCAACAACAATCTTACTAAAAGGTGGCCCAATTACAGGAATAGGGTGCAACGGAGCTTTAGGAATAACTTGGTTTGGTTTCCCGACCCGTTGACAAATATCACATGAGTTTATCCAGGACTGCACATGAGACTTCATCCCCGGCCACCAAAACAACTTCCCCAAAGCCGCCACCGTTTTTCTTACCCCCAAATGTCCTGCCAGCGGTGTGTCATGCGCCAAACTCAGTAGGCTATCCCTGCACTCCCGCGGCACCATCAACTGGTCCACTACCCCGGACCCCATCTTCCAGCTACGGTTAGGGTCTTGAAAACGCCGATACAGGATGCCATCTAAATAAAAAAAATCTCCCGGCTGTGCATCACCGTCCTCGTCGAGCTCCACAGCTCCATTAGCACACGTTTGGAGCTCAGGGTCCTCCAGCTGCAACCGACGTATATCTGAGGGTGCCAAGCGATCTAACTGCTCCCGGAGCAATGCATGACCCTCCCCGATACTGAGCTGCTCCCTCTGTCTCTCTCGATGTTCATAACGTTGCTGTCGTGGAGACTCGTCATGCCCAGCCTCGTCACTCTCGATGACAGGCCCAGGGGCTACTCCAGAACTAAGTAATGGTGCTAATACTGAATCACCCAGGAGAGCCGCCGAGTCAAAACTCTTAAAACCAACTCCAGCTTTAGCCTCCTCCTGTTGATCGTTCCTCTGCTGGTCTGAAGACGGAGGACTAGGCGGTGACACTTTAGCTGCCCGAGCTCGGGTGACAGCACACGCCATGGGTTGTGCCTGGCACCGCTCGACCCACTCTCGCTCTTCCCTACTCACGTCGGCCGGCCTCTCGGCAACGACTAAGGGTAGAACCTCAGAAGCGGGCATTGCAAAGTCGTTGCCGAGAAGAAGGTCGACGCCCTCCACTGGCAGTTTCTCCACAATCCCAACATCCAATTCACGTGCCACACCATCCACCTCCAACTCCAACCGCACCAGCGGGTATGACCGAGTTGCATTAACCCTTTACCGGGCACTCATAGATATACTTATATTATCGATTTTTTGACCCTAGACCATGAAAGTAGACAATTTTCTAAGACATATTTACTTTTGAATTTTTTTCAAAAATGTTGATTTTGAGGTTGCAAATTGAAATTTGTGAAGTGACTATATATGGTCACTTGCCGGTCTATGGTCATAAAATTTCAGAAAGTTGCAATATTGAAAACAATAAATATGGATAAATAAACACTCTACATGACAGTAAAATCATTGTTTTATTTAAAAAACTTATCAAAAATATATTAGAATAAAAATACCTTACATTATAGTTGTTTGTTGACCAAGTACTTTTGTACCCGGATTTCCCACCTCTTTTCAACATTCCTTGCCTCTTGAACCTAGGCAACACGTGTGTGGTAGTCCTTGAAGCAGTTCCTGTCGGCGTTGAGACACAGGTGTACCTTGCACACCTGGCAGAGCACATTAGACCGGATTATATTACCTTTCCGGCTACAGTGCTTGCAGGTCTGCCGGGTGACATACAGTGGGACGTGGAAGAGGGTCCTGTCAAACCGCACCATAGTGTCAGGCACTTGGCTGCGCTGACCACGGATGGGTTTGGGTAGGTCGATGGCATTGTTGTCGGTGTTGGGGCTGGAGGTGTTGGGGTTGGAGGTGTTGGGGCTGCCAGGTGACGAGGACAAGGAGCTCCTCAGAGGCCGAGCGATCATGGACTTCTTGTTGCTGGTGCAACGGAACACATGTATCCTGAAGTCCTTGAGGCACATTCCCTTTTCGCCTAGTGACCGGCAGTCCCGCCTGTAACACAGCCATGCATTGGTCAGGCAGAGGTCCACACAATAGGCAAAGAGCCTCATGTACCACCTCTTGGACTTCATGGGGGTACGATACAGGTGCACCAGCATGTCACTCTTGTCGATGCCCCCCATGTTTGCATTGTAGCTCTTGATAACATTGGGGCAATCGACATCCTCCTTCTTCTTGGTGTCCTTGCTGTACCTCTTGCACTTAGACACTGGCTCCAGCCCCAGGTCAGTGGACAGCACAGTCACAGCCTTGTTGTCCTTCCACCTCAGAGCCAGGATGCCATCATCGGTGGTTAGGTAGTCATAAGTACCACGAGGGACAGCCTTCTTCTCCATCTCCTTGGCTGACTTAAGAGGAGGGTTGCCGATCCTGTTGTCCCTCGCAGTCCCTGTGTACCTGATGTCTCTCGCCTGCAGGTACCTCACCAGCTCCAGACTCGTGAAGAAGTTGTCGGCAAAGATGGCTGTGGTACTGGATGAGGTCATGGTGCTGGCTAGAACTGACACAATCTGGCTGGTGGCTCCGAGGGCCTCTTGTTCTGGAGTTAGGGGGATACCGTGGGAAGGTAGAGTAGTCTTCCCCTGGTAGAGGACCATGTCATGGATGAAACCATCCTCCGAGGCTCTGGAGAACAGTTTGAATCCCCACTTGTCAGGCTTGTTCTTGATGTACTGCCTGAGATTCCCTGCTGTCTTTCCCTTGTATCCCACCATGACCTCATCGATGGACTGCTTGGGTGTT
Organism: Lithodes maja; assembly: GCA_037953745.1. NCBI lineage: Eukaryota > Metazoa > Arthropoda > Malacostraca > Decapoda > Lithodidae > Lithodes > Lithodes maja. The sequence continues at coordinate 236,328 of JBAKBP010000734.1, read as the reverse complement.
TGAGGCTCACTCCTGAAGGCATCGGTCATGAAAGTGAAGAGGGGACGGACCTTGTAGAACCTGTCGATGGTGCCACCCAGCTGGGAGTTGTCATTGAAGTGGATGGTTCGGCGGAGTAGTCGGAAACGCTTCGATGACATGAGGTCGGCCACCTGAGGAACCCGAGTGTACATAGCCCAGTAGTCGTCCAGGGAGGGACACTCTACAATACCCATGTACAGTAGGATACTGATGAACACCATCATCTCTTCCTCAGTGGTCGAAAAAGTCGTGGCGATGTCCTTCTGGGTGGCATATAAGTTGGTCTGGTAGGTTATATGTTTCATTACCTGTGGAGTTATGAATCGGGCAAAATACTGGTGAGGAGCCTCGATGTACTGAGGAGGTTTGTGGTGATAGGCGGGCAGGGGTTGGTTCTGGATGTCCACCTTCTTCCAGGTTGTGGGCCGTGCTTGGGACTTCTTACCCTTACCCTTAGCCTTACCCTTGGATGTGTTAGCCTCTAGCAATACCTCCATAGCCTCCTCCTCATCCTCCTCATCCTCCTCATCCTCAAGCTCCTCTGGTACTTCCTCAAATGCAGGTCCGACACACTTCCTCTTGGGGTTCGGTTCATCCGAAGCGTGAGGTGTGTTGACATCGTGGGGTGGTGGCAGCATGAAGTCCGGGTCAGCGACGTCGTCGTCATCCATGAATTCATCGTCGCTGATGTTAGGGTCGGCAGGCACCACAGTAGCCTCACAGCGGCGGGCCCGCTTGTAGAAGAGTCCTGTCAGTAACTGAAAGAGAAATAATTTGTTAGAAATGTATCCAAAAAAGTCAATACACGAATAAAAAAAAAAAATAAAAAATAAATATATAATATATACCGGTATATAAATTATATATATATATATATATATATATATATATATATATATATATATATATATAATTATATATAATTATAATTATATATAATTATATATATATATAATTATATATATATATATATATATATATATATATATGACATATATATTATGCATATATATAATAACAAATATCTTTAGTAATATCACAAAATGTATATATAATAATTATAATATAAATAAATAGCGTACAATATGTTCATTATAATGAACATTATTTGAATGTAGAATTTGACCCAAAAATGTAATAATATATGAAGAAATTTGGTTAAAATATAAAAAAAACACACATAATTAATTATTCACTAATGAAAAACACATCAAAATATGGCATTGTTGTCACTGGAGCATGTATTAATGTGCTACACAACTTTACCCACAACCCATAATGAATTGTGGAAATTATATAAAGAGTTATATCTAGTTATAAAAAACTATTAGTGTCAATAAAAAAATTATGATAGACGGGCCAAATGTCTATATATGGACATCTGAAAATTACGATAGACGGGCGTATGTCCATATATGGACATACGATTTTTCACTCGTGGATTACATCAATTTCTATAACCCTCACGTAATTGACACCAATATCATTCGATAGCACATTTATTCTATTGTACAATGTTTGGGTTTCATCAACTTACCGGCATTATCTCGGGTGGTAGGGTCGTGGGCGTGGGAGCAACTTTGGGCGAAAGTGCGTCTCTGACAAAGGTTGGAGGAAGACTGAAGTTCCCTCGGCTCTGAGCGAATGGTGAGCTGGGGAAGCTCTGACGTCAGTGTCTTGGGTTGTGACGTGATGCATCCTGATTGGCTGGGAGGCGATTGCACCATGTTTCGACATCTGCGGGCGGCTGGGGGACGCCATCTTTGCCACCCGTTTAAGTTACCATATATGGTCACTTGCCCGGTAAAGGGTTAAGCGCATCACTATTCCGATCAGCTAAAAAATTAAAAACAAAACAAACAAAAATCTGGGAGAAATACAGTGAAGAAACTCGTGTGTAAAGATAAAGAAATCGGTGTACTCGTTTCTAGAGTGTTTTTATATATTCTTCTTTATATGTCTTCTTTTCCATCTCTTGTAAATCTAGTTTATATTTTGAGAAGCCTAGAATGTAATTGGTTATTTTGGTATATATATATATATATATTATTTAGTTCGTCTTTTCGGTGTGTGTGTGTGTGTGTGATTCAATTGATGTCATACAGAGAGACGGATGTAGCGTCTGTGTGTGTGGTGTGTGTGTGTGTTTCAATTGATGTCATACAGAGAGACGGATGTAGCGTCTGTGTGTGTGTGTGTGTGTGTGTGTGTTTCAATTGATGTCATACAGAGAGACGGATGTAGCGTCTGTGTGTGTGTGTGTGTGTGTGTGTGTGTGTTTCAATTGATGTCATACAGAGAGACGGATGTAGCGTCTGTGTGTGTGTGTGTGTGTGTGTGTGTATGTTTCAATTGATGTCATACAGAGAGACGGATGTAGCGTCTGTGTGTATGTGTGTATGTGTGTGTGTGTGTGTGTGTGTTTCAATTGATGTCATACAGAGAGACGGATGTATCGTCTGTGTGTGTGTGTGTGTGTGATTCAATTGATGTCATACAGAGAGACGGATGTAGCGTCTGTGTGTGTGTGTGATTCAATTGATGTCATACAGAGAGACGGATGTAGCGTCTGTGTGTGTGTGTGTGTTTCAATTGATGTCATACAGAGAGACGGATGTAGTGTCTGTGTGTGTGTGTGTGTGTGTGTGTGTGTGTATGTTTCAATTGATGTCATACAGAGAGACGGATGTAGCGTCTGTGTGTATGTATGTGTGTGTGTGTGTGTGTGTGTGTTTCAATTGATGTCATACAGAGAGACGGATGTAGCGTCTGTGTGTGTGTGTGTGTGTGTGTGTGTGTGTGTATGTTTCAATTGATGTCATACAGAGAGACGGATGTAGCGTCTGTGTGTGTGTGTGTGTGTGTGTGTGTGTGATTCAATTGATGTCATACAGAGAGACGGATGTAGCGCCTCACTGGAGATATAAATAGCACATCCATGAATATGATCATTTTTAATATTGCTCTGGGGATACAAGTTTATCTCTCTCTCTCTCTCTCTCTCTCTCTCTCTCTCTCTCTCTCTCTCTCTCTCTCTCTCTCTCTCTCTCTCTCTCTCTCTATATATATATATATATATATATATATATATATATTGTGACGCACCCAGTGTGTGGCAACGCAACCTGATTGTACTCCTTGGTACTCCACTGTGCCGCCGCGGTGCGGAGCCGTGTGCCGCTGTGCCGTGCTGGCTGCTTATATTGAGTGTGACAACGTATAACTATGTTCTTTGTATCTCTGCAAAGGTCTCGTCATGTGCTAACCAGTGGTGGGTTTTGTTTTAAGCCATGTCGAGACCTTCCATTTAATATGTAGTATCAATAGAGAAGTTGATAGATGAGACAATAGGAATTCAGAGAGAGAGAGTGAGTTAGTCTTCAGAGCGAGAGGGTAGCAGCGCGCCGCGCTGCCGGAGGGGTGGTTGCCAGATGTATGGACTGGTTGGCAGCCTTGCGCTTATAGCTAGGCGCGACAGGGTTGGTAGTCCATTGCCGCCTGCCTATGCTGCCTGGGCTGCCCATGTTGTCGTACTGCACATTGCATGGAGGCTCGCTGTGTGTTCCATGATCAGGTTGCCTAGAACCTTTGAGATTCTAACATCCCTTGCCCTCTCTCCCAATTTCTCACGGTTGCACTCTTTCTCTCTGACGACATTACTCTCATTTCATTCTTCTCTCTATTTAAATGCATAACCTTCCCTTGAGGTCCTAAAGGAGTTTCAGCACTCACCTCTCGTATTACTCTTAGGACAAGCATATATTTACATGTATTAGATTTAAGGGGTTAATGTGAACAGCGATCTTCTTGATGAGGATAGTTGGTGAACGTTCTACATGTTCACGAGTTATATGCCCAGCTCATCATCCAATTTGTGACTAGACTAGTGCCATGTGTAAGAGCCCGACCATGCCCAGGAGTTGTCTGTAGAGGGGCGAGGACTTAGCCTTGATTTGCCTACCGAGCCAGGAGCGAGTGCAGTACCAGAGACTACAGCTCGCTCGTAGTGCCGGTATAGTAGAGTAACGTAATTTATCTGTCCTTGTGTTCTCTGCAGTCTTTTCCTGGGTTCTCGCTTTCGGTGCTGGGACTCGTTGTTCCTGTGACTTGGCCTGCTAGCTAGAACACATGGGGATGATGAGTGGGTGATATCTTTATTTTACTATGCATTGCAGCTCTCTTTAAGTTTATGTATGTAACACTTTACAATACACATTACTCACACACTAGACAACACTATTAATACTTTCATGTATCAATTAACTGCACTGTCGTTTTGCTGCTGTGTCCGGAGTTCTGTTGCGTAGGGCGCATACAGACTCAGAGGGGAGACAGAGTGAGAGAAGCGAAGTAGCCTATGCGGTAGTAGGCTACCGGCGCAGTACTGTTGCCTGCAACCTTTTAGTTATTCCAAGTATAGATTCATTATTATAATAAGTGACTACTATTTATGTTCCTTCCATGTGTATTATTAGGTATCTACTGGATCATGAACATCTTGTATGCTACATGCTAGTGCATGTTAGTAGGGGACAGTTATTCTAGTGCACGCGCTTTCAAGTAGGCGTGTACATTTGTCATTTAGCATTTCACTGTCATACCTTTAGCCTGCTTCTATTCTACATTATTAGAGGCTTAATATTAACGTAGTTTCTTGAGTATTGCATTTCTTTAGTAATAACGTAACCTATAAATGTCTGAGGGAGTTTAGCCTCATAGCCTACCCCTGTTGTACACTTTCGCCGAGTTAAGGTACCTCGTTACCATAGACGATAACTCTGTAGGGCGTTGGTGCTTTTGTTGTCTGGAGCATATAGTATTTGGGACTGGAATCGAGCGTGTCGTTGTCACATAAGCCATTTCTGTCCGACGATCAAGAATCCCGAATATGTATTGCCGATCCAGCCGTAACAAAATGGCGACCTTGCACAAGATTCAGTAGTATCCTATCACATGTTTTTTGGAGAACTATTCTATGCTACCTAGTAGAGCTGGCTAGAATTTTCTTGCATATTGGAGGAATTTTTATTGTGTCATTATTGTATTGGTGGACTTGCAGATTGTTTCGTTGGGGGTGTCTAGAGTAGAGTCATTCAAGCATCTTTAACATTTTGTGAGTCGAGACTGCAATTAGTAATAAGCACTTTTTTTTTTTTATGAACAGCAATTGTATAACCAGCACTATGTCTAATGACTCATCATTTACGGGGGAGGATAACACGGTACAGCCTAGTGACCAGCAAGTACAACAGATATTTAGGGAGGGGAGTGTTATAAGTGGAGAGAGGGATGCCCGGGCATTTTTGCAGACACCTTTGACCGAACAGCGCCTGCAGGCTATTGATTGTTACGGTCTTCGCTGTTTAGCCACGGTTTTGGGGCGGGACTGTCCTGACAGTTGGCCCAAGAAGAATTTGGTGGCATGTTTGTTGGGTGATGGCGATGGGGCGGTGGGTGGAGTGGGGTCTTGGGGGGTTCCCTCCAAGCCTCCATTCCACTCTACCCCTGAGCTGGGCCCTCAGCCAGCGAGTCTTAGCACGGTGCAGCAGGAGGGTTCTCAAGGGCAAGCTGGCTTACCCGTAAACGCGTCTCGGTGTGGATCCCCCATTTTGTGCTCTCCCCCCCCCAGGCCTGTCTCCTGAGATGTTATTTCAGCTAGAACTAGCTAAGCTTAAGTTGCAAGAGAGTCAACAGTCTAGTATAGAACGCATAGAGGTTGCTAGAATCCAAGCCAATCAGGATGCAACCAGGTACCAGGCTGAAATGGATGTCGAGAAGTCTAGAGTAGAGACCACGGGGCGTCATCTCGGTGGTGGGCACCGGGTTACAGACTCACTTTCGCATTTAATTAAGTTAGTACCCGCATTTGATGAGACAGCAGTGACTGAGTTTTTTGCTCGTTTCGAAAAGAAGTGTCGTGAGTATGACTGGCCGGAGGTTAAATGGGCAGCATTAGTTTCATCACGTCTAGTGGGTATGGGGTTGAAAGCCTACGATGCACTGTCACTGGACGAGAGTGTAGTGTATGGACTGGTGAAGGAGGCTGTGCTCCGGGCCTACGAACTGCAACCCGAAACTTATAGATTGAAGTTCCGTGGCGTGAATAAGAAGAGCGACGTCAGTTTTATGGAGCACGCACGGGACTTAACAGATGCAGGTAATAACTGGTTTCGGTCCGAGCACGCAGAGTCGGCTGAGGAAATTAAGCAACTTTTCTATCTGGAACAGTTTTACCAATGTACTGGAACCGATCTAACGCTGAACATTAAGGAAAAATGTCCCAAGACAGTAGAGGAGGCTGCCAAGATGGCAGACCTCAGATTATCATTGATTCGTGGTTGCGGTGCCGCTCAGAGGGCTGAGTCAGGGCAGAAGGGGCGCTATACCCCACCCACCAGAGTTTTTGATAATAACAAATCCTATGACACACATAACCACACTAAATGCATTGCACCTAATAACACCTACAAACACAAGCCTCTCCCGTTTACTAAAGGTCAGGCCCCTTCTTCGCCCGCACAAGGGAAGAAGCCCATTGGGGATGTGAAATGTTACAAATGTCAGAAGCTAGGCCATTATTCACGTGAGTGCCCTAGTAACACTCCCGCTAAGCCGGTGTCATTGGTTCACAGTATCGGTGTGTCTCTGAAGGCTGCAGCAACTGCCCGGGGTAGGTTGTCAGCAGCTGAGGCACACGCGGTAAAGAAGCGTACGGAAGGCTCGACACCTGTCCGGGACACTTTCTGTGGCCATCGGGGGCACGGGTTTGTGAGCTGGGGGAGTGAACTACGGAGGGTTGACTTGCTGAGGGATACGGGGGCTTCGCAAACTTTGTTGAGGAACTTCACAAACGTCGACGTGGATGGTGAGAATCGGGAATGGGTTGGGAGGTGCCAACAGGATGAGATGGCCTGTGTGGTAACCCGATCTCGCTCTGCGGCTCCTGCACAGCCTAGCACTCAACCTCGGGGACAGTGGAGGAAGGATCAGGAGAAGGTTGCTAAGGGCAGGAAAAGGGACATTGATTCTGCTGCACTTCTCGGTGATTCGGTACTTGGACCTATAATAAACACGGGAGTTGACTCTGGCCCAGATATGGTGTGTAACAAGGCAGAGTTGGGTAAGACTTCGCGTGAGGCAAGAGCTGTAGCGAGAGCCACTAAGGCAGTAGAGCCTACTAGCCGGGGTAATGTCTTATTACAAAACCATCTTGATGCATTGACGCCCAGGGACATTAGTGAGCAGCAGCTGCAAGACGCTAGCCTAGCTCGTTATAGCAATGGTGCCATAGAGTTGGAGGAAGATGGGGATGCGAAGCCGGGAGATTTCTTTAGGCTCAACAGGATATTGTACCGCAGATTTCTAGACCCCAAATCGAAGTGGGAGGGCGGTGCGAGGGTAGTAGACCAGGTGGTTGTTCCAAATAAGTATAGAGAGTCCTTATTGTGTCTGGCGCATGATGTGCCGGTGGCGGGTCATTTGGGGGTAACAAAAACATTGGCGGCATTGGGCAGGTTTTTCTGGTGGCCTGGGGTCAAGGCTGATGTCTGTGCATGGGTGGCTGGGTGTGCGACCTGCCAGACAACGGGGAAGCCTAACCAGACAATCCCGAAGGCACCTTTGTTTCCCATACCTGTCACCGGGCCTCCGTTCAGCAAAGTTGTAGTAGATTTGGTTGGCCCTTTCCCGCCTACTAGTAGTGGCAATAAATTCCTGTTGACAATCATGGATGTGGCTACGAGATACCCGGACGCATACCCCATGAGAAACGGCTCGGCAAAGGCAGTTGTTAAAAACTTATTATTGTTCTGTTCCCGTTATGGATTTCCACGTGAGGTGCAGTCAGACCAGGGGAGCAATTTTACATCCAAATTGTTCAAGCAAACCCTTCAGTTGCACGGTATATGTTCTGTAGTGTCGTCAGCCTACCATCCCGAGAGTCAGGGAGTCTTGGAGCGGTGGCACTCGACCCTGAAGAGTATGCTACGCTGTTACTGTGCAGAACATGACACTGATTGGGATTTGGGTCTGCCGTATGTTCTGTTCGCTGCACGTGAAGTCCCAGGAGAGAGCCTGGGGTTCAGTCCAAATCAACTAGTCTTTGGCCATAATGTGAGAGGACCTTTAAGTATGGTGAAAGAGATCTGGGAGGGCGAAGAGAAGCCGGGGTCTGTACTTAAATATATCCTTGAGAGCCGGGAGAGACTTATAGGTTGCATGGCAGCGGCAGGTAATAACTTGGTTAATGCACAGGCGGTCATGAAGCACCAGTATGACGCCAAGGTGAAGCTTCGGGAGTTTTCGGTGGGTCAGGAGGTAATGTTGCTTTTACCTTTGCCTGGACACCCCCTTTCTGCCAAGTTTATTGGGCCGTATGTGGTGGCTAAGAAACTGTCCGACCTTGATTATCTCGTTGCAACACCTGACCGTAGAAAAAAACATCAGTTATGTCATGTTAACCTCATGAAAGAGTATGTGAGACGCCCCTCAGAGCCTCTCACTGTCCCTGTGCTGGCCTGCAGCGGCCAGGGTGGAGAAGGAGGTGGGGACAGTCATGCTGCTGAGGAGGATAGCTGGGACTGTGTCATTTCCGCGGAACAGTGGGCGGGGAATACTGAACAAGAGGCTAGGCAAGCTGTAAGTCACCTGCCTGAGCACCAGGGTGCTGCTGTCCTAGGCCTGTTCAGGTCATACCCCTCTGTTTTCGCCGAACACCCAGGTCTCACTACTCAGGTAACGCACGACGTGGACGTCGGTGATAATGTGCCCTTCAAGTCAGTGCCCTACCGTGTGCCCCCGGTAAAGTTGCCAGCTTTACGGGAGGAGTTAAAGTACATGGTTGAGAGAGGGATGATCACTGAAGGTTATGTGAAGTGGACATCACCCGTCACGTTGCAGCCAAAACCTGACGGCAAGGTGCGGTTCTGCATAGATTTTCGTAGGCTAAATGGCTTGACCACTACCAACCCTTACCCTTTGCCTCGAGTTGACGACAGCGTGGACAAGATAGGGAATGCAAAGTACCTTACTAAAATTGATCTTGTAAAAGGCTACTGGCAAGTACCCCTGTCGGACCGAGCTAAGCAAGTTTGTGGTTTTGTGGTAGATGGCAAGACCTACCAATGTAACGTAATGCCTTATGGGCTTAAGAACGCACCTGCCACGTTTCAGAACCTGATGAACGATATTTGTGACGAAATCCCTAACTGCACGGTCTACCTTGATGACGTGATAGTGTCTGATGACGATTTTGAAAATCACCTAAGGCACTTAGAGACCCTGTTTGGGAAGTTGCACGATGCTGGGCTGGTGGTGAACCTGAGGAAGTGCGAGTTTGTAAAGGCTACTGTGCAGTATCTTGGCTTCGTGGTCGGGTTAGGCCGGGTGTGCCCCCCCCCTGAGCAAGATACAGGCTATCAATATGTTTCCCAGGCCCACCACTAAGCGCCAGGTCATGCGGTTCCTAGGTATGATAGGCTATTATAGGCGCTTCATCCGGGGATACTCTACTGTCTTAGCACCGTTAACTGATCTACTGTCGAAGTCAGTGAAGTTCTGTTGGGCTGCGGAGTGTCAGAGGGCTTTCGACCTAGTCAAGCACCTGCTGTGTACACATCCGATTTTGAGAGCCCCAGACTTCTCCAGGAGTTTTCAGCTGGCGACTGATGCCAGCGGTGTGGGTGCCGGGGCAGTGTTACTGCAGACTGATTCCGAGGGCTTGGAACACCCAGTGAGCTTCTTTTCTCGCAAGTTTAATTCGGCACAAAGGAATTACTCGACTATAGAGAAGGAGCTTCTTGCTATCGTTTTGTCGCTCAAACATTTCGAAGTTTATGTTCCAGCCTACGGCCCGGTAGTGACGATTTATACGGACCATCATCCCTTGAAATTCCTAAATCAGTTTCACAATCGGAATATGCGGTTGACCAGGTGGTCCCTAATACTCCAAGAGTATAATCTCAACATTCAGCATATTGCCGGGAGTGAGAACGTGATAGCAGATTGTCTATCAAGGGTTGATGATCCAGGATAGTCGTGCACGGTGTGTGGGTTGAGCAGGAGTAAAATTAGGCTATCATAACGCCGTCCAAAAAGATTATAAAACAATAAAATAAACGAGAAATTTTTTTTTTAGTTTTGTAAGTCTTTATTGTTGTAGCATGATGCATGCGATATTGTGTTTTATGTATAATTCACACTTCAGTTGTTGTGCACCTTTTGCAATTAGTGGCAGCTAAGGGTAGCAGGTCGGTTGGTTGCCTGTCAGATTTTGATAATGCTTCTAAGGTCGATTATCTAAAATCTTGGGGGGCTGTGACGCACCCAGTGCGTGGCAACTTAACCTGATTGTACTCCTTGGTACTCCACTGTGCCGCCGCGGTGCGGTGCCGCTGTGCCGCTGTGCCGTGCTGGCTGCTTATATTGAGTGTGACAACGTATAACTATGTTCTTTGTATCTCTGCAAAGGTCTCGTCATTTGCTAACCAGTGGTGGGTTTTGTTTTAAGCCATGTCGAGACCTTCCATTTAATATGTAGTATCAATAGAGAAGTTGATAGATGAGACAATAGGAATTCAGAGAGAGAGAGTGAGTTAGACTTCAGAGCGAGAGGGTAGCAATGCGCCACGCTGCCGGGGGGGTGGTTGCCAGACGTATGGACCGGTTGGCAGCCCTGCGCTTATAGCTAGGTGCGACAGGGTTGGTAGTCCATTGCCGCCTGCCTATGCTGCCTGGGCTGCCCATGTTGTCGTGCTGCACATTGCCTGGAGGCTCGCTATGTGTTCCATGATTAGGTTGCCTAGAACCTTTGAGATTCTAACATCCCTTGCCCTCTCTCCCAATTTCTCACGGTTGCACTCTTTCTCTCTGACGACATTACTCTCATTTCATTCTTCTCTCTATTTAAATGCATTACCTTCCCTTGAGGTCCTAAAGGAGTTTCAGCACTCACCTCTCGTATTACTCTTAGGACAAGCATATATTTACATGTATTAGATTTAAGGGGTTAATGTGAACAGCGATCTTCTTGATGAGGATAGTTGGTGAACGTTCTACATGTTCACGAGTTATATGCCCAGCTCATCATCCAATTTGTGACTAGACTAGTGCCATGTGTAAGAGCCCGACCATGCCCAGGAGTTGTCTGTAGAGGGGCGAGGACTTAGCCTTGATTTGCCTACCGAGCCAGGAGCGAGTGCAGTACCAGAGACTACAGCTCGCTCGTAGTGCCGGTATAGTAGAGTAACGTAATTTATCTGTCCTTGTGTTCTCTACAGTCTTTTCCTGGGTTCTCGCTTTCGGTGCTGGGACTCGTTGTTCCTGTGACTTGGCCTGCTAGCTAGAACACATGGGGATGATGAGTGGGTTATATCTTTATTTTACTATGCATTGCAGTTCTCTTTAAGTTTATGTATGTAACACTTTACAATACACATTACTCACACACAAGACAACACTATTAATACTTTCATGTATCAATTAACTACACTGTCGTTTTGCTGCTGTGTCCGGAGTTCTATTGCGTAGGGCGCATACGGACTCAGAGGGGAGACAGAGTGAGAGAAGCGAAGTAGCCTATGCGGTAGTAGGCTACCGGCGCAGTACTGTTGCCTGCAACCTTTTAGTTATTCCAAGTATAGATTCATTATTACAATAAGTGACTACTATTTATGTTCCTTCCATGTGTATTATTAGGTATCTACTGGATCATGAACATCTTGTATGCTACATGCTAGTGCATGTTAGTAGGGGACAGTTATTCTAGTGCACGCGCTTTCAAGTAGGCGTGTACATTTGTCATTTAGCATTTCACTGTCATACCTTTAGCCTGCTTCTATTCTACATTATTAGAGGCTTAATATTAACGTAGTTTCTTGAGTATTGCATTTCTTTAGTAATAACGTAACCTATAAATGTCTGAGGGAGTTTAGCCTCATAGCCTACCCCTGTTGTACACTTTCGCCGAGTTAAGGTACCTCGTTACCATAGACGATAACTCTGTAGGGCGTTGGTGCTTTTGTTGTCTGGAGCATATAGTATTTGGGACTGGAATCGAGCGTGTCGTTGTCACATAAGCCATTTCTGTCCTACGATCAAGAATCCCGAATATGTATTGCCGATCCAGCCGTAACACCTGGTATTACCATTGTTCAGCATAATTGGTGCTATAGCAATTGGCAACATGGTTGACTGAACACTTGGTTTCGAACTGTTAGTTATACTCACATTTAAAGCAGTCGCTCCCTGTTCTGGTGTACTATCATCAGTGTTACTCAAACGAAGCTAGGTTCATAATCTATCAACTAAGTTATACCTATTACAAAGCAAGACAAGAAATTCTTATTAATGTACAGTCGTATCCCAAATTCTCCACAATGGGGCTGAATGGATACAAGCCAAAGAGAGAGGGAGAGAAAGAGAAAAAAGCGAGGTAGGCTTCCTTAAACTAGCATAATTTTTTAAAATAATATTTTCTTAATCTTGTTTTCATAATATACGTTATTACTATTCAGGCATTGGCATTTCAACAATGATTATCTTTGCTCGTTGTCAATTTACATAATCTCTTTACAGATCGAATACACTGAAATGTTCCAATTCCCTAATTATCTTTTCCTCAACATGAACTCACTCCTGCCTTCATCCTCCTCGTCATTATCACTCACTTTATATACACGTACAGTAATTTGACATCTCTCTTGAAAATAATCTGTCTCCTTACTTGTCTGAAATTAATACTTAAATTCATAGCCAATTAGAAACCTTTGTATAGCGCATTGGTGTCCTCGTCTGTAATGTTCCGTCTCACCAAGACATTAAATCATTAAGCATTACTTTCCACTAATTTGTAATGGTTAACATACAAGTAGCTACACAATTATAACGTCGATAATAATAAAGGCATCCAAATAATCTGTCGGTATTATATTTCAACCTTTAATTTATACAAAACTTCTTTCCCGAGATTACCGCTTCGTGATTGGTCTATTATACAACTGTTGCTATCCTGGTTCAGCAATGTCCTTCAAACTCTCTGCAACTTTATTATTTGCAATTTTGCAGTACAGTTTGATTCAATGAGCTTAAAATGCCCCAGAACGAGAAGCCGACCACAGAAGCCACGAACGAACACCACACAGAAACACCCAAAGGAAAGGTCCACAGAACGAAAGGACCAGCTGACCGAGCCAGCCATTTCAGACAGGCCCAAGCCCGCAGGGCTAAGCAGCTCCAGGCTGCACCCATTTACCTTTTCTAAACTGACCATTTTCCACACCTCACGTACACTAACCCCCTCGTGTCCTACACTCCTAACTACAAAGATGATGAACAGGAATATACATTCATATTAAAAACACCCATGCCCTGTCCTGACGTTGAGCCAATGCCAACACATCAGACAGCCATAATTATATCTATGTATGTTCTTACATCCGAGAAGTAGATGTTATATATCTTAGAAGTTAAAACACCCACGCTTGTCCCTAGACCTCGTATATCATTTCCCATGACGAGTATAGATATATGTAACCCGTGCTCAGTCACCCCTTGCATTGTTCCTCTAGTAACTAAGTATTAATATTAACATTCCCTAACATCTTGTCTTGCCAGACTAAGCTTCTGAAGACCCATCGCCCCATAAATCTATGTATTCAATCCTTAGGTTAAGTATTTTTATCCGCCATTGTGTTCACCGTTTTCCATTTACTTTTCCACAATTGTCATACGTCTTCCCCTTGCCTCCTTCGTATCCACAGTCCACACTACGCCAATTTACTTCGTGTCATACACCTCTTACCCCAACCAGAGATTGTATAAGATAACCTGGTTACCAGTATCTGTCATAAGTACCCCGAAACAATAACTAAGTACCCCTACGAACTGCCGCTGTTGTTGGTATATTTATATTTAATAGAAAACGCAGTTCCCAGGGCCAACTAATAGTATCCATAACCCCTCGGACTGATCACATAACTCTATCTTTTCCAGACTCATATACCACCTCATAGTTGCATTCCCAGGTAGCATTTGGCTAACGTATTCTAATGCCTTTTCAAACTTCCATATCAATTGTAGCCTAATGCCACCCCCACGCCCAGGGACCTTAGGGGCAAAATTTCCCTGTAGCCCTTGAACTCTCCCTCCCCCCTCTCATTAAGACACCCGCGCTTCTCTACTCTTGTCCGACCTAGCCTCTCTCTCATACCTCTTGAAGATCCTTGAATTGTCCGTTGCTAATGCTCTCCAACCTTTTATATATATACTCCTATCCAGCCTACCTTCACTTAGAAAGCCAGAACAACATTAGAACTTTACTAGCCCCTTGCATGCCATCTATTCTCTTACAACCCATTCACAACCCTGCACCCAATGGTCGTCGGTGCGAGGCTAGCCGCCTCGCCAGTAACTAACTTCTATTGCCATACTTCCAGATAAATGTGGCAGAGTTAGCAACCCAGTCTCCACCACATCCAGCAAACCCTACAACTAACAACCAGCCGAGTAAAACCAGCTAGCCAAGGCACCTTCGGTTTTGGTATTAAAGACACCCACATCTGTCTCATACACAGAGGGTTATTACAAACACTGGTGATATGGCAAGCCCCTAGCCACAGCCGCCGGACGACTATCACAGAGAGAGGGCGCCCAGCTCCCCCTTTTTGCCCACCCGAGGAGGGAGACCCCCACCCCCGCGGAGGTATACCTGGCCCCTGTTTTGACTTCAGAGTCATTGCCAGGTAGCACAGGAATTCTTCCTATCAATGAACTAACCATGCATGACTAACACCTTTACTAACCTCTATTAACTCACAATAAACCATTTACCTTTCTTGCATGCTCTGATCACTAAATTAGCACCTCAGCTATACCATAGAATGAAGATTGAACAATCTAGAGAGACGCTCCTATCACAGCTGTCCCCATCCTCCTCGCAAAGTAGATCCAGTCTCTCTCCCCTAAATACTTCCAGTATAGCCAAAATAGTACCTCTTACTAAGGCTCAGTTATATGAAAATATAAAGGCTTCCTATAGCCATGTGCCACAACAGTAAATACCATCTTACCTAGTCCCCATATATATTGAGAGCTCAAATAAGTCCATAAGACTCGAGATCCCTGCTGTCTACAGGGCCCAGAACCGAGCCTATAAATCTAGCTCTCGCCCCCAGTCAAATCAGTTGAAAGCTAGACACCAACCAGGGGTCACTACCCTGCTGTTAACTTCTAGCTCTGCCCTTGTGTTGTTCCGGAGTGAGATCCCAGAGCCGGCAGACTCCGTGGCAGATTTGGATAGAAGGACCTGCCCACGTATTTAAGAACTTCACACATATGGGCCCCCTGGATGGCCGCGGAACCAGTCGTTAGCCCCCAACATCATGGACGCAAGATAACCAGGACCAGACCCATCAGATGCTACCCAAGATTCCCTTTAGCAGTACTACATATTACTGTGCTGTTTAGAGATTCACTAATTATTATTTTTACGAAGTGGCTATCTCTTTGCCCCAGTATAATTCATATAACCATTCAATTAGGAAGTGCCAAGCGTATCAGTGTTCATTATTTAACAGGCGATACTAACTCTCGTAATCAACCATATGCCCAGATATTATTACCTAGAAGGAAACCCTAGTGATATCTGAAGGTTCGCCCACTGATTTGCGTTCTATGTATTTCTGAGACAAGAATAGAAAACTTAGATCAGTACCCCCTGAGGTTACTAGAATTCCCGTGCTCTAAAATACGCGTGTCTAATCTAGTCTGTGAACTACTACTTGTGCACCAGAGCTACCAGTAAGAAATCTAACAGTGAATATGATTCTATAAGTAACATTGATGGTCTTCGGTATATAAACCTGTTAAATCAAAGCCAGTGATCAGAAGATCAATACCTGAACGTTGGAAGTGGGAGACTAGGCTCCATCCAGATCCACTTATGCTAGTGTTGTTCAATTCTATTATATTGTCTTACACAAGTATTCTGCAGTGGTACATCAATAAACGTGATCGTGTAACTTGCTACCATGTGTTTCTTTGTGTTCTCTATTCCTCATATCTTGTATTGTGCATGCAGCCTTATATACCCAGTCAATTAGAACTCACATTACCCAAGTTAAACCTATAGAAAAACAGGGCATAACATTGGCGGCAGCGGTGGTTCTTGATTCGGATAAAAGGTTGCATTACACTGCAAGTTTGGAACAGTAGAAGCATGGCAACATCGCAAAATTTTCAGCCACTCGCACACATTCCCAAGTATGATGTAAACACGTATGATATCACCAGTTACTTAGACATAATAAAGCCAGTGTACGATGTGGTACTTCATAATGACCGCGAAAAAATCGCCATGGCAATTTTGCATATTATACAGTTGGGAGAAGCCGTTTCCCAACTTGTTGATAAGCCTACCTTTAAAGAATTTATTCGCCAAACTGTGACACAGAATACGCCAGAGTTTACCTGGAACCAGTTTCGATCCTTCGTGATCCGGACCTTAGATCTACTTTTGGGTTCCCCGTCGCCCCCAAAATAATAAAAGTCGACGAGATCAAGTATGAAGGGGATATAAATGTGACCCTCATACAACTCTACAGATACGTGAGGACCACGTATAGCTATGAAGATTACGACCAACAAAATGAACTCTTATTCACCGCATTGTTAAACATCATCCCACCCCACATCACCGCCCATCTCGACCCGTATGGCTTATTCGAAGAACATATGCTCTCCATCAGAGAAGAATGCCTACGCAGTTCAATGAATCCCCTATCCAACCTTTCAGCCCCTATCCAAGACTCCGTGCACCCTTCCAAAAGGACTTCCGGTGAAAGTCCAACCCCAGTGCACTCTTCCTTGCCTCTATCCTCTCTGACCATCCCTAAATTTTCCCCTGCCCAGCCATCCACCAACGATCATCTTCCATCAATTGTGTTACCCCATAAATCCCATCCTTTTTCTATGCATGTCAAACAAACCCACCAACCCCAGATAACCGCTAACCAGACCATGACTGCCACCAAGAAGATTCCCAAAATTTGTCCTGTTAACAACCCCAAATCAATACATCAGTCCTCTACCAATAACCCCTGTTCTACACCTAACTCTTCCCCCACCAACCCTCCGCAGCACCCCCAACAAGCCCCGTATTCTAGCTATGCCTACCTATGTAGGCCTACCACAACATATTTTCCCCATGACCCCAGAAACCAAACCCACCAACCCCAGATAACCTCTAACCAGACTGTGACTGCCACCAAGAAGATTCCCAAAATTCGTCCTGTTAACAACCCCAAATAAATACATCAGTCCTCTACCAATAACCCCTGTTCTACACCTAACTCTTCCCCCACCAACCCTCCGCAGCCCCGCCAACAAGCCCCGTATTCTAGCTATGCCTACCTATGTAGGCCTACCACAACATATTTTCCCCATGACCCCAGAAACCAAACCCACCAACCCCAGATAACCTCTAACCAGACCGTGACTGCCACCAAGAAGATTCCCAAAATTCGTCCTGTTAACAACCCCAAGTCAATACATCAGTCCTCTACCAATAACCCCTGTTCGACACCTAACTCTTCCCCCACCAACCCTCCGCAGCCCCCCCAACAAGCCCCGTATTCTAGCTATGCCTACCTATGTAGGCCTACCACAACATATTTTCCCCATGACCCCAGAAATGTTCAGCTATCACCCCACCAACAAAATTTCCCTTGTGACAGTTTTCCGTCGGTAGCTTGTGACAGTTTTCAGTCAGTAGCTCCCTTCCACCCCCACACAATTCACACTCCTAGAAAACTTCGAAACCCCACACTTGACTCGCCCTCTCATGTCAAACAAACTCACCAGTCCCAGATAACCTCTAACCAGACCGAGACTGCCACCAAGAAAATTCCCCAAACTCGTCCTGTTAACAACCCCAAATCAGTACATCACTCCTCCCTCAATAACCCATGTCCTATGCCTAACTCTGCCCCCACTAATCCTCCCCAGTCCCACATAACCTTTAACCAGACCGAGACTGACACCAAGAAAATTCCCCAAATTCGTCCTGTTAACAACCCCAAATCAATACATCAGTCCTCTACCAATAACCCCTGTTCTACACCTAACTCTTCCCCCACCAACCCGCCGCAGTCCCCCCAACAAATCCCGTTTCCTAACTCGCTCATCTCTCACCACCCTGACCCTCCCAAACGCGCCGTTAATCCTCCCCTCACGCGTGACGACCTAGGGACCCAACCATGTTCCCCCCCTTCCCCCAGAAATGCTCAGCTATTTCCCCACCAACAAAATTTCCCTTGTGACAGTTTTCCGTCAGTAGCTCCTTTCCACCCCCCCACAATTCACACCCCTAATAAACTTCAAAACCCCACACTTGACTCACCCCCTCATGACAGACAAACCCACCAATCCCATATAACCTCTAAACAAACCGTCACTGCCACCGTCACACCCCACCACTCTGATCCTCCCACACGCGCCGTTAATCCCCCCCTCACGCGTGACTCCCACCAAAGTGATTTCCCCCCCCTCATGCGTACCGAACACCTGCTCACCAGTCGGTCTCCCACCATCATGAGCCCAGCTAAACTTTCAACCTCCACCAATTCCCACCAACAAAATTTCCCTTGTGACAGTTTTCCGTCAGTAGCTCCCTTCCACCCCCCCCCCCCACAATTCACACCCCTAATAAACTTCAAAACCCCACACTTGACTCACCCCCTCATGACAGACAAACCCACCAACCCCAGATAACCTCTAAACAAACCGTCACTGCCACCGACACACCCCACCACTCTGATCCTCCCACACGCGCCGTTAACCCCCCCCCTCACGCGTGACCCCCACCAAAGTGGTTTCCCCCCCCCTCATGCGTACCGAACACCTGCTCACCAGTCGGTCCCCCACCATCATGAGCCCAGCTAAACTTTCAACCTCCCCCTCTTCACCGTTACCCCACCCGCCCCAAATACCACCCCCAAAGATCCCGCTCGACAAAATACCCCTCCCATCCCAATCCAACCACAAATCTTTTTTCCACCTTAGCTAAACCCCAAAATACTCTCTCTCTCGCCCCAAACAACATAATCAACCTCTCAACTTCAACCACTCCTCGAAATCCCATCCATGTCTCTCCCGGAAATAAAATCAGTCCAAATTCAACCCCTCTCAAACCACAACCCTGCCTGCCCAGACCCCCCCCCCCCCACCATCTCCCTATCAAATCCCCACACCCCAAACCTCCAAACCACCCGATCATAGTAAACTCTCAACCTTCAGCCTTACTCACCCTTCCCCAAACCCCACTCACGACCACAACTCTCTACACAATTCAACCCCTCCCCAGCACCAACCTCTTCCGCAACAACAACCCCGACTCGACCTGCCCGTTTCATCCTTAAAGCCCCCTATCACTACCCCCGACCGAAACCACTTAGACCCCCCCTCCAAAACTGGCCCCGGGCCAGCTCGCCCCCATACCCACATTCCTAACGACAAGAACTAACGGTATATCCACCCCGCCCTTCCAAAGTGAAAGTAAACCACCACCCCCTATTACCAAACTGTCACCCAGACTAACGGCGACCCTAAATAACCCCCCCTGATGATGATGAGGATCAACAGAATTTTATATCCCCCCCGCCCCTTGTCAAACCTCCTTCACCCCAACAACAGAGAGGCACCCATTCCAATATTCACTTAAAATCAGGATTGGTAGAGGAGGTGGGTCATGCCGGCTCGTCTACAGTCCAGCCTCCCTACCACTCTTGACCTAGATTCCTAGCTTCACTTCCCATTAAAATGTATAATTTCACAGACAAAGTACAAGACAACAACCTTTTAACGTAACTTCTTACATTGTTAAACACTTTACCTCTTCTTAATTTCCTGTGTTCTTAATTATCTGTTCTTTCTTAAATTTACATGTTTTCCATATACTATATATTATATTTTTTTTCCCTTGGTCATACTACTTTTCTTGTTAACCTACACTTTTCTGACAATGCTTCTTTTTACTTCACCCTTGAGGCTCGAGGACGAGCCTATAATGAAGGAGAGGGAAGTAAAATGCCCCAGAACGAGAAGCCCACCACAGAAGCCACGAACGAACACCACACAGAAACACCCAAAGGAAAGGTCCACAGAACGAAAGGACCAGCTGACCGAGCCAGCCATTTCAGACAGGCCCAAGCCCGCAGGGCTAAGCAGCTCCAGGCTGCACCCATTTACCTTTTCTAAACTGACCATTTTCCACACCTCACATACACTAACCCCCTCGTGTCCTACACTCCTAACTACAAAGATGATGAACAGGAATATACATTCATATTAAAAACACCCATGCCCTGTCCCGACGTTGAGCCAATGCCAACACATCAGACAGCCATAATTATATCTATGTATGTTCTTACATCCGAGAAGTAGATGTTATATATCTTAGAAGTTAAAACACCCACGCTTGTCCCTAGACCTCGTATATCATTTCCCATGACGAGTATAGACATATGTAACCCGTGCTCAGTCGCCCCTTGCATTGTTCCTCTAGTAACTAAGTATTAATATTAACATTCCCTAACATCTTGTCTTGCCAGACTAAGCTTCTGAAGACCCATCGCCTCATAAATCTATGTATTCAATCCTTAGGTTAAGTATTTTTATCCGCCATTGTGTTCACCTTTTTCCATTTACTTTTCCACAATTGTCATACGTCTTCCCCTTGCCTCCTTCGTATCCACAGTCCACACTACGCCAATTTACTTCGTGTCATACACCTCTTACCCCAACCAGAGATTGTATAAGATAACCTGGTTACCAGTATCTGTCATAAGTACCCCGAAACAATAACTAAGTACCCCTACGAACTGCCGCTGTTGTTGGTATATTTATATTTAATAGAAAACGCAGTTCCCAGGGCCAACTAATAGTATCCATAACCCCTCGGACTGATCACATAACTCTATCTTTCCAGACTCATATACCACCCCATAGTTGCATTCCCCGGTAGCATTTGGCTAACGTATTCTACTGCCTTTTCAAACTTCCATATCAATTGTAGCCTAATGCCACCCCCACGCCCAGGGACCTTAGGGGCAAAATTTCCCTGTAGCTCTTGAACTCTCCCCCCCCCCCTCTCATTAAGACACCCGCGCTTCTCTACTCTTGTCCGACCTAGCCTCTCTCTCATACCTCTTGAAGATCCTTGAATTGTCCGTTGCTAATGCTCTCCAACCTTTTATATATATACTCCTATCCAGCCTACCTTCACTTAGTAAGCCAGAACAACATTAGAACTTTACTAGCCCCTTGCATGCCATCTATTCTCTTACAACCCATTCACAACCCTGCACCCAATGGTCGTCGGTGCGAGGCTAGCCGCCTCGCCAGTAACTAACTTCTATTGCCATACTTCCAGATAATTGTGGCAGAGTTAGCAACCCAGTCTCCACCACATCCAGCAAACCCTACAACTAACAACCAGCCGAGTAAAACCAGCTAGCCAAGGCACCTTCGGTTTTGGTATTAACCCGGGAGCTGCGGGAAGACTCTTAAGAGTTCCCCCGGCGGACTGCGGGAAGACTCTCTGGAGTAACGCTTTTGAACGCGTACCAAAACCGCGCGTAAATAGTCAGACGGCTGAAAATTGGTGTGGATATAGTACTACGTGTCAACTCTCGATACCACCCCGCGAAACGCTCTCCCCGCACTCGAGCAAGCACCACCGCGCCAGTAACCAAGCACTAGTCATGGAGCCCACACGTCCCTCACGCTCGCTCCCTGATGACACCACCAGCCCTCCTTCTGGTGGTGTTAGCCGCCGTGGAAGGCAGAGGGTGGCTGCCAAAGACCCTAGCTACCTGTACGACACGCCCTACAGCTCGGAGGACGAAACACCAGCACCCAAAGCACGGAAAACACGTGCAAGCAGGGCAATTGCACAGAGGTCATTGATCTTTCGTGACACTGCCACCCCGACCCAGGCCACTGCAACAACCACTACCACCAGCACTACCATCACTGCCACCCCTGCCACCCCTGCCACCGGTACCAGCGACGCAGGAGGTCGCCCTAGGGCTGCAGAACCTGCGGGGGCAGGAAAAATTAAAGGCACGGGCGTAGGGAAAAGATCCCGTACGCCAGCCACAGTGCCCCTACCACCACCACCACCACCAGCCGCCGCCCCTGGCCCGGCTGCCGCCGCCGCCCCTGGCCCGACTGCCGCTGCCGCCCCTGCTGCCCCTGCCAGCGACGCAGGAGGCCGCCCTAGGGCTGCAAAACCTGCGGGGGCAGGAAAAATTAAAGGCACGGGCGTAGGGAAAAGATCCCGTACGCCAGCCACAGTGCCCCTACCACCACCACCACCACCACCAGCCGCCGCCCCTGGCCCGGCTGCCGCCGCCGCCCCTGGCCCAACTGCCGCTGCCGCCCCTGCTGCCCCTGCCAGCGACGCAGGAGGCCGCCCTAGGGCTGCAAAACCTGCGGGGGCAGGAAAAATTAAAGGCACGGGCGTAGGGAAAAGATCCCGTACGCCAGCCACAGTGCCCCGACCACCACCACCACCACCAGCCGCCGCCCCTGGCCCGGCTGCCGCTGCCGCCCCTGCTGCCCCTGCCGCCCCTGCTGCCCCTGCCGCCCCTGCCCAAGGAACAGAGAGAAGGGCGACAGGCACCACCATCATCTTCCCATCAAGGCCACGCACCACTGCTGCCCCTGCCGCCGCCTCGGCCGCCGCCTCTGCCGCCGCCCCTACCGCCGCCCCTGCTGTCCCTGTCCATCAGACACCCTCGCGTGGCAAAATTACCCGGAAAACTCTTACACCATCCAAATATGCCGCCATGCTGTTTGATGGTGATTTACAGGACATTGGCAGTCAAGGTTTTGACGACGAAGACCAAGCACGGGACCAAGGGTGGGGGGATTTGGGAGTGGACAGTGGGAGTGAGTCGGACGTCGGCGACGAAAACGAGGAAGGTTATCGTCTGACCAGTGAAGAGGAGGGTGATGATGATAATGTGCTGTATCGCGACCATGGAAGCGATATTTCAGACAATGAAGCAGACGCAGACGACATTCCGATCCCTGGCTTGCCTACGTTCGATTGGTCTGACGGGGTCAATTTTGTACCTGACGTGCCCCAGTTCAATCCTGGGTCGTCAGGTACAACTGACGACTGGCCCTGTGACGAGCACGCGAACGAAAGCGATTTCTTCCTCGCTTTTTTCGATTTTGAGGTAATGACGTTCATCGTTGCCCAAACAAACGCCTACTACAGGTGGGTGTTTGGTCGATTGGACGTCCTTTCTCCAAAAGCGAGAATACGAGGCTGGGTGGATACGACTGTTGAAGAATTTATGACGTTCTTTGCCTTGTTGTTCCTCATGCCTCTGATCAAGAAGCATGTGTTGCAACACTACTGGAAGCACGACCCTCTCATCGCAACCCCAACTTTCAATAAGTTCATGACTCGTGACAGATTTTTGTTGCTGCTAAGATTTATGCACTTTGCAGACAACGAAAATCCTAACAGGATTGACAGGATATGGAAAGTTCGGACTGTGTTCACCATGTTGTTGGAGAGGTATAGGAAATACTTTTACCCCTTCCTCAATTTGGTGATTGACGAGTCGCTCGTGCTCTTCAAAGGACGTCTTGTGTTCAAACAGTATATCCCCTTGAAAAGGCATAGGTTCGGAATCAAGCTCTTCGTTTTGTGTGACTGCGAAACTGGAATAGTGCTTGACATGATCGTGTATACAGGCACTGACATTGACATCCCGAAAGCCGCTGCCAATGACCCCATGGGCATGTCAGGTGCCATCGTCAGGAAAATGTTGGCACCTTACCTGGGCAAAGGCCACATCATCTACACTGACAACTGGTATACTTCTCCTGCTCTCTGCCAGTTTCTTCATGACAACCAAACGGGGTCATGTGGGACTGTCAGAAAGACAAGAAAGTTTATGCCCAAGTTCACAGGTGATGTCATTCCTCTGTCAGATGCCTCCTCCAGTGACACACCTTCAGAAGACGACCTGGCCCAGGAACACCGCGAGAGGCATGTTCGAAGAAGGCGACGAAAGGGGCTGAAGTACAAGCAGCTCGAAAAGTGTGGGAAAGTGATAGCCCTGAAGTGGAAGGACAAGCGAGACGTCCACCTGCTTTCCACCGTCCACACAGGTGCCCAAGTGGATTCTGGCAAAATCCACTACAGAACCAGGAAGACCATCTACAAGCCCGACATGGTAGTGGACTACACAAAGAACATGCGCCTGGTGGACAAGTCTGACTGTCAGCTGTCAGGCGTTGAGTGTCTGAGGAAGACTGTGAAGTGGTATCACAAGCTCTTCCTCCACCTAGTTGATATCACGATGCTCAACGCTTACAACTTGTGGTTGGTAAAGAAGGATATGTCCCCAAACCAGAAGCTGAAATTCCGGGAGTTCGTGTACAACGTCTCATACCAACTCCTGGAGAAGTATGGCACCACCACTCACAGACGTACGGCATGGCGTGGGGATCACGTTCCTGACCGAGTGCAGGTGGGTGTCCAAAGACACTACCTGATCGGCACCGAGGTGATTGGCACTCGTCACAGGCAGGTGCAGTGCGTCGTCTGCAGCTCCAGTGTCAGGAAACCCCATGTCCCAAAAAGAGTCACCTCAATGTGCGCAGAGTGCAAAGTTGCACTCTGCATGGGCGACTGCTTCAGGGACTACCACACCTTCAAAAATTTTTGAGTGTCGCCCTGCCCCGCCCTGCCCTGCACTGCCCTGCACTGCCCTGCCCTGGACTCGCCCCCTGCTCAGCCCTGGACTCGCCCCCTGCTCAGCCCTGCCCTGGACTCGCCCCCTGCTCAGCCCTGCCCTGGACTCGCCCCCTGCTCAGCCCTGCCCTGGACTCGCCCCCTGCTCAGCCCTGCCCTGGACTCGCCCCCTGCTCAGCCCTGTCCTGGACTCGCGCCCTACCTTACCTGACCTGACCTAATTGATCACGCTACCTCATAATGTAACATATATATTATATAATGTATAAGTTCCAAAGATGTCCCTGTGATATAGCTTTTACATTATATAATTGTATGTTTCATTATTTAGTTTATAAGTTTCAAATATCTACATGTTATATGCCTTATTTTTTTATTATATCAATATATATGTTTGTTATTAGTCAAAGTCATGTGTATATAATTATTTTATTACCTCAAATGAATTGTACAAAAATATATATGTTTCAACAAATCCTGTCAAACCTACTAAGATAATTAAAAAAAAAACAATAATAAAAAAAAAAACACAAGTTCATGTCATTGTATTCTTACAATATGATATATTCTATGAATATTTCATATTTATTGAATACAATGGCATGATCTTGTAAAAAAAAAATTATCAAAAATGTTCTAGACAATATAAAACCTTCCCCATAACCCCCTCCTGGATTCGATCCCACAACCCTAGCACACTTTCAGTTTACCAGTCCGCGACCTTACCAACCATGCCACAGGAGCTCATACCAAATATCACTCAAAACTTGGTGTCTACAATCGAAATGACAATATACAAAAAAAAATGAATTATCCCACCAATTTACGTTTGTAAATTGATGGGATTATCAATTATTTCATGCCAAGGTTTATGAAAGTTTGTCTCTGTCAAGAATTAGTAATTATATAACTTTATTCTGTCCAAAATTGCCAAAACATTCAGCAAAATTGCCCCTCTCAGTGCGACTCCACTCATTTTCACACGGTCAAGCGGTGACCCTTGTCGCTCCCTAGCTACACCAGCCACAGCAGCTCTGTCTTGGAAAAAAATTTGTATAAATACAATAATGGATAAAATACTCTTCACAAATACATTTGTATTGTATAATATTGTAAATCAAAAAGAATAATAACTGTGTGGGTGTCGTAAATTGCTCAACCAGCTTTCTTATGTCTCGCCTACGCGCGTATATTGGATTATACATAGTCATGACTGTCATACAAATAATTGCAGTAGGTCTCGAATGTACATTTAGATTGCATATTACTTGGAAATAAATAAGTAAACGTTTCTCTGGTGGCAATCTACCCTTTCGCAAGTGTAAGGAGACACCATTCTATATTTAGCCCTTTATCGCAAAAGGCAATCTGCACGTGTTTACTGACCACCGTCGCTGGTGCTCTATAATATAGTAGTTTATTGACAGTCAATGGCCTACATGTTTCTGTGGTACTTCACATGTGTCTAAAATGCAATGTCTGCTTGCATAAAAATGCAATTCTGAAGTCCATTTATACGTACAACATACGCATGTCTCAGTTTCTATCTATCTCTCTCTCTCTCTCTCTCCATTCCTGACTCATGTTATTGTAAAACTCTTGGTGGCAAGAAACACCAGACACCTGGAAGACAAGGTTCAAAATCCCAAGCATCCATACGCCTCGAGCGCCTTCACACTTGTCACACAGCTGGTTATCTATCTACAGATCTGCCTGCCTTTCCTCCCTTGACGACTCACTCACTCCCTCCCTGCACCCCTGCATGCCTCCCTCCCTCCCTCCCACACACCCACCCCCAACCCACCCTTTCAGGCTTCCGTGTGCTAGAAACACATTCACAATTTGCGTAAATATCGCATCAATTGAGCTATATGCGGTATATTCCTTGTTATATGGGACGCCTACATACGTACACGTCTTTATTATAGCATGACAGTGCTCTAAATACAAGATTTACGTGATATGTATGGCGTAACACACCCTCTCCCCCTTTCATTCCCAGCACAGCTCACTCACACCTTGGTTCACGCATAGAAACTCTTTGATAATGTGCGTAAATATCGCATAAATTGGTCAATATGCGGTATATATTTTGATATATGGCACGTATACATACGTACAAGTCTGTATTATAGCATGACAGTGCTCTACGTACAAGATATACGTGATATGTATGGCGTAAACCACACTCTCAGCTCATAAATTACCGCCAAACCTCCAACACATGTCATTCCCGCCTAAAAATGATCTTATAATTCCCTTATATATTGCAATTTTTGGTCACTATGAGGCATATTCATTGTTATATGGGTGGCCTACACACGTATACATACTCTACATAGCCTAAAAGGGCTCAAAAATGGACATATACGTGATAATACGCGGTAACCCACCCCCTCCTCCCTCTCCTTCTATCCCCTGCGCGCGTAAATATTCGGCAGGAAAATCTCGCCGCTCGATGACAATCTAGCCGCGCAGTGCCATTCGCTCCACATTTTTCAACTACGGACCGTTCCCCCACCCCCCCCAGACATTTTTTGGGGGGTCAAATTTATATGGGCCGATGCCCGCAAACATTCCCTACACGATGAGGTACTTTTTATCGAAATTTGCAATAGGTCCCCAAATCATCATAGGTGCGCACAGTCTTACCCTGTAGAAAACCCCCTGTGCGCCGCGGAGAGGTTAAGGACACCCACATCTGTCTCATACACAGAGGGTTATTACGAACACTGGTGATATGGCAAGCCCCTAGCCACAGCCGCCGGACGACTATCACAGAGAGAGGGCGCCCAGCTCCCCCTTTTTGCCCACCCGAGGAGGGAGACCCCCACCCCCGCGGAGGTATACCTGGCCCCTGTTTTGAGTTCAGAGTCATTGCCAGGTAGCACAGGAATTCTTCCTATCAATGAACTAACCATGCATGACTAACACCTTTACTAACCTCTATTAACTCACAATAAACCATTTACCTTTCTTGCATGCTCTGATCACTAAATTAGCACCTCAGCTATACCATAGAATGAAGATTGAACAATCTAGAGAGACGCTCCTATCACAGCTGTCCCCATCCTCCTCGCAAAGTAGATCCAGTCTCTCTCCCCTAAATACTTCCAGTATAGCCAAAATAGTACCTCTTACTAAGGCTCAGTTATATGAAAATATAAAGGCTTCCTATAGCCATGTGCCACAACAGTAAATACCATCTTACCTAGTCCCCATATCTATTGAGAGCTCAAATAAGTCCATAAGACTCGAGATCCCTACTGTCTACAGGGCCCAGAACCGAGCCTATAAATCTAGCTCTCGCCCCCAGTCAAATCAGTTGAAAGCTAGACACCAACCAGGGGTCACTACCCTGCCGTTAACTTCTAGCTCTGCCCTTGTGTTGTTCCGGAGTGTGACGCATGTCGAGTATGAGCATGCTGTACAGAACGCCCAGTCATGCCCCACTCTCGCTAGGATCGTCAGGGCAGGAACTTTGGCTGTAGTCTGTGTAGAGTTTTCTAACTTAGTTTATATGAGCCGTTGTACTATAAGTATTATAAATATGTATTTTGTTTTCATCTGAGTCAACGAGTTCTATTTTATATCATTAGTTAAAAGTGTTGTGTGTGGGACTTATTTGTAATGATGAGAGGAGAGAGAGAAATTACGTAACGGGGGGTCAGTGAGTGCGCCATGAGGCAGGTAGGCCTAACTCCCCTCCTTCCTCCTCCCTCCTCCCTCCTCAGCGCGTGGGAAATCCTTTGTCGATCCCAGATTGAGAGAGAATATTACGTAATGATTGCTAGTGGGCGGTCCTTAGTAGTTGGCGATATGCTCACTAGAGGGCCGAGTATAAAAAGGGAAGTCTAGCCGCATTTTCCTCAGAACTCATTAGGCAGAGCGACTTCTCATATCCCTTGCAACTATATATATTCTTCCGACTGATGTGAACTTTCCCTACTCTCTGTACCCCCTACCTTCTTCTTTTCCTGAACCCTTTTTAACCTCAATGACCCCTTTGGTGCAGATTTAGTCAGCCAAAGTATTATCGCTTGAGTTCTCACGAGATATATGCCTATTAGAATAGCCTATTTTGGAAGGGATAACTAGAATAGGATTGATTAATGTTTGTTGCACTCGTATATGCATTTCCCTGTGTATGATTATTCATGTTCCTGTTTTCTGCTGATCTAGGTGATGCTAGACTGGGATGAGGCTACTAGAGTTGTGATTCCCTATGTGTATTAGGTTTTGTTGAACCTGTACAATCGCAACGGAGACTTGGGAAGCCTAGGTGGTCTTTCTGACTGTGTACCTTGTGAGTTTAGCGCTGTGTTGCGAGTGAGGGCTTTTGCCTCTGCCACCCAACACTGTGCTAACTCGTTTGCTTGACTTTGAGAGGATCGCCAGGAGAGAACCAGATACTAGTGATCTGGATCTCTCAAGAGAGCATCCCGTCAATTAACGTAATTTGGCCGCACAGCCTTAACCCTTCAAACCCGGTTGGTACACACGTGTACCATTTTTTTTTGGCCCCAGGAACCCGGGTGGTACTACATTGTACCATTGCTTGAAAGCCTGTGAGCTTCGTGTGCGAGGCGTCGGTCCGACGCATGTAAACAACAGCCGGCTGGACCGACGCTCCGCATCTCCGGCCACAAGAAGGAGAGCGTCGCTTGTTCGTGTGTGCCTGTATGTTGTTGTTCAGTATCGAAAAGTGGTGTAAAGTGGCTGGTTTGGCCATAAAGTTATCTCCAATGAAATCATCATCACAGCTCACCCAGTTGACTTAGAGAGCTCTACTTAAGGCCATTTTACAGGTAAATAACACAGCTACGCTTGGGGATGCGCGGGAATGCGGGAAGCAGTCTGATTAACGAATATACGGTAGCCTAGCCTAGACGTTTTTCGGCCAAAACACCCGGATTTCGAGGAATATATATATAATATATAGCCGGGGCCGGTGGGTTAAGGACCTCGCTAGGCTACGAGCCGCTTGCTCAGCCATTGTTTCCTAGCCTACTACATCCCAGCTAGACTTTGCTCGGTCAGCAGATACAGCATAGTATTGAAGCTTTCCTTATGTATGTTAATGTTTAAGCACTATTGATTTCATGTGTGGCACGCATAAGCTACTTTAGAGATTAGTGGCCCCCGAGCACAATCCTAGTAGGCTATGGCCAGTGCATTGTCGGAGTACTTCTTTTATATGTTTGCCATTTACTACTGTCTATTCTTCTAATTCTTCTTATGTCAATTTAAAGCCTTTAATATTAGTTAATTGCCAGTGTGTTGCTTATTGAATTGCTGTTCAAAATCCGATACTTACTTCTTACGAGTATCCGAGAAGCATCTAACTTTATCAGAAGATTCCTTGCTCGATGCTCGAGGACTATTGTTTAACGTAACGTAATAGTGCCGATCCGAAGTAGAGGGTGGAGGACTTCTTAAGTTCTTAGTCAAGGGTGGATTACTTCGGCTTCGGCCAACACTATTCTTTGGTGTTGTTGTATTTACTTCTTTGTTTGATTGTTGACCAGACTAGATAACTCCCGTCTTTTTATTAGTCTGTTGTGAAACGCTAGTACCGAGTTCTTGTATACCCCGTTATAGCAGATAGAACTCTGGAGGGTATTGGTGTTTTTTGTTCGGCTGGCAGTACTCTGGGGTTGGGATCGTGTGTTTCCGTTGTGGCAGCGAGCCATACTCGAGTCCTGTGTGAGAGCCCTAGTGTACCCGAGTGCCCGGTCGTAACAAATGGCGACCTTGCTTAGGATTTTGTGAACAGTATAAATTTTTGCAGAGTTGTACAACATTTGTTTGTTTGTACTTTAGCGTGCATATTGAAGAATATTTTTTTTTTGTAGGGCAATTAGTAGAGCATTTAAGAGACTCCAGTTAATTTAGTAATTAGTGCTTGCATAAGGAAGTTTAACACTTTTGTCTCGAGAATTTTTTTGTGGACTTCAGTATGTCGTGCCCTAGCACTGACGAGGAGCGAGAGATGCCATTTGAAGAGGTGCCGTTAGTAATCAGTGAGGAGGATGCTAGAGTTTTTGTGAGTAAGCGGTACCACGTGACGGAGGAGAGGCTGACTGGGGTGGATATTTATGGCTTGCACCTGATAGCCAAGGTTTTGGGCCTATCCAATGTAATAGGGATGTCCAAGAGGGAGCTGATTTCCTGGGTGTTGCGTGGGCGACATGGGGTTTCGGAGGAGAGGGCGTTTGGGGGGGTTCCTCCCCAGATCCCCTCTCACTCGACTCCCACAGTGCCGTCCACTCAGTTGCCGGAGATTAGCACTCTCCCACAGAGGGATGAGAATTGGCAGATTGGAGTGCGCTCGGGCGGTGCACATGGTGGTTCCCCAGTTTTTGCCCCCCCTCCTTCAGTAGTGGCAGCTCCCTCTTCCTGCCTGTCTCCAGATATGATATTTAGACTTGAGCTTGCTAAAATTGAGTCTAGGAAGCAGGAGATGGAGAATGAGGCTAGGAAGCAGGAGATGGAGAATGAGACTAGGAGGCATGAGAATGAGACTAGGAAGCATGAGATTGAGTCTAGGAAGCAGGAGAAGGAGATTGAGGCTGAGATTAGGAGGCACGAGGCTGAGCTTAGGTACGACTCAGAGAAATATTGTGCTCAAATAGATTTAGATAAGACTCGTGCAGAGTCGACAGGGACTCGGATGGGCCGTGAGGGCCAAGTAAGAGAACAGTCCTTGTCCCACTTAGTCAAATTGGTGCCGGCATTTAGTGAAACTGAAGTCACAGAATTTTTTAATCGTTTTGAGAAGAAGTGTAGGGAGCATAATTGGCCTGGAGAGAAGTGGGCAGCTCTAGTCTCCTCAAGACTTACGGGTAAGGGTCTGAAGGCTTGTGATGCACTGCCTTTAGAGTCTTGCATTGACTACCCAGAATTGAAGAGAGCTGTCCTACGGGCATACGAGTTGCAACCAGAAACATATCGATTGAAGTTTCGGGGTGTTACAAAGACTAGGGAGGCGACCTTTCTTGAACATGCCCGGGACTTAAAAGATGCACTTACAAACTGGACACGTTCTGAGAAAGCTGAGACGGCCGAACAGTTGACTGAGCTGTTTCTGCTCGAGCAGTTTTATAAGTGTACAGGTGCAGAAATGACTTTAACTATTAAAGAAAAGAACCCAAAAACTCTACAGGAGGCAGCTGAGATGGCTGACCTCCGGCTATCACTAATTCGTGGGTGCGGGTATGCCCAGCGTAGTGAGGCAGGTAACAAGGGGCGTGACGCCCCACCCCCCCGAGTTAGTGATATACCTTATGCAAACAAGTACAAGAGCTATGATACCAAGACTGACCACAAGACTAGCACCGTCCAATTTAAGAAGGGGCCGGGCCCTTCCCAGTACCAAGGGAAGCCCAGAGGGGAGTTGGAGTGTTATCATTGTCATGAAAAGGGGCACTTTGCAAGAGTCTGTCCTAGCAAACCACCTACAGCAGCTGTGTCTTTGGCCTGCAACATTGGTGTGTCTCCGAAGTCTTCTGAGTTTGCCCGGGGCAGTTCGTCAGAGGCTGAGGCACAGCCAATGCAGAAGCACCTGGGAGGCTCGAACCCTGCTCAGGATGCTTTTTGCGACCATAGAGGGCGGGGTTGCGTGATGTGGGCGGGGCGCAAGCATGGAGTAGAGGTCTTGCGTGATACAGGTGCTTCCCAGACTCTGATGAATAACTTGACTGGCTACCCTATAAATGCGGCTCGGGTGGTAGTGGTGCAGGGTATTAATGCAACTCGGTCATACCCGCTGGTGCGGTTGGAGGTGGATGGTGTGGCACGTGAATTGGATGTCGGGATTGTGGAGAAACTGCCAGTGGAGGGCGTCGACCTTCTTCTCGGCAACGACTTTGCAATGCCCGCTTCTGAGGTTCTACCCTTAGTCGTTGCCGAGAGGCCGGCCGACGTGAGTGGGGAAGAGCAAGAGTGGGTCGAGCGGTGCCAGACACAACCCATGGCGTGTGTTGTCACCCGAGCTCGGGCAGCTAAAGTGTCACAGCCTAGTCCTCCGTCTTCAGACCAGCAGAGGAACGATCAACAGGAGGAGGCTAAAGCTGGAGTTGGTTTTAAGAGTTTTGACTCGGCGGCTCTCCTGGGTGATTCAGTATTGGCGCCTATGTTAGAGTCTGGAGAGGCCCCAGGACCTGCCACAGCTAGTGAGGAGGTAGGGCCGGAAGAGACTCCGAGGCAGCAACGTTACACACGGAGAGAAAAAAGGGTTGCTCAGTTTGATATTGGGGGAGGACTTGGGTTGCTTCGGAAGCATCTAGACAGGTTGGTTCCCTCAGATATTTGTAAACTGCAGTTGGAGGATCCGGAAGTTCAGAAGTGTGGTAATGGTGCTGTCGAGATCAAACACGAGGACGGGGAAGCATGTCATGTGAACCTGTTGGAGGAGTTTGTGAGGCAACCACCTGAGCAGCCTACTGTCCCTGCGTTGGTCTGCCGCGGCCAAGGTGGAGAAGGAGAGGGGGGCAGTAGGGCACAGGTGGAGGAGAGTAGGGATTGTCATGTCTCGGCGGAGCAGTGGGCGGGGGACACGAGTCTGGTGGCTGTGGAAGCGCTAGAGCACCTGCCTGAGCAGCAGTGTGCAGCACTCCAGCACCAGCTCGGTTCATACCCCACTGGTCGTGCCGAGCCCCTGAGTCTCACAACTCGGGCGGTGCAAGATGTTCCACGGGCAGGTCACGTGAATGTTGAAAGACCGTTAGCCTCGTTGTTTCGGTGGTTCAAGGTGGGCGACGAGGCTTTGGCATGGTTGCCAGGTCAGGGTCGACCCATGGCTGCCAAGGGTGGTGGTCAAAAGGAGGACATTGAGCAGATTGGTGAGGTTGGCTGTGGAGTGGATGTGCCCGGTCGTCACATAGCCTCCCAATGCTGCTCTAGTCTAATGCAACAGCCCTACCATAGACCGACTGTATCTGGCCATGTCTCTAAAAGCGGTGATGCTGAGCAGGCAGATGTCGTCACAAGGAATGCGGGGGTGCGCATGTACGGTATCGGCGGGGAAGCCTTAGCAATAATGAACTATGGGAGTGACTGCACAGGTGGTACTGATTGTCCCTCTCATGACCTGGCTGTTCTAGGGACGAAGGTGGAGAAGGAGGGAGACTACAGGTTAGAAGCTGCGGTCTCGGCTGGGTTGTGGGAGGGCACTAGGCATGTTGTTCGTGGAGACAGTGCAAGGCAGTTGTTTACTAGGCTATGGCAGTACTTTCGCATGTTTGTTGCTTCTCCAGGCCTGATGTACGGGGTAGAATCCGACATGCAGGCTGGAGATAGTGCAAGGCTCAGTTTAATTCCCTACCGTATAAATCCTGCTCGACAGCCTTTGGTGCAAGCAGAGCTGGATTACGTGTGGACAAAGGGTCTGAGGGATAAGGAATGTCGTGAGTGGTCGTTGCCTGTAACTTTGTCCGAGCGTGCTAAAGAGGTATGTGGTTTTGTTGTGGACGAGAGTACCTACCGGTGCAATGTTATGCCTGACGGACGTAAGAATGCACTAGCAACGTTTCAGAACCTGATGAATGAAATTGAAAAGGACGATGATGGGCTGGAGCATCTTGTTAAATTCGGCTCGGAGAAGTACAATTCGGCCCAGGGGAGCTGCTCTGTAGTCGAGGAGGAGCTGCTGGCGGTTGTGCTTGCGTTGGGGCATTTCGAGGTCTATGTTCCAGCCTATGGTCCGGTCGTTGTAGTTTACCCAGATCATCACCCTCTCAAGTTCTTGGACCAGTTTCACAATCGGAATATGAGGCTGACCAGGTGGTCACTAAGGTTATTGGTATATAACCTGGACATACGCCATATTACCGGTTGTGACAACGTGGTTGCAGATGGTCGTTCAAGGGTATATGATCCTGGGTAGATTGACACACGGGTAGCCTCCTGCTTTAGTTTGAATAGTATTTTGCGCTTGGTGCTTGTTGGCTCGCGGTTGTAGCCCAGCGTATTGGGTCGTAAAGCAGGAGTTGAGCGTTTGGTATAGAAGAAAAAATAGGCTGCCCTTATAGTGCAGCCGGAAAAAACATATTAAAATATAAAAATCATATAAAAAAACTCTTTCTTTTTTATATAGATAATTGTATAAGTTTGTCATAGCCTATAGAGTTTGAGTAGTCCACCAACTATCAAACGGCTGAGCTGCTGTAAGCTCGCTCTGGGAGCATGATATTGTGTCTTTTGCTATTGTTGGGAGGAGTTATAAAATGTGAATTTTTTTTTTTAATAAGATGTGTTTTAGTGATAAACTCAGCTTGTTTTAGTGCCATGCGGTCGCGGGGTGTGAGGGGCTTGATGGGGTTCTGTGTGTCAGATTTTAGCTCAGGGTTGAGCAAGTAAAATCTTGGGGGAGGTGTGACGCATGTCGAGTATGAGCATGCTGTACAGAACGCCCAGTCATGCCCCACTCTCGCTAGGATCGTCAGGGCAGGAACTTTGGCTGTAGTCTGTGTAGAGTTTTCTAACTTAGTTTATATGAGCCGTTGTACTATAAGTATTATAAATATGTATTTTGTTTTCATCTGAGTCAACGAGTTCTATTTTATATCATTAGTTATAAGTGTTGTGTGTGGGACTTATTTGTAATGATGAGAGGAGAGAGAGAAATTACGTAACGGGGGGTCAGTGAGTGCGCCATGAGGCAGGTAGGCCTAACTCCCCTCCTTCCTCCTCCCTCCTCCCTCCTCAGCGCGTGGGAAATCCTTTGTCGATCCCAGATTGAGAGAGAATATTACGTAATGATTGCTAGTGGGCGGTCCTTAGTAGTTGGCGATATGCTCACTAGAGGGCCGAGTATAAAAAGGGAAGTCTAGCCGCATTTTCCTCAGAACTCATTAGGCAGAGCGACTTCTCATATCCCTTGCAACTATATATATTCTTCCGACTGATGTGAACTTTCCCTACTCTCTGTACCCCCTACCTTCTTCTTTTCCTGAACCCTTTTTAACCTCAATGACCCCTTTGGTGCAGATTTAGTCAGCCAAAGTATTATCGCTTGAGTTCTCACGAGATATATGCCTATTAGAATAGCCTATTTTGGAAGGGATAACTAGAATAGGATTGATTAATGTTTGTTGCACTCGTATATGCATTTCCCTGTGTATGATTATTCATGTTCCTGTTTTCTGCTGATCTAGGTGATGCTAGACTGGGATGAGGCTACTAGAGTTGTGATTCCCTATGTGTATTAGGTTTTGTTGAACCTGTACAATCGCAACGGAGACTTGGGAAGCCTAGGTGGTCTTTCTGACTGTGTACCTTGTGAGTTTAGCGCTGTGTTGCGAGTGAGGGCTTTTGCCTCTGCCACCCAACACTGTGCTAACTCGTTTGCTTGACTTTGAGAGGATCGCCAGGAGAGAACCAGATACTAGTGATCTGGATCTCTCAAGAGAGCATCCGTCAATTAACGTAATTTGGCCGCACAGCCTTAAGGACCTCGCTAGGCTACGAGCTGCTTGCTCAGCCATTGTTTCCTAGCCTACTACATCCCAGCTAGACTTTGCTCGGTCAGCAGATACAGCATAGTATTGAAGCTTTCCTTATGTATGTTAATGTTTAAGCACTATTGATTTCATGTGTGGCACGCATAAGCTACTTTAGAGATTAGTGGCCCCCGAGCACAATCCTAGTAGGCTATGGCCAGTGCATTGTCGGAGTACTTCTTTTATATGTTTGCCATTTACTACTGTCTATTCTTCTAATTCTTCTTATGTCAAATTAAAGCCTTTAATATTAGTTAATTGCCAGTGTGTTGCTTATTGAATTGCTGTTCAAAATCCGATACTTACTTCTTACGAGTATCCGAGAAGCATCTAACTTTATCAGAAGATTCCTTGCTCGATGCTCGAGGACTATTGTTTAACGTAACGTAATAGTGCCGATCCGAAGTAGAGGGTGGAGGACTTCTTAAGTTCTTAGTCAAGGGTGGATTACTTCGGCTTCGCCCAACACTATTCTTTGGTGTTGTTGTATTTACTTCTTTGTTTGATTGTTGACCAGACTAGATAACTCCCGTCTTTTTATTAGTCTGTTGTGAAACGCTAGTACCAAGTTCTTGTATACCCCGTTATAGCAGATAGAACTCTGGAGGGTATTGGTGTTTTTTGTTCGGCTGGCAGTACTCTGGGGTTGGGATCGTGTGTTTCCGTTGTGGCAGCGAGCCATACTCGAGTCCTGTGTGAGAGCCCTAGTGTACCCGAGTGCCCGGTCGTAACAGAGCCGGCAGACTCCGTGGCAGATTTGGATAGAAGGACCTGCCTACGTATTTAAGAACTTCACACATAATTATGGGCCCCCTGGACAGCCACGGAACCAGTCGTTAGCCCCCAACATCATGGACGCAAGATAACCAGGACCAGACCCATCAGATGCTACCCAAGATTCCCTTTAGCAGTACTACATATTACTGTGCTGTTTAGAGATTCACTAATTAATATTTCTACGAAGTGGCTATCTCTTTGCCCCAGTATAATTCATATAACCATTCAATTAGGAAGTGCCAAGCGTATCAGTGTTCATTATTTAACAGGCGATACTAACTCTCGTAATCAACCATATGCCCAGATATTATTACCTAGAAGGAAACCCTAGTGATATCTGAAGGTTCGCCCACTGATTTGCGTTCTATGTATTTCTGAGACAAGAATAGAAAACTTAGATCAGTACCCCCTGAGGTTACTAGAATTCCCGTGCTCTAAAATATGCGTGTCTAATCTAGTCTGTGAACTACTACTTGTGCACCAGAGCTACCAGTAAGAAATCTAACAGTGAATATGATTCTATAAGTAACATTGATGGTCTTCGGTATATAAACCTGTTAAATCAAAGCCAGTGATCAGAAGATTAATACCTGAACGTTGGAAGTGGGAGACTAGGCTCCATCCAGATCCACTTATGCTAGTGTTGTTCAATTCTATTATATTGTCTTACACAAGTATTCTGCAGTGGTACATCAATAAACGTGATCGTGTAACTTGCTACCATGTGTTTCTTTGTGTTCTCTATTCCTCATATCTTGTATTGTGCATGCAGCCTTATATACCCAGTCAATTAGAACTCACATTACCCAAGTTAAACCTGTAGAAAACAGGGCATAACAGAGCTTAAAGCGATAATTTGTTACTAACGATGCATTATTAAGTTAATGTAATGGAATTGTGTCTGCACACCTTTTAATCAAATCAAGTCTGCTTTATCAGATATTTCCTTTTCATTAATGTCAATAGGTCATGATCTGTAATTATGATCAATAATTATACATAATTCTTCTTCTTCGTTTGACTTAACCCTCCGACCCCGGCTAGGGAATATCGTGACTGTACTGTGTGTCCGGGGGTTTTCAGGAATTTTGGTCCCTGTTGATTCACATGTTACTCCTGAAATACATTACACAAAGTTATAAAAAAAACAGAAAAATGTAGCACAAACCTTCATGTGTAGAATGCCGTTGAGTAGAGGTCTCTAGCCCAAGTGATTGCATAATGGTGAGCGCGGGAAGTGGAGTGATTTTTATGCGTGAAAATCATCCCGCGTTCGGATGCGTCGCCTTTGCCCAGGCCCCGGCTCGGCTAACCTACTGTTTTCTTAGCCACTCGTCGCGCAAAACCTTTTACCTCCCGGAGGCGATTTTATGTATTGATAGTGATGTTATTATAGTTATTTGGAGTCCAATTATATAAAATATGTTTATTAGGCTATGATTGTAACAAATATTTCACATTTTCACTCGATACCGTAGTTTTTATGAGTAATTGAGGTAGGTTATTGTTATATTAGGCACTGATTATTCGTTATCACAGGTGTTTATTATACTTTGGCCATCTAATATTATGTCATGTGTCACTTTCACTTAGTTATATGCTTTGTAAACGTTTTATATACAATTTATTGTGTCTTTTTTCACTTATTTATATATGTTTTCATAATACATGATTTTTTTATCACAATACACCTGTACATTGTTTTATTTCCACTTGTTGCCTATATACATACATATTGTCAGTCTTTGGTACTTTCACTATGATTATTAGTTAGTACTCCTGCTTGCTGTGGTATTCAGCAAAGCACGGTATAGTACATAGTGACACCTGGCACTCCACACACTGCATGGTGGTCTTTTTGTGCTTCCTCGGCCTCACCTGGCTGTTCCAGCAGACATGGCACCGCCTTCTGCTAATGGTGACTCCATCTCGTTCCAGAGGCAGGTAACAGAGCTTGTGCACATTTAGATACTGTGCACACTGCAGGCGGTCCTGAACGGGGCGCCCAGGTTGTGCCACTGCCCTCTGTGGAGCTAGAGCGGGGGCAGCACGCCCACGAACTTTGGCGGCGCGCACCCTAGGGTGGCCAGGAGCGCGACGGCGCCCAGGCCCAGCCCGGCGGCCAGCCCGGCGGCCAGGGCGGCCAGGAGCACGACGGCCCTGGGCAAAGCGTCTGGGTTGAGGGTCGTCGATGTCCATAAAGTCGTCGTCATCGTCGTTGTCGTCAGAGCCGTCATCTTGCCCTGACGGTGGACCCAGGTAATCATGGCCAGAGTCATCTGTGAGGTGCCCTTCTTCTTCAGAGCCCCCCTCATAATCTCGCGGGGAACGAATGATGCGTGGGCGGCGTGTAGGTCGGCGAGGTGGGGAAGGAGTGGGTAAATAGGCCGAAAGTGGGGGGTCCTCAACCCTAGGGAGTGCTGGTGGTGGTGGGGAAGAATGGCGGGAGCCTGGGGCAACTTGGGTGGCGTGGGTAGATAAGGAAGACAATGGCGGGTCAACCTCAGCCTCCCGCTCAGCCTCACTATCATCACTTTCATCGTCATGGTCAAATCCACTAAAAAAGGCGTATCTTTCATGGATTTCGTCTAGATCGTCAAAATCTTCACTATAGTGAGACTGATAAGACTCGGAGCTATCACTACCCAACTCATCAACACTATTTTGGCCTTCACCACGTTCATAACTCCTCAAAGCTATCTCAATACCTCCGGGAGTCAACGCATCTTGTACGTGCCTTTGCGTTAGGGCGCGACGAACATGGGCAGGCGTCGAAGGGAGCGTAGAATCGGACACAAGGGAATAACTTTTTGGGCTAGTATCCATGTTGGCGGCAGGGTAGAGACTGTTTTGGTGGCGTACATGCTGTCTGGTGGCGTCGCCTAGCGACGCCTGGTGACCACGGAGCGAAATTTTTACGCGCGCCATTCGAAAAGCACTCACGCAAGCAATGGTACAGTGGTGTACCACCCGGGTTCCTCGGGCCAAAAAAAAATGGTACACACGTGTACCACCCGGGGTCGAAGGGTTAAAGAAACACAAAGCAATACTATTATCATTATTTATATACTGAATCTGAAAGTATACAGTGTAAAGCAATTGTTTATATGCATTTACAAAACTATCTGAAAGTATACAGTGTAAAGCAATTGTTTATATGCATTTTCAATACTATCTGAAAGTATACAGTGTAAAGCAATTGTTTACATGCATTTACAAAACTATCTGAAAGTATACAGTGTAAAGCAATTGTTTATATGCATTTTCAATACTATCTGAAAGTATACAGTGTAAAGCAATTGTTTATATGCATTTACAAAACTATCTGAAAGTATACAGTGTAAAGCAATTGTTTATATGCATTTTCAATACTATCTGAAAGTATACAGTGTAAAGCAATTGTTTATATGCATTTTCAATACTATCTGAAAGTATACAGTGTAAAGCAATTGTTTATATGCATTTACAAAACTATCTGAAAGTATACAGTGTAAAGCAATTGTTTATATGCATTTACAAAACTATCTGAAAGTATACAGTGTAAAGCAATTGTTTATATGCATTTACAAAACTATCTGAAAGTATACAGTGTAAAGCAATTGTTTATATGCATTTACAAAACTATCTGAAAGTATACAGTGTAAAGCAATTGTTTATTTGCATTTTCAATACTATCTGAAAGTATACAGTGTAAAGCAATAATTGTTTATATGCATTTACAAAACTATGTATGTTAGGGAGTTGGATAGGTATGATGACACCGCAGTGAGTCACACACAGAGGGTCACTGATCGAGTCACTTACACACACACTCCTTTTACTTATCTTTTTATTTACAGTTGCAAAGACATGAATCAATCAACAATATTATGTTGTGAATCAGTGGTAGAATTGAAGTATTACGCAGGTTTATATATAACTTGACGACGAGTTTATCAATGTATCCTTTCATAATAATAATACGTAACGTGGCCAAGACCATATATTCTTATTATTTATTGCTTATAGTTAGTTATGATTGACTTCAAATATTTCCAGTGCTAAATATTTGAAGATGGATATAAATATAACACGGGCAATACGGCTAAATCGATTAAACATTGAATACATAAGTGAATATATTTAGCATAGTCATAAGCCTTATACAATCGGGAGGTGCAAGTAAACATTGACTCTGAATGTACAGCCACAACTTCGCCACCTTATCCGCATCACTCACAATCTTAACAGATTCACCAATTAATACATGCATTTACATTTCCAGATGGATTAACCTAATTAAATGTATATAATTATCAAATACAAATTAGGGAACGTGTACAGCTGTGAGCAAACTATTAAGATAAACTACTTGTACCGCAATGATCAAATCACGGTGTTGTTTTTATCGTTAGGAGGTGTTCAAATGTTCATGATCACGACTATGCAGCAAACAAGAAAAATATCGCCAGGAAAAAACCGACACCTAAATGGCACGAAACGTCTTAATATTGACAAAGAAATGAGGCGAAAGGTCTCAAAATCGCCAAACTAACGGAACGAGCGTCTTAAATATCTAAAACTATTATGCTAAACATGAGGGAGAAGGGAGTCCAGAAAAACCGAGCACTATCCCTTTAACAAATTTAACAGCTATATCATATTATTAAACAGGTCAGCCTGGCCAACACAACAAGGTCCTTTGACATAGTGTAGTAGAGGTTATAATAATGTAAACGTTGTAACAACAGAATTTACTGGAGATGTTAGCCTTTTACAGGAAGGAAGAAAAGGAATATAACCCTGTAGGAAAGGTAATTATAGACATGAACTTCCATGAATCACCTGCAAAATGATAGGTAAAACCAATAGCAATATACAAAATACGATAAACCATTATGTTGGGCCCGTCTGGCTTTCCCAGAACAACAACATATATTGTTCGTTATTTCAATCTTCATGACACATACTAACACAATCTAAGTCCAAGCATGTAATTTAGTTGTCAGTAATTGAACATTCACTAATGTGGTGTACATAACACACGGTTATCGTTTATAAAGGCATATTTTATCATACATCTGTCATATCTTAAGATCTGTAAGATGTTCACATTCTACTTTATTCTTACAACATCCACAACCTACACAGTAGGTTGTGTGTAACACACATACAGTAACACATACAGTAACACATACAGTAACATATACAGTAACACATACAGTAACACACACAGTAACACATACAGTAACATATACAGTGACACATACAGTAACACATACAGTAACACACACAGTAACACATACAGTAACACACACAGTAACACATACAGTAACACACACAGTAACACATACAGTAACACACACAGTAACACATACAGTAACACACACAGTAACGCATACAGTAACACACAGTAACACATACAGTAACACATACAGTAACGCATACAGTAACACACATACTGTACAGTAACACAACAGTAACACATACAGTAACACACATACAGTAACACACATAGTAACACATACAGTAACACATACAGTAACACATACAGTAACGAATACAGTAACACGTACAGTAACACATACAGTAACACACACAGAAACACATACATAAGAACATAAGAACATACGAAAATGGGAGTCTGCAGAAAGCCGATTGGCCTAAGCAAGGCAGATCCCTGTCCCACACAACCCCAATTACAAAGCCCAATTATAGGCTGGACACTCTAATAC
Source organism: Lithodes maja (assembly GCA_037953745.1). NCBI lineage: Eukaryota > Metazoa > Arthropoda > Malacostraca > Decapoda > Lithodidae > Lithodes > Lithodes maja. Next base: position 193,543 of record JBAKBP010000734.1, on the reverse strand, counting down.
CCTGAGGATCATCTTACCAAAACGGTTAGAGATTTAACGCAGGATTACGGGGTCTGCAGAGCGCTGATTGGCCCAACCCTGCTGATCCCCCTTCACACCCAACCCTTCTCGTCCATATGCTTATCCAATTTTATCTTAAAGCTCCCTATCGTTTTTAATCCCACTATAGCACTTGGTAGTCCATTCCACCCATCTACAACTCTGTTACCAAACCAATATTTGCCTATATCTTTTCTGAAACGAAATTTATCTAATTTGAAACCATTGGTACGAGTTATTTCGCCATCACTGAGCTTTAGTACATTTGTCATGTCCCCTTTGTTAATCCCACTAACCCACTTGAACACCTCTATCATATCCCCTCTAACTCTGCGTCTCTCTAACGAATGTAAGCCTAATTTCTTCAACCTTTCTTTATACGGAAGATTTATAATATTATGGATCATTTTTGTCATTCTACGTTGTACTCTCTCCAATGAATCTATGTCCATTCTGTAATAAGGACACCAAAATTGAACAGCATAATCCATATGGGGTCTCATTAGCTAATGACAAGTAAAGTTTTAAGATAACATCAGCAGTTCTGTTACTCACACTCCTAGAGATGAACCCGAGAATCCTGTTTGCCTTCTTTCGAACGCTTATACACTGTTGTCTAGGCTTCAAATCATTGCTAACAAACACACCTAGATCTTTCTCACAATTCGAGTTTTCTAATTCCATATTAGCTAGTTTATATTTAACATTATTTTGTATGCATCTTCCCTATCTTTAATACCTTGCATTTGTCAATGTTAAACTTCATCTGCCAATTTACTGACCATTCGTGTAAGGTATCTAGATCCCTTTGGAGGCACTCTATATCTCTATCTGAATCAATTGTTCTCCCCATTTTGGTATCGTCTGCAAATTTACTTATCCTACTAGTTATACCTAAATCAAGATCATTTATGTATATAACAAACAACAGAGGACCTAATACAGATCCCCGGGGGACACCACTTTTGACTGCTCCCCATTCTGACTTCGTACCATTTATGCTGACTCTCTGCTTCCTACCAATTAGCCATGACCTAATCCATCCCAACAACACCCCACCTATTCCATGCACCTCAACCTTTCTCATCAATCTCTCATGTAGTTGGTTGTTGGAAGGAACATAATAATTGATATTGGTTCAGGGGCAATTTATCGAGAGGACTTCCCTAGTGGTTAAGGCCCCATTAATTGTTCTTTCCATTCACATATGCATAGCCTACGTGAGTTGCAGTTGGGATGTGTGTACATGCTTAGATTGATATGCAGGATTCGAAGTTGCATAATAAATCGTAGGCAGTGTCCACCATTCTTTAACTGTCTTCGTGGTGCGATGCATAAGGTGTTGATTTTCGGTGTGAGCATCCTGGATTCGAATCCACGGACTGCCACATGTGTTTGTAAAATTTCATTAATCGATTTTAGGAGTATAGTTGGTTGTTGGAAGGAACATAATAATGGGGGACTCTGTCGAAAGCTTTACTGAAATCTAAATATATTATATCATATGACTTGTCATTATCTACTGCTTCATATACCTCTGAGAAAAAACTAAGCAAATTAGTAAGGCAAGAACGTCCCTGAGTGAATCCATGCTGAGAAGAATTTATTAAATTAAATGTATCTAAGTGGTTTCTAATTTTACTAGCAATAATTGACTCTATAGTAGCTTTCCTATGATTGATGTAAGACTAATGGGACGGTAATTGGATGCTATTGATTTGTCACCTTTTTTGAAGATCGGAACTACGTTTGCAAGTTTCCAAGCTTCTGGAACTATACCTGTCTCCAATGACTTGTTAAATAAAAATGTTAATGGGTAACTTAACTCATCCCTACATTCTTTTAATACTCTAGCATATACCTCATCAGGACCAGGCGATTTATGAGGTTTCAGTCTGTCAATTTCCTTAAGAACATCATTTCTACTTATAGTAATCGTACTTAACCTATTGTCTATACTATCGCTATATACCTTACGGACTTCTGGAAACTGTGCCAAATTTTCATTAGTGAAAACGGAAAGAAATTGACTATTTAATGTACTGCACATTTCTAAATCATTTTCTGTCATTTCTCCTATCGAAGTTTTAAGGGGACCAATTACATCTCTAACCTTGGATTTATATAGTTGGTAAAAAGCTTTAGGATTATTTTTTGAGTCATTGGCAACCTTAATTTCATAATTTCTTTTTTCTTTCCTAATATCCTTTTTTACCTGTCTTGATAGATTCTGATAGTAAGCAAGTAGGTGAATTTCGCCTTTCCTATTGTTTCTATATATTCCTCTCTTTTGTCCTAGAAGATCTAATAGTCTATTATTCATCCATTGGGGTTGGTTCTGTGTTGATCTAAATTTTCTTTTGGGGATGTATTTATTTTGTGCATTGAATACTGACTCGATAAAATTATCTTATGTATCTACCAAGGTCTCTTCCTGACTTAAGATGACAGGTGCCTGAGAAGGGGTACACTCATTTTGACACCTGGATCGACTTAATTTTTTGACCATAGGGTCAGCTAATAGGGCTCTTCTTAACCCACCATAATTGGCTTTTCTGAAGTCAGGTATTAATGTTGTATTCTCTCTGGTATTACCTTTCCATTGTATATTAAAATACACAGAATTGTGGTCACTATTTCCTAGGTGGTCCCCTATCTCTACATTATTTACCATATGTTCATTGTTACCGAAAACTAAATCAAGAATATTATTACCTCTAGTCGGCGTATCTATGAATTGAAATAAAAAACTATCTTGTACTACCTCTATAAATTCCTCAGAATCAGAGTCTCCTATTTGATGCTGCCAATCTATATTCGGAAAATTAAAATCCCCCATAACGCACACATTGCTAAATCTTGATGCCATTTTAATTTCCTCCCATAATGACGTTCCGTCATTTCTACTCATATTTGGCGGTCTATACATAACTCCAATAACTATGGTCTCACTACCTTCGTTAACCTCTACCCAAACACTTTCATTATCGTTATTTAGTCTAATACCTGATTTAATACAGCTTTTTAATGTACTCCTGACAAACACTGCTATACCGCCACTCCTCTTACTTGTTCGGTCATATTTAAACAAACTATACCCTGGTATATCAAATTCTGCTAAAAAAATGCCTGGTTTCTGTGTTAATCCACGTTTCAGTAAGCGCTATTATGTCTATATTTTCTTTGCTAACAAGGGCTCTAAGTTCGTTCATTTTGTTACATAGACTCCTACAGTTTGTGTAATATACTCTAACATACAGTAATACATACAGTAACACATACAGTAACACACACAGTAACACATACAGTAACACATACAGTAACACACACAGTAAAACATACAGTAACACATACAGTAACACACACAGTAACACATACAGTAACACACACAGTAACACACACAGTAACATATACAGTAACACATACAGTAACAGACACAGTAACACACAATAACGCATACAGTAACACATACAGTAACACAAACAGTAACACACAGTAACACATAAAGTAACACACACAGTAACACATACAGTAATACATACAGTAACACATACAGTAATACACACAGTAACACACCCAGTAACACATACAGTAACACACACAGTAACGCATACAGTAACACATACAGTAACACATACAGTAACACATACAGTTACACATACAGTAATACATACAGTAACACATACAGTAACACACACAGTAACACATACAGTAACACATACAGTAACACATACAGTAACACACACAGTAACACATACAGTAACACACACAGGAACACACAGTAACACATACAGTAACGCATACAGTAACACATACAGTAACACACACAGTAACACATACAGTAACGCATACAGTAACGCATACAGTAACACATACAGTAACACATACAGTAACACACACAGTAACACACACAGTAACACATACAGTAACACATACAGTAACATATACTGTGACACATACAGTACCACATACAGTAACACACACAGTAACACATACAGTAACACACACAGTAACACATACAGTAACACACACAGTAACACATACAGTAAAACACACAGTAACACATACAGTAACACACACAGTAACACATACAGTAACACACACAGTAACACATACAGTAACACATACAGTAACGCATACAGTAACACACATACTGTACAGTAACACAACAGTAACACACATACAGTAACACATACAGTAACACACATACAGTAACACACATAGTAACACATACAGTAACACATACAGTAACGCATACAGTAACACATACAGTAACACATACAGTAATACGTACAGTAACACATACAGTAACACACACAGAAACACATACATAAGAACATAAGAACATAAGAAAATGGGAGTCTGCAGAAAGCCGATTGGCCTAAGCAAGGCAGATCCCTGTCCCACACAACCCCAATTACAAAGCCCAATTATAGGCTGGACACTCTAATACCCTGAGGATCATCTTACCAAAACGGTTAGAGATTTAACGCAGGATTACGGGGTCTGCAGAGCGCTGATTGGCCCAACCCTGCTGATCCCCCTTCACACCCAACCCTTCTCGTCCATATGCTTATCCAATTTTATCTTAAAGCTCCCTATCGTTTTTAATCCCATTATAGCACTTGGTAGTCCATTCCACCCATCTACAACTCTGTTACCAAACCAATATTTGCCTATATCTTTTCTGAAACGAAATTTATCTAATTTGAAACCATTGGTACGAGATCTTTCGCCATCACTGAGCTTTAGTACATTTGTCATGTCCCCTTTGTTAATCCCACTAACCCACTTGAACACCTCTATCATATCCCCTCTAACTCTGCGTCTCTCTAACGAATGTAAGCCTAATTTCTTCAACCTTTCTTTATACGGAAGATTTCTAATATTATGGATCATTTTTGTCATTCTACGTTGTACTCTCTCCAATGAATCTATGTCCATTCTGTAATAAGGACACCAAAATTGAACAGCATAATCCATATGGGGTCTCACTAATGACAAGTAAAGTTTTAAGATAACATCAGCAGTTCTGTTACTCACACTCCTAGAGATGAACCCGAGAATCCTGTTTGCCTTGTTTCGAACGCTTATACACTGTTGTCTAGGCTTCAAATCATTGCTAACAAACACACCTAGATCTTTCTCACAATTCGAGTTTTCTAATTCCATAGTAGCTAGTTTATATTTAACATATATTATATATTATATATATCCCATGAAGGGAGCAGAGCATGTGTGAGAGTAGGAAATGGTGAGTTGAGTGAATGGTTTGAGGTAAAGGTAGGTTTGCGACAGGGTTGTGTAATGTCACCATGGCTGTTTAATATGTTTATGGATGGTGTGGTGAGGGAGGTGAAAAGGAGAACTATGGGAAGAGGATTGGGTTTAGTAGGAAAGAATGGTAGAGATTGGGAGTTGAATCAGTTGCTGTTCGCTGATGACACAGCATTGGTGGCGGATTCTGATGAGAAACTGCAGCGGGTAGTCAAAGAGTTTGGTGTGGTTTGTGGAAGGAGGAAACTGAAGGTGAACGTCAATAAAAGTAAAGTAATGGTGTGTAATAGGGGAGAGCATAGGGTGAATCTAGATGTGAGGCTGAATGGGGAAATATTGGAACAAGTAGAGTGTTTTAAATATCTAGGAGGAACGATAAGCAGGAGTGGAGGTATGGAAGTGGAGGTAAAACAGAGAGTGTGTGAAGGAAGGAAGGTTTTCGGAGCAATGGGAAGTATGTGGAAGACGAGAAATCTCGGAGTGAAAGTAAAAAGTGCACTGTATCAAGGAATTGTTGTGCCAACAGTGATGTATGGGGCTGAGACATGGGCTCTGAAGAAAAAGGAGAAAAGAGGGCTGGATGTGATGGAGATGAGCTGCTTGAGGAGTATGTGTGGAGTTACTCGTAGAGACAGATTGAGGAATGAAGAGATACGTAGGAGAGTGGGGCAGCAGGAACATTTGTCAGCCAGAGTGGACATAAGGGTGCTGAGCTGGTATGGTCATGTTGAACGAATGGGAGATGAAAGGCTTACAAAGAGAATATGTGAGTCAGGTACAAGGGGAGATAGAAGGGCAGGAAGACCCCCATTGAGATGGAGAGACTGTGTAAGAAAGGCTTTGGATGATAGAGGAATGACTATAGATCAGGCAGGGGAAGTGGTGGTGGACAGGAGTGAATGGAGAATGCTTGTGAATAGTTGAGTGAACACGTGGTCATTTGGAGTAAGGGGTCGGGCGCAAGTTCGACTAGATAATAGTCCATCAGGCGCCTGGCCCGGGGGGACGATTAATATGAAGGGTGTGCCTGGAAGTGTGGTGGGAGGGCTTGTGGCTTTGGCTCCGCTGCATGTCTGCCTGCCGAGATCGGAACCTCTCCGGGTGGTCAGGGGCCGGGGGAGTGCTGGAGCGACCTTGGTAACCCTGGTCTCTGGGTCTTCTCCTGGGTGACCTGGATGTGTGTGAGTTTGTGTTTTTTATCTGTGTTTATTTTTTGTTTTATGTTGTTTTTGTTTTTTCCCTGTTCTTGCTCTGTCTTGAGTCGGCTACCCCCAAAATGGGGATTGGGCCTGAGCATATAGATAGATAGATAGATATTTAACATTTGTATGCATCTTCCCTATCTTTAATACCTTGCATTTGTCAATGTTAAACTTCATCTGCCAATTTACTGACCATTCGTGTAAGGTATCTAGATCCCTTTGGAGGCACTCTATATCTCTATCTGAATCAATTGTTCTCCCCATTTTGGTATCGTCTGCAAATTTACTTATCCTACTAGTTATACCTAAATCAAGGTCATTTATGTATATTACAAACAACAGAGGACCTAATACAGATCCCCGGGGGACACCACTTTTGACTGCTCTCCATTCTGACTTCGTACCATTTATGCTGACTCTCTGCTTCCTACCAATTAGCCATGACCTAATCCATCCCAACAACGCCCCACCTATTCCATGTGCCTCAACCTTTCTCATCAATCTCTCATGGGGGACTCTGTCGAAAGCTTTACTGAAATCTAAATATATTATATCATATGACTTGTCATTATCTACTGCTTCATATACCTCTGAGAAAAAACTAAGCAAATTAGTAAGGCAAGAACGTCCCTGAGTGAATCCATGCTGAGAAGAATTTATTAAATTATATGTATCTAAGTGGTTTCTAATTTTACTAGCAATAATTGACTCTAGTAGCTTTCCTATGATTGATGTAAGACTAATGGGACGGTAATTGGATGCTATTGATTTGTCACCTTTTTTGAAGATCGGAACTACGTTTGCAAGTTTCCAAGCTTCTGGAACTATACCTGTCTCCAATGACTTGTTAAATAAAAATGTTAATGGGTAACTTAACTCATCCCTACATTCTTTTAATACTCTAGCATATACCTCATCAGGACCAGGCGATTTATGAGGTTTCAGTCTGTCAATTTCCTTAAGCACATCATTTCTACTTATAGTAATCGTACTTAACCTATTTTCTATACTATCGCTATATACCTTACGGACTTCTGGAAACTGTGCCAAATTTTCATTAGTGAAAACAGAAAGAAATTGACTATTTAATGTACTGCACATTTCTAAATCATTTTCTGTCATTTCTCCTATCGAAGTTTTAAGGGGACCAATTACATCTCTAACCTTGGATTTATATAGTTGGTAAAAAGCTTTAGGATTATTTTTTGAGTCATTGGCAACCTTAATTTCATAATTTCTTTTTTCTTTCCTAATATCCTTTTTTACCTGTCTTGATAGATTCTGATAGTAAGCAAGTAGGTGAATTTCGCCTTTCCTATTTTTTCTATATATTCCTCTCTTTTGTCCTAGAAGATCTAATAGTCTATTATTCATCCATTGGGGTTGGTTCTGTGTTGATCTAAATTTTCTTTTGGGGATGTATTTATTTTGTGCATTGAATACTGACTCGATAAAATTATCGTATGTATCTACCAAGGTTGACGTCTCTTTCTGACTTAAGATGACAGGTGCCTGAGAAGGGATACACTCATTTTGACACCTGGATCGACTTAATTTTTTGACCATAGGGTCAGCTAATAGGGCTCTTCTTAACCCACCATAATTGGCTTTTCTGAAGTCAGGTATTAATGTTGTATTCTCTCTGGTATTACCTTTCCATTGTATATTAAAATACACAGAATTGTGGTCACTATTTCCTAGGTGGTCCCCTATCTCTACATTATTTACCATATGTTCATTGTTACCGAAAACTAAATCGAGAATATTATTACCTCTAGTCAGCGTATCTATGAATTGAAATAAAAAACTATCTTGTACTACCTCTATAAATTCCTCAGAATCAGAGTCTCCTATTTGATGCTGCCAATCTATATTCGGAAAATTAAAATCCCCCATAATGCACACATTGCTAAACCTTGATGCCATTTTAATTTCCTCCCATAATGACGTTCCGGCATTTCTACTCATATTTGGCGGTCTATACATAACTCCAATAACTATGGTCTCACTACCTTCGTTAACCTCTACCCAAACACTTTCATTATCGTTATTTAGTCTAATACCTGATTTAATACAGCTTTTTAATGTACTCCTGACAAACACTGTTATACCGCCACCCCTCTTACTTGTTTGGTCATATTTAAACAAACTATATCCTGGTATATCAAATTCTGCTAAAAAATGCCTGGTTTCTGTGTTAATCCACGATTCAGTTAGCGCTATTATGTCTATATTTTCTTTGCTAACAAGGGCTCTAAGTTCGTTCATTTTGTTACATAGACTCCTACAGTTTGTGTAATATACTCTAACATACAGTAACACATACAGTAACACATACAGTAACACATACAGTAACACACACAGTAACACATACAGTAACACATACATTAACACACACAGTAACACATACAGTAACACATACAGTAACACACACAGTAGCACATACAGTAACACATACAGTAACAGTAACACACACAATAACGCATACAGTAACACACACAATAACGCATACAGTAACACATACAGTAACACACAGTAACACACACAGTAACACATACAGTAACACATACAGTAATACATACAGTAATACATACAGTAACACACACAGTAACACATACAGTAACACACACAGTAACACACATACAGTAACACACACAGTAACACACACAGTAACACATACAGTAACGCATAGAGTAACGCATACAGTAACACATACAGTAACACACACAGTAACACATACAGTAACACATACAGTAACACATACAGTAACACACACAGTAACACATACAGTAACACATACAGTAACACACACAATAACGCATACAGTAACACATACTGTAACACACACAGTAACACACACAGTAACACATACAGTAATACATACAGTAACACATACAGTAACACATACAGTAATACATACAGTAACACATACAGTAACACACACAGTAACACATACAGCAACACACACAGTAACACACACATTAACACATACAGTAACACACACAGTAACACATACAGTAACGCATAGAGTAACACATACAGTAACACATACAGTAACACACACAGTAACACACACAGTAACACACACAGTAACACATACAGTAACATATACAGTAATACATACAGTAACACATACAGTAACACATACAGTAATACATACAGTAACACATACAGTAACACACACAGTAACACATACAGTAACACACACAGTAACACACACATTAACACATACAGCAACACACACAGTAACACATACAGTAACGCATAGAGTAACGCATACAGTAACACATACAGTAACACACACAGTAACACATACAGTAACACACACAGTAACACACACAGTAACACATACAGTAACACACACAGTAACACATACAGTAACGCATACAGTAACACATACAGTAACACACACAGTAACACATACTGTAACACACACAGTAACACATACAGTAACACACACAGTAACACACACAGTAACACATACAGTAACACACACAGAAACACATACAGTAACACATACAGTAACACACAGTGACACATACAGTAATACACAGAAACACATACAGTAACACACAGTAACACATACAGTAACACATACAGTAACACACACAGTAACACATACAGTAACACATACAGTAACACATACAGTAACATACAGTAACACATACAGTAACACATACAGTACCACACACAGTAACACATACAGTAACACACACAGTAACACATACAGTAACACACACAGTAACACATACAGTAACACACACAGTAACACATACAGTAACGCATACAGTAACACATACAGTAACACACACAGTGACAGATACAGTAACACATACAGTAACACACAAAGTAACACATACAGTAACACACACAGTAACACATACAGTAACACACACAGTAACACAAACAGTAACACATACAGTAACGCATACAGTAACACACACAGAGACACATACAGTAAAGCATACAGTAATGCACACAGTAACACATACAGTAACACATACAGTAACACACACAGTAACACATACAGTAACACACACAGTAACACACACAGTAACACATACAGTAACACATACAATAACGCATACAGTAACACATACAGTAACACACACAGTAACACACACAGTAAGACACACAGCAACACATACAGTAGTACATACAGTAACACATACAGTAACACATACAGTAACACATACAGTAATACATACAGTAACACATACAGTAACACACACAGTAACACATACAGTAACACACACAGTAACACACATAGTAACACATACAGTAACACATACAGTAACACACACAGTAACACATACAGTAACGCATAGAGTAACGTATACAATAACACATACAGTAACACATACAGTAACACACACAGTAACACACACAGTAACACATACAGTAACACACAAAATAACGCATACAGTAACACATACTGTAACACACACAGTAACACACACAGTAACACACACAGTAACACATACAGTAACACATACAGTAATACATACAGTAACACATACAGTAATACATACCGTAACACATACAGTAACAAACACAGTAACACATACAGTAACACACACAGTAACACACACAGTAACACATACAGTAACACATACAGTAACACACACAGTAACACACACAGTAACAAATACAGTAACGCATAGAGTAACGCATACAGTAACACATACAGTAACACACAGTAACACATACAGTAACACATACAGTAACACACACAGTAACACACACAGTAACACATACAGTAACACATACAGTAACACACACAGTAACGCATACAGTAACACATACAGTAACACACACAGTAACACACAAAGTAACACATACAGTAACACATACAGTAACACACACAGTAACACACACAGTAACACATACAGTAACACATACAGTAACACACACAGCAACACATACAGTAACACATACAGTAACACACACAGTGACACATACAGTAATACACACAATAACACATACAGTAACACACAGTAACACATACAGTAACACATACAGTAACACACACAGTAACACATACAGTAACACCTACAGTAACACACACAGTAACACATACAGTAACACATACAGTAACAAACAGTAACACATACAGTAACACATACAGTAACATACAGTACCACACACAGTAACACATACAGTAACACATACAGTAACACACACAGTAACACACACAGTAACACATACAGTAACGCATACAGTAACACATACAGTAACACACACAGTGACACATACAGTAATACACACAGTAACACACACAGTAACACATACAGTAACACACACAGTAACGCATACAGTAACACATACAGTAACACATACAGTAACACATACAGTTACACATACAGTAATACATACAGTAACACACACAGTAACACATACATTAACACATACAGTAACACACACAGTAACACATACAGTAACACATACAGTAACACACACAGTAACACATACAGTAACACACACAGTAACACATACAGTAACACATACAGTAACACACACAGTAACACATACAGTAACACATACAGTAACACACACAGTAACACATACAGTAACACATACAGTAACACATACAGTAATACATACAGTAACGCATACAGTAACACATACAGTAACACACACTGTAACACATACAGTAACACACACAGTAACACATACATTAACACATACAGTAACACACACAGTAACACACACAGTAACACATACAGTAACACATACAGTAACGCATACAGTAACACACACAGTAACACACACAGTAACGCATACAGTAACGCACACAGTAACACATACAGTAACACATACAGAAACACACACAGTAACACATACAGTAACACACACAGTAACACACACAGTAACACATACAGTAACACATACAGTAACATACACAATAACGCATACAGTAACATACACAGTAACACACACAGTAACACACACAGTAACACATACAGTAACACATACAGTAATACATACAGTAACAATACAGTAACACATACAGTAATACATGCAGTAACACATACAGTAACACACACAGTAATACATACAGTAACACACACAGATGTGACTTGGTTTCTTTGGGTAGATGATGTGAATGATTTGAATAGTAAGGTGAAGATTTTTAGATTTAAAGTAGTTTTGTTTGGATCTACTGCTAGCCAATTCCTTATGTGTGCTGTCATAAAGCATCACCTGAAGAAATTCGATCGTTCAGTTGCAAGAGATTTAGAAGGAGGAATGTATGCAGATAATGTTTACTTCACTGACAATACTGAAGAAGGGATTTTGAATTTTTATGAGAAGTCCCGAGAAATAATGAGCAGAGCTAATCTTTATCTCCATCAATGGGCATCAAATTCTATGACCTTGTGTAATTCTTGTAGCAGTAATAAAGATCTATCCCCAAGCTATGAGGCCCCTACGGTGTTGGGACTTGTGTGGGACACCGCAGACGATCTCCTGAGCTACCCTTCACGCCAGATGGAGGTAACGGGTAGAGTGACAAAGAGAGATATTCTTCAGACCACTGCTAGAGTATTTGACCCCCTTGGATGGATTACTCCAGTAACTATAAGATCTCATATGTTCCTGCAAGAACTGTGGAGAACTAAGGTAGATTGGGATGAGGAACTGGATGATGAATTCAAATGTAACTGGATGAAATTAGTAGATGATCTTAAGAGTGCAACACTTGTAAGGTAAGCAGAGAAGTATGTTTTGCTCCAAATACACAGATACATGTTTTCAGTGATGCCAGTATGAAGGCTTATGGGTCGGTTGTCTACACTGTTACTGATGAGAGAGTAGATTTGTTTATGGCGAAGGCAAGAGTGACACCCATAAAGTGCCTTACACTTCCACAGTTGGAGTTAACTGCAGAAAATCTATCAGCCAGATTAGTAGACTATGTTTTAAAGTCATACAAGCCTACTTTGGATAAAGCCCCTATTTTATGTTGGACAGACAGCAACATTGTTTTACACTGGTTACAATCACAGAAACCATTGAAAAGCTTCATACGCCAACGGGTAGGAGAAATAAACCATCTTTTGCCTAGTGCTGAATGGAAATATGTTAACAGTTGTTATAATCCTGCTGATCTGTTGTCCCGAGGGATGACAGCTAAGGCCTATTTCCAGTCTAGTTTGTGGCACCAGGGTCCTGGTTGGCTGAAGGATCCATCCAAATGGCCGGTAACCGTAATCAGCTTGAGTGCATCAGAACAAACGACAGCAGAGGTGAGTGAAACCGTCACAGTTCTTCCTACAGCAATAGCTGAATCAAAGGATAAAGTAATTAAGATTGAGCGATTCAGCTCGCTATCTAAGCTTCTGAGGGTTACAGCTCTAGTACTAAGATTCGTGAAAATTCTCCGAAGTAAAGTAATTGAGCAAAGGTCGGACTGTACCCACCCAAGAATAACTGACTTGTCTATAAAGGAAATGGAATCGGCAGAGATATTTTGGATAAAGACCGTGCAGAATGAAGTCTACGGAGATGTTCTACAGTATTTACAGTCAAATTCTCGCAGTGCAGCACCAAGCATAGTCAGACAGCTTCAGATAACCTTGATAGATGGAGTGCTTCATTGTGGAGGGAGATTTTCTCAAGCGCATTTAGATGATTGCACAAAATACCCTATTCTGCTACCACCTAACCATCCGTTCACCATGCTTGTCATCAGGAATACTCACCAGCTGTGTAAACATGAAGGACCTAGCATGACCGTCGCTCATCTTAGACAGAATTGGTGGATTCCACGCTGTAGACAAAGGACTAGAGCTATGTTAAGGCAATGTACTTTGTGTAAGAAAGTTTGTGGTAAGTCATACAACCAACCACCACACTCTCCTCTTCCATCATTTCGTACTCAGGTCACTCGTCCATTTGAAATAACTGGTTTAGATTACACTGGCGCATTGCTAGTTCGTAATCAAAAGAAAGAAACTAAAGCATATGTAGCATTATTTACCTGTACAGTGACTAGAGCGGTTCATCTAGAATTGGTATCTGATAACTCTACAAAGTCCTTTTTACAGGCTTTCAGGAGGTTTGTGAGTAGGAGGTCAACACCACGTCTTATCATCAGTGACAATGCAAGTACCTTTGTAGCTGCATCTAACATTTTGAGGAAATTATATGACGATGCAGAGGTTAAAGATAGCATGCTCAGACAGAAGGTTGAATGGAGATTCACAACACCACGTGCTCCCTGGGAAGGTGGCTTTTATGAGCGGTTAACCCGGCAAGCGCGATAGGCCTCACGGAAGGCTTCCTATAGGGAACGCGATAGGCCTCACGGAAGCAGGACCATAAAAAAAGCTTTCCAAAAAAAAAAAAGGGCCTATCAAAAAAAAAAAAATTGTCTCTAGGTGAGATAATTCCCCTCCAGTACTCATCCATGTAAATCTCACCCACCCCCCTCCCCTCCTTCCCCACCTTATTCCCCCCTCCCTCCCCTCCTCAATTATCACCTATTTTCCCTCTTATTATCATCATTTATCGGTTATTTTTCTCTCCCGCGATAATGTAGCACAAGTGGGTTGCAGAAAAGATCGATATGTAACACCAAGACACCAGCCCACACCGCCCCGCTTGTCTCAGTTACCTCACAGACAGCGAGAGAGGAGGGTTGACTGTAGCTCTCTCTCGCCTGACATTACGACCGGGTGGCCAATATCTTCGTTTTTCACCACCCAAATGCTTTTCCCACTTATTTTAGCACTCTTGAAGGTTCATATATACATCATATATGTAAAATAAAAGCATACCGAAAACAAATAATGGTCTATATTGTAAATATAACGAATTCTGTCAGAATCCAAGGCTAGAAATACACAAATAACTACCCTAGCTCCTAGGGCTATTTAGCGCTTAACAGGTTAATAGGTGCAACTAAAGGAGTGTTGAAGAAATGTTTGGGACGCTCATTTGTGACTTTTGATGAACTACACACTCTGGTAACTGAAGCTGAGGCTATAGTTAATGATAGACCCATTTCTTATGTCAGCAATGATCTTCATGATGATGTGCCCATTTCCCCTTCTCACTTGCTTCATGGACATCTTATAACCCCTTTGCCTGTAGTCAGTTCAAGGATTTCTAGTATTGGTGAGGTAGGGCAGACTGTAGCTGATATTGGCCATCGAATGAAGTATAGAGCTAAATTATTAGAGAACTTTTGGAAGCGTTGGCAAACGGATTATCAGTGTGCACTTAGAGAGAGACACCAATGGAGTAAACATAACTTAACCCGGGAGCTGCGGGAAGACTCTTAAGAGTTCCCCCGGCGGACTGCGGGAAGACTCTCTGGAGTAAGTAAAACTAAAAATCAACTTTTTACATTGAAAAAAAAAAAAAAATTATTTTTATTTTTTTATTTTTTTATTTTTTTTTGGCCCCTGGGCCATGCAAAATCTCAGTCCTCTACCTCCCCTCCTTCCCCACTTTCCTCCTATTCCTCAGTTATCACCTATTTTCCCTATTATTCCCTTATTCTGAGGTATATTTTCGTGCTAACATTAGCGAGTTGCAAGCAGGGTGTTGTCATCACTGATGGCCATCGAGTGCAAGAGAGAGAGAGTATCGATCGACTGTGTCGCAGTGGCCTTGGGGAAAATTGGCGGGAAGCTAGCTTGCCTCACCCATACATTATACAACTCGCGGGCTATATCTCCGATTTTGACCATCCAAACGCTGTTTTCACTCGTTTTATTGTTGTTTCAGGTTAATACCTTTATAATCAACCCATAATAGGCGCATATGGATAATTATTAATGCTATTAATGGTACAATGAATATTTTAGTGACGAAAAACCTCAAATACGTCAGCACAGGGGGACGTTTTCATTTACCCCCGTGCGCACTTCAGAGGTTAAGGAAGGTCTCTATAAATGACGTTGTACTAGTAAAGAGTGCTAGTCCTAGATTGACATGGAAATTGGGGAGAATAGTCCATTTGCATCCCAGTAGGGATGAGTACATTAGAGTTGTAACTGTTCGCACTTCAGCAGGGGAGTTAGTCAGACCAGTATCTCTACTTTATCCAATAGAATGCAAAACTGGAACCCTTCCCTTATATCAGCTGTCTAGCCCACGGAAGGACGATGCCCCTCTAACAGAAACCAGGTGTTCGGCAGTGCAGTCCGCTGATGGTGGCCCATCACCCCAGCTCCCAGGGTCTACTCGGAGACCTCTCCTGGCTGGTCGACAAAAGTCTGATCTAGGTACCCTTTCTGTACCTGGCTCACAGACTAATACTCCCAGAAACCAACAGGCGGCAGTCCCCAGCAGGACCACTCCAGCCGCAACTACTGCAAGACCGACGCGTGAAGCAGCCCTTAAGGCATGCCTATGTTGGCAAAATAATTAATTTTACTCAGTTAATGTATTTGCTCACTGTCAAGAATATTTGTACATTCTAAAGCTAAATTCATTTGAACGAAATGGTTACCTATTGTAATTTGAATTGTTATTTAAGACTAAGTTTAAGATTGGACATTTGTGAACATTGTTATACTTCAATCAAATTTGCTTTGATAACTTTATCAATTAAGTTTGTTAAATGCTAGGAATTAATTGCTTTAATTTTTCTAGTTGATGAACAAATAGAAGAATAAGTTGATTTAAGAAGCTGATTAGATTTATGTGAGCCTCCGTGCAACTACGTCACCTTGGCCGCGGGAATGTGGAGAATTTGGGATACGACTGTACATTCATAAGAATTTCTTGTCTTGCTTTGGAATAGGTATAACTTAGTTGATAGATTATGAACCTAGCTTCGTTTGAGTATCAAATGTTTCATATAGCACGAATCCTTACAGAGTGTAAATTAGACGATTCAGCCTACTGTTTTAAGTCGTTTAACCCCATTCAGGTGTCAATATTTTCCTGGTGAGCGGTAGCCAGCATATATATATTTTTGTGTTGACAGCAAGCTCAATTTGTACATTTTTCGATAGAAAAATTTCTCCGGCGAAGCCGGATTTCTCCATACAATGCTGGCTCAGTCTCGCTCGCCAGGAAGAAATCGATACCTGGATGGGGATAAACGTTTTAAAACAGTTGGCTGAATGGGGCCTAATGGATACAAGTCAGGGAAAGAGAGAAAAATTAAAAAAAAAACAGTGACCCCCTTAACCTCTGAAGTGCGCACGGGGGTAAATGAAAACCTCCCCCTGTGCTGACGTATTTGAGGTTTTTCGTCACTAAAATATTCATTGTACCATTAATAGCATTAATAATTATCCATATGCGCCTATTATGGGTTGATTATAAAGGTATTAACCTGAAACAACAATAAAACGAGTGAAAACAGCGTTTGGATGGTCAAAATCGGAGATATAGCCCGCGAGTTGTATAATCTATGGGTGAGGCAAACTCCTTTCCCGCCAATTTCCCCCAAGGCCACTGAGACACAGTCGATCGATACTCTCTCTCTCTCTCTTGCACTCGATGGCCATCAGTGATGACAACACCCTGCTTGCAACTCGCTAATGTTAGCACGAAAATATACCTCAGAATAAGGGAATAATAGGGAAAATAGGTGATAACTGAGGAATAGGAGGAAAGTGGGGAAGGAGGGGAGGTAGAGGACTGAGATTTTGCATGGCCCAGGGGCCAAAAAAAAAAAAAAAAAAAAAAAAAAATGTTTCGATGTAAAAAGTTGATTTTTAGTTTTACTTACTCCAGAGAGTCTTCCCGCAGTCCGCCGGCCGAACTCTAAAGAGTCTTCCCGCAGTTCCCGGGTTAATGATAAACTCGTATTCATTGTATTTTGTTTGGTTTTCAGGTAACCTACCGATGATCCACCTTGCTGGAATCAGAAGACCTGTGTGGTTGTGGTATGTGTATCGATGTGGTTGTGGTATGTGAATCGATGTGGTTGTGGTATGTGTATCGATGTGGTTGTGGTATGTGTATCGATGTGGTTGTGGTATGTGTATCGATGTGGTTGTGGTATGTGTATCGATGTGGTTGTGGTATGTGAATCGATGTTGTTGTGGTATGTGTATCGATGTGGTTGTGGTATGTGTATCGATGTGGTTGTGGTATGTGTATCGATGTGGTTGTGGTATGTGAATCGATGTGGTTGTGGTGTGTGTATCGATGTGGTTGTGGTATGTGTATCGATGTGGTTGTGGTATGTGTATCGATGTGGTTGTGGTATGTGTATCGATGTAGTTGTGGTATGTGTATCGATGTGGTTGTGGTATGTGTATCGATGTGGTTGTGGTATGTGTATTGATGTGGTTGTGGTATGTGTATCAATGTGGTTGTGGTATGTGTATCGATGTGGTTGTGGTATGTGTATCGATGTGGTTGTGGTATGTGTATCGATGTGGTTGTGGTATGTGTATCGATGTGGTTGTGGTATGTGTATCGATGTGGTTGTGGTATGTGTATCGATGTAACTCCACTCGTAATTGTCTTATTATCTTTATATCTAACACATCTGAGCACAGACAGTACTCACTATCTTCTATGCAACACATTACAAGGTTATGAGTATTGTAAGAATATAGAATTAGTACATATTACAGATCTTACGATACGGCAAACGTAAGATAAAAAACATAGATAAACGATAAACGTATGATTTTTAAACCACATTATTGCACTTTCAATGACTGACAACTAAATTACATACTTGGGCTTAGATTGTGTTAGTATGTGTCATGAAGATTGGAATAGCGAACAATATATTTTGTAGTTAAGGGAAAACCAAACTGGCCCAACATATGGTTTATCGTATTTTGTATATTGTTATTGGTTTTACCTATCATGTTGCAGGTGATTCATGAGAGTTCATGTCTATAATTACCTTTCCTACAGGGTTATATTCCTTTTCTTCAGCTTGCTCTGCTTTCCTTCCATCCTCCCTTTCTTCCGGTTAAATGCCAACTTTTTCCGTAAACGGTCCTTCACCTTCCAAACACTACCTTTTGTTGCACGTTCATATTAACCTCTATACTACGGTAAAGGACCTCGTTGCGTTAGCTAGTGTGACCTGATCCTGACGTACCAACATACTCTCATTGGCAATAATTACACTATGCACAGTTCTTGCTTATATGGTATAATGTTAGTCTGCAATACTAATCCGAACATTACATTATTGTTTACTGTTTCTCCTTCAGGTTAGAATACTATGTCGGTGATATTTACGTATATACAGTATATATAATTATGTATGTTGCCTTTATGGACTTGGAGAAGGCCTATGACAGAGTGGATAGAGAAGGTTTGTGGAAAGTACTTAGAATATACGGAGTAGAGGGCAAGTTGCTGAAAGCAGTGAAGAGCATGTATGAGGGTGCAAAGGCGGCAGTACGTGTGGAGAGTGAGCAGAGCAAGTTCTTTGACCTGAATGTTGGTTTGAAACAGGGGTGTGTGATGTCCCTGTGGTTGTTTACTGTATATATGGATGGAGTCATGAAAGAAATACTATCAAGAGCAGTGGATGTTGGTGTATTGCTGAAAAGGGAGGGAATTGAGTGGAAGCTACCTATACTGCTGTTTGCGGATGATACAGTTCTGATGAGTGATAATGAATGGGAGTTGCAGGGTCTGGTAAATGAGTTTGGAACAGTGTGCGAAAAACGGAATTTGAAGGTAAATGCGGGGAAGAGCAAGGTTATGGTCTTCGAAAGGGGTGAAGTCACAGAGTGTGAGGTGAAGCTGAACGGTCAGGCTATGGAGATCGTCAACTCTTTTAAGTATTTGGGCAGTGTGTTGAGTAAAGATGGTACTATGGATGAAGAAGTGTGGGAGAGGGTACAACAGGGGAAGAGGGTTGTAGGAACGCTAAAAGCAGTAACAAGAAATAGGGTGGTCAGTATGGAAGTGAAGAAGTCCTTGCATGACAGTGTGGTAATCCCAACACTGACTTACGGAAGCGAAGCATGGACGTTGGTTGAGAGACTCAGACCAAGAGTGAGAGCAGTGGAAATGAATTACTTAAGGAGTGCGTGCGGAGTTACATGGAGGGATAGACAGACTAATGAGGAAGTAAGTAGGAGGTGTGGTGTGGAGGTACATGTGCTGGAAAGTGTGAAAAGGAACAACTTGAGATGGTTCGGCCATATGGAACGTATGGAAAGCGAGAGAATGACTAAGAGGGTGTACGAGAGCGAGGTTGAGGGACAGAGAGGGAGAGGTAGACCGAATGAGAGGTGGAAGGATGGAGTGAGGAAGTACATGAACGAAGGCGGTGCTGGTTGGGGGGAGGGGCCTCGACTGACTGGGGACAGAGGTGCATGGGGGCGGTTCGTTCGTGGCCACCCCTTCGGGGATCATGGCGTCAGGCAATAGATAGATAGATAGATAGATAGTATAATTATATATTTTGTTCTTCTGTACCGGTATATTCCAACTTGTACATTAAAGATCAGTAGAACGCTGAATATGCATGTGACCGCATCTATTGTACAGTCACGGCCATAAATACTGCAACACCAACCAGATAATGTTCATCCCTTCGTCTCCAAAGGTATTGCTAAACTATATACTCGTATACAAACGCACAATAAGTTCTTTATTTCATTCTAACTACCGTCACACAATGTTATCAGCTTAGTATAAACCTCTCGTGATGAAGGAGTTGACGTTATCTGGTTGATGTCGCAACATTTATGCTCGTGACTGTACACTGAAGCAATGATATCCAATTTAGTACACATATTTTAGGAAATACATACGATTTGTTTAATATACATATTATTGCAAAATATAATTAATGTAATAGGAGATTTTAAAGTAAATTGTATGAATATTCATTATTATTTACAGACCAAAAATACATTAAGTTTAAAACTAAAAGGGATGACGAAGACGCTAGACTCGATCTGTGAACCTCATAGTGAGACCCGCGACTTTGTCATCTTACCCACTTCACTCCCTACCAGTAATCTTTATTATGTAAATATTATAGTTAATTCTCCAATCGAACTCTGTCAATTAGTCGCATCAAGATGATTTATTTTTCATTTTGTTTTGTAATAAATATGTTCCTTCTTTATTCGTTGCTTTACATTGTAGTTGTATTCTCCGTGTTCTTACTTAGTTTAATTGCAAAAACATTTGTTGTACACAATATTCACTAACATTATTCACGAGCAGGACTAACATAAATTATGAACACAAGATGGACAGATGGTTGTTACAGAAATGTATGCCAGGTTTAGAACTGATTAACCCTTTCTGTACCTGTGGCATTTTTTAAATGTTATTCTAACTGTATTTAGACGATTTTACGCAGCTTAAGAAGGCAGTAAATATGGTTAAGTAAGATAGTTCGTATCCTCCTGTTAGTCGCTGTAGGCCCTTTTTAAACTAAATAAAATCGTCTAATATTAGCAAAAGTGCGGTAAAAGATACTTAGCCGGTACAAAAGGGTTTAATTAGATTATCCAGTCTTGTACAGATATTTTACGAAATGCATACAATGTGTTTTGTATTATACATATCCTTGCAAAATATAATTAATACAATAGGAAATTAAATATAAAGTATATTATTGTTTGTATTTATAACTATTATCCCTTCACCACCATTACGGCATTTTCATCATATTCTGGTTACCATTAGACGATTTTCTTTGGTATATAATCTACCTCTATGACTCACAAGGGTTAATAATTATGATCTCAACAAACCCTCTGAATAACATAGGTCCTTCTGAAACTGCATAATTATATAATCGTCTATATTTAGCCAGAATGAAAGGTAAAAAGCCGTCATGGTGTTGAAGGGGTTAACCCATACTGTACCAGGGACGTCATTGTCATCATATTCTGCCAACTATTAGACGATTATATTCAGCTTAGGAAGGACCTCTAGCAATAATAAGGCTTCAAACTATCTCTACCAACCTTTTTAATTACCACAGATCCATCCTAAGCTGCATAATATCGTCTAAATATAGCTATAATATAATATAACACACTTCGCTGATACTCAAAGGGGTAATAATCCAAATATATTGTTATGCCCTGTTTTTCTACAGGTTTAACTTGGGTAATGTGAGTTTTAATTGACTGGGTATATAAGGCTGCATGCACAATACAAGATATGAGGAATAGAGAACACAAAGAAACACATGGTAGCAAGTTACACGATCACGTTTATTGATATACCACTGCAGAATACTTGTGTAAGACAATATAATAGAATGGAACAACACTAGCATAAGTGGATCAGGATGGAGCCTAGTCTCCCACTTCCAACGTTCAGGTATTAATCTTCTGATCACTGGCTTGAATTTAACAGGTTTATATACCGAAGACCATCAATATTACTTATAGAATCATATTCACTGTTAGATTTCTTACTGGTAGCTCTGGTGCACAAGTCGTAGTTCACAGACTAGATTAGACACGCGTATTTTAGAGCACGGGAATTCTAGTAACCTCAGGGGGTACTGATCTAAGTTTTATATTCTTGTCTCAGAAATACATAGAACGCAAATCAGTGGGCGAACCTTCAGATATCACTAGGGTTTCCTTCTAGGTAATAATATCTGGGCATATGGTTGATTACGAGAGTTAGTATCGCCTGTTAAATAATGAACACTGATACGCTTAGCACTTCCTAATTGAATGGTTATATGAATTATACTGGGGCAAAGAGATAGCCACTTCGTAGAAATATTAATTAGTGAATCTCTAAACAGCACAGTAATATGTAGTACTGCTAAAGGGAATCTTGGGTAGTATCTGATGGGTCTGGTCCTGGTTATCTTGCGTCCATGATGTTGGGGGCTAACGACTGGTTCCGCGGCCATCCAGGGGGCCCATATGTGTGAAGTTCTCAAATACGTGGGCAGGTCCTTCTATCCAAATCTGCCACGGAGTCTGCCGGCTCTGGAATCTCACTCCGAAACAACACAAGGGCAGAGCTAGAAGTTAACTGCAGGGTAGTGACCCCTGGTTGGTGTCTAGCTTTCAACTGATTTGACTGGGGGCGGGAGCTAGATTTATAGGCTCGGTTCTGGACCCTGTAGACAGTAGGGATCTCGAGTCTTATGGACTTATTTGAGCTCTCAATAGATATGGGGACTAGGTAAGATGGTATTTACTGTTGTGGCACATGGCTATAGGAAGCCTTTATATTTTCATATAACTGAGCCTTAGTAAGAGGTACTATTTTGGCTATACTGGAAGAATTTAGGGGAGAGAGACTGGATCTACTTTGCGAGGAGGATGGGGACAGCTGTGATAGGAGCGTCTCTCTTAGATTGTTCAATCTTCATTCTATGGTATAGCTGAGGTGCTAATTTAGTGATCAGAGCATGCAAGAAAGGTAAATGGTTTATTGTGAGTTAATAGAGGTTAGTAAAGGTGTTAGTCATGCATGGTTAGTTCATTGATAGGAAGAATTCCTGTGCTACCTGGCAATGACTCGGAAGTCAAAACAGGGGCCAGGTATACCTCCGCGGGGTGGGGGTCTCCCTCCTCGGGTGGGCAAAAAGGGGGAGCTGGGCGCCCTCTCTCTGTGATAGTCGTCCGGCGGCTGTGGCTAGGGGCTTGCCATATCACCAGTGTTCGTAATAACCCTCTGTGTATGAGACAGATGTGGGTGTCCTTAATACCAAAACCGAAGGTGCCTTAGCTAGCTGGTTTTACTCGGCTGGTTGTTAATTGTAGGGTTTGCTGGATGTGGTGGAGACTGGGTTGCTAATTCTGCCACATTTATCTGGAAGTATGGCAATAGAAGTTAGTTACTGGCGAGGCGGCTAGCCTCGCACCGACGACCATTGGGTGCAGGGTTGTGAATGGGTTGTAAGAGAATAGATGGCATGCAAGGGGCTAGTAAAGTTCTAATGTTGTTCTGGCCTACTAAGTGAAGGTAGGCTGGATAGGAGTATATATATAAAAGGTTGGAGAGCATTAGCAACGGACAATTCAAGGATCTTCAAGAGGTATGAGAGAGAGGCTAGGTTAGACAAGAGTAGAGAAGTGCGGGGTCTTATAATGAGAGGGGGGGAGTGCAGGGGGGCTATAGGCGAATTTGACCCTAAGGTCTCTGGGCGTGGGGGTGGCATTAGGCTGCAGTTGATATGGAAGTTTGAAAAGGCAGTAGAATACGTTAGCCAAATGCTACCGGGGAATGCAACTATGGGGTGGTATATGAGTCTGGAAAAGATAGAGTTATGTGATCAGTCCGAGGGATTATGGATACTATTAGTTGGCCCTGGGAACTGCGTTTTCTATTAAATATAAATATACCAACAACAGCGGCAGTTCGTAGGGGTACTTAGTTATTGTTTCGGGGTACTTATGACAGACACTGGTAACCAGGTTATCTTATACAATCTCTGGTTGGGGTAAGAGGTGTATGACACGAAGTAAATTGGCGTAGTGTGGACTGTGGATACGAAGGAGGCAAGGGGAAGACGTATGACAATTGTGGAAAAGTAAATGGAAAAAGGTGAACACAATGGCGGATAAAAATACTTAACCTAAGGATTGAATACATAGATTTATGGGGCGATGGGTCTTCAGAAGCTTAGTCTGGCAAGACAAGATGTTAGGGAATGTTAATATTAATACTTAAACTAAGGATTGCATACATCGATGAACGATGACATTATAGTCGTCATCTTAACCCTCTCCGACATATGACGCAATTTTGAGCCTATTGGGGATACTTTCAAGTCTTTGTTACCATCAGGGGTATTTAGAAACCTTTAGTTTAGTTACTTCAACCTCTGCAGTTGTCTTTGAGTAAGTTGTGGGCAGAAAACGAATTTTGGAGAGGTAATTATAAGAGTGAGAGAACTCTATTTCTTATTGCTAATCTGGCAACCTCTGCGTCATATGAGTCTGAAGGAGCTAATAAGGTGATGAAACCTGGTTGATCTGTACTTGGTACAATACGACACAAGGACAGTGCCGCTATGTCGTATCAATGCTGGTGGCAGTTAATATTATAGACTTAGTTACTAGAGGAACAATGCAAGGGGCGACTGAGCACGGGTTACATATATCTATACTCGTCATGGGAAATGATATGCGAGGTCTAGGGACAAGCGTGGGTGTTTTAACTTCTAAGATATATAACATCTACTTCTCGGATGTAAGAACATACATAGATATAATTATGGCTGTCTGATGTGTTGGCATTGGCTCAACGTCGGGACAGGGCATGGGTGTTTTTAATATGAATGTATATTCCTGTTCATCATCTTTGTAGTTAGGAGTGTAGGACACGAGGGGGGTAGTGTACGTGAGGTGTGGAAAATGGTCAGTTTAGAAAAGGTAGGTGGGTGCGGCCTGGAGCTGCTTAGCCCTGCGGGCTTGGGCCTGTCTGAAATGGCTGGCTCGGTCAGCTGGTCCTTTCGTTCTGTGGACCTTTCCTTTGGGTGTTTCTGTGTGGTGTTCGTTCGTGGCTTCTGTGGTGGGCTTCTCGTTCTGGGGCATTTTACTTCCCTCTCCTTCATTATAGGCTCGTCCTCGAGCCTCAAGGGTGAAGTAAAAAGAAGCATAGTCAGAAAAGTGTAGATTAACAAGAAAAGTAGTATGACTAAGGGAAAAAATATATAATATATAGTATATGGAAAACATGTAAATTTAAGAAAGAACAGATAATTAAGAACACAGGAAATTAAGAAGAGGTAAAGTGTTTAACAATGTATAAAGCAAATTTAAAAGATAGTCAGAAAAGTGTAGGTTAACAAGAAAAGTAGTATGACTAAGGGAAAAATATATAATATATAGTATATGGAAAACATGTAAATTTATAGAATCATGCCCAATCGCTTAGGAATTGAAAACAATAAAAAAAAATCAAGTACAATAATATCCTCATCATCATCAGGGGGGGTTATTTAGGGTTGCCGTTAGTCTGGGTGACGGTCTGGTAATACGGGGTGGTGGTGGTTGTGGCTTTGACCTTGGGGTTTCACTTTCACTTTGGAAGGGCGGGGTGGATATACCGTTTGTTCTTGTCCTTAGGAATGTTGGTCTGGGGGCCAGCTGGCCCGGGGCCAGTTTTGGAGGGGGGTCTAAGTGGTTTCGGTCGGGGGTAGTGATAGGGGGGTTTTAAAGATGAAATGGGCAGGTCGAGTCGGGGTTGTTGTTGCGGAAGAGGTTGGTGCTGGGGAGGGGTTGAATTGTGTAGAGAGTTGTGGTCGTGAGTGGGGTTTGGGGAAGGGTGAGTAAGGCTGAAGGTTGAGAGTTTACTATGATCGGGTGGTTTGGAGGTTTGGGGTGTGGGGATTTGATAGGGAGATGGTGGGGGGGGGGGGTCTGGGCAGGCAGGGTTGTGGTTTGAGAGGGGTTGAATTTGGACTGATTTTATTTTCGGGAGAGACATGGATGGGATTTCGAGGAGTGGTTGAAGTTGAGAGGTTGATTATGTTGTTTGGGGCGAGAGAGAGAGTATTTTGGGGTTTAGCCAAGGTGGAAAAAGTTTTGTGGTTGGATTGGGATGGGAGTGGTATTATGATGGTGGGGGACCGACTGGTGAGCAGGTGTTCGGTACGCATGAGGGGGGGGAAATCACTTTGGTGGGGGTCACGCGTGAGGGGGGGATTAACGGCGTGTGTGGGAGGATCAGAGTGGTGGGGTGTGTCGGTGGCAGTGACGGTTTGTTTAGAGGTTATCTGGGGTTGGTGGGTTTGTCTGTCATGAGGGGGTGAGTCAAGTGTGGGGTTTTGAAGTTTATTAGGGGTGTGAATTGTGGGGGGGTGGAAGGGAGCTACTGACGGAAAACTGTCACAAGGGAAACTTTGTTGGTGGGGGAATAGCTGAGCATTTCTGGGGGAAGGGGGGGAACATGGTTGGGTCCCTAGGTCGTCACGCATGAGGGGAGAATTAACGGCGCGTGTGGGAGGATCAGAGTGGTGGGGTGTGTTGGTGGCAGTGACGGTTTGTTTAGAGGTTATATGGGATTGGTGGGTTTGTCTGTCATGAGGGGGTGAGTCAAGTGTGGGGTTTTGAAGTTTATTAGGGGTGTGAATTGTGGGGGCGTGGAAGGGAGCTACTGACGGAAAACTGTCACAAGGGAAATTTTGTTGGTGGGGAAATAGCTGAGCATTTCTGGGGGAAGGGGGGGAACATGGTTGGGTCCCTAGGTCGTCACGCGTGAGGGGAGGATTAACGGCGCGTGTGGGAGGGTCAGGGTGGTGAGAGGTGAGCGAGTTAGGAAACGGGATTTGTTGGGGGGACTGCGGCGGGTTGGTGGGGGAAGAGTTAGGTGTAGAACAGGGGTTATTGGTAGAGGACTGATGTATTGATTTGGGGTTGTTAACAGGACGAATTTGGGGAATTTTCTTGGTGTCAGTCTCGGTCTGGTTAAAGGTTATGTGGGACTGGGGAGGATTAGTGGGGGCAGAGTTAGGCATAGGACATGGGTTATTGAGGGAGGAGTGATGTACTGATTTGGGGTTGTTAACAGGACGAGTTTGGGGAATTTTCTTGGTGGCAGTCTCTGTCTGGTTAGAAGTTATCTGGGACTGGTGAGTTTGTTTGACATGAGAGGGCGAGTCAAGTATGGGGTTTCGAAGTTTTCTAGGGGTGTGAATTGTGTGGGGGTGGAAGGGAGCTACTGACTGAAAACTGTCACAAGCTACCGACAGAAAACTGTCACAAGGGAAATTTTGTTGGTGGGGGGATAGCTGAACATTTCTGGGGTCATGGGGAAAATATGTTGTGGTAGGCCTAGATAGGTAGGCATAGCTAGAATACGGGGCTTGTTGGGGGAGCTGCAGAGGGTTGGTGGGGGAAGAGTTAGGTGTAGAACAGGGGTTATTGGTAGAGGACTGATGTATTGATTTGGGGCTGTTAACAGGACGAATTTTGGGAATCTTCTTGGTGGCAGTCACGGTCTGGTTAGAGGTTATCTGGGGTTGGTGGGTTTATTTTCTGGGGTCATGGGGAAAATATGTTGTGGTAGGCCTACATAGGTAGGCATAACTAGAATACGGGGCTTGTTGGGGGGGGCTGCGGAGGGTTGGTGGGGGAAGAGTTAGGTGTCGAACAGGGGTTATTGGTAGAAGACTGATGTATTGACTTGGGGTTGTTAACAGGACGAATTTTGGGAATCTTCTTGGTGGCAGTCACTGTCTGGTTAGAGGTTATCTGGGGTTGGTGGGTTTGTTTGACATGCATAGAAAAAGGATGGGGTTTATGGGGTAACACAATTGATGGAAGATGATCGTTGGTGGATGGCTGGGCAGGGAAAATTTAGGGATGGTCAGAGAGGATAGAGGCAAGGAAGAGTGCACTGGGGTTGGACTTTCACCGGAAGTCATTTTGGAAGGGTGCACGGAGTCTTGGATAGGGGCTGAAGGGTTGGATAGGGGATTCATCGAACTGCGTAGGCATTCTTCTCTGATGGAGAGCATATGATCTTCGAATAAGCCATACGGGTCGAGATGGGCGGTGATGTGGGGTGGGAGGATGTTTAACAACGCGGTGAATAAGAGTTCATTTTGTTGGTCGTAATCTTCATAGCTATACGTGGTCCTCACGTATCTGTAGAGTTGTATGAGGGTCACATTTATATCCCCTTCATACTTGATCTCGTCGACTTTTATTATTTTGGGGGCGACGGGGGAACCCAAAAGTGGATCTAAGGTCCGGATCACGAAGGATCGAAACTGGTTCCAGGTAAACTCTGGCGTACACTGTGTCACAGTTTGGCGAATAAATTCTTTAAAGGTAGGCTGATCAACAAGTTGGGAAACGGCTTCTCCCAACTGTATAATATGCAAAATTGCAACGGCGATTTTTTCGCGGTCATTATGAAGTACCACATCGTACACTGGCTTTATTATGTCTAATTAAGTGGTGATATCATACGTGTTTACATCATACTTGGGAATGTGTGCGAGTGGCTGAAAATTTTGCGATGTTGCCATGCTTCTACTGGTCCAAACTTGCAGTGTAATGCAACCTTTTATCCGAATCAAGAACCACTGCTGCCGCCAATGTTATGCCCTGTTTTTCTACAGGTTTAACTTGGGTAATGTGAGTTTTAATTGACTGGGTATATAAGGCTGCATGCACAATACAAGATATGAGGAATAGAGAACACAAAGAAACACATGGTAGCAAGTTACACGATCACGTTCATTGATATACCACTGCAGAATACTTGTGTAAGACAATATAATAGAATGGAACAACACTGGCATAAGTGGATCTGGATGGAGCCTAGTCTCCCACTTCCAACGTTCAGGTATTAATCTTCTGATCACTGGCTTTAATTTAACAGGTTTATATACCGAAGACCATCAATATTACTTATAGAATCATATTCACTGTTAGATTTCTTACTGGTAGCTCTGGTGCACAAGTCGTAGTTCACAGACTAGATTAGACACGCGTATTTTAGACCACAGGAATTCTAGTAACCTCAGGGGGTACTGATCTAAGTTTTATATTCTTGTCTCAGAAATACATAGAACGCAAATCAGTGGGCGAACCTTCAGATATCACTAGGGTTTCCTTCTAGGTAATAATATCTGGGCATATGGTTGATTACGAGAGTTAGTATCGCCTGTTAAATAATGAACACTGATACGCTTAGCACTTCCTAATTGAATGGTTATATGAATTATACTGGGGCAAAGAGATAGCCACTTCGTAGAAATATTAATTAGTGAATCTCTAAACAGCACAGTAATATGTAGTACTGCTAAAGGGAATCTTGGGTAGTATCTGATGGGTCTGGTCCTGGTTATCTTGCGTCCATGATGTTGGGGGCTAACGACTGGTTCCGCGGCCGTCCAGGGGGCCCATATGTGTGAAGTTCTCAAATACGTGGGCAGGTCCTTCTATCCAAATCTGCCACGGAGTCTGCCGGCTCTGGAATCTCACTCCGGAACAACACAAGGGCAGAGCTAGAAGTTAACTGCAGGGTAGTGACCCCTGGTTGGTGTCTAGCTTTCAACTGATTTGACTGGGGGCGAGAGCTAGATTTATAGGTACGGTTCTGGACCCTGTAGACAGTAGGGATCTCGAGTCTTATGGACTTATTTGAGCTCTCAATAGATATGGGGACTAGGTAAGATGGTATTTACTGTTGTGGCACATGGCTATAGGAAGCCTTTATATTTTCATATAACTGAGCCTTAGTAAGAGGTACTATTTTGGCTATACTGGAAGTATTTAGGGGAGAGAGACTGGATCTACTTTGCGAGGAGGATGGGGACAGCTGTGATAGGAGCGTCTCTTAGATTGTTCAATCTTCATTCTATGGTATAGCTGAGGTGCTAATTTAGTGATCAGAGCATGCAAGAAAGGTAAATGGTTTATTGTGAGTTAATAGAGGTTAGTAAAGGTGTTAGTCATGCATGGTTAGTTCATTGATAGGAAGAATTCCTGTGCTACCTGGCAATGACTCGGAAGTCAAAACGGGGGCCAGGTATACCTCCGCGGGGGTGGGGGTCTCCCTCCTCGGGTGGGCAAAAAGGGGGAGCTGGGCGCCCTCTCTCTGTGATAGTCGTCCGGCGGCTGTGGCTAGGGCTTGCCATATCACCAGTGTTCGTAATAACCCTCTGTGTATGAGACAGATGTGGGTGTCCTTAATACCAAAACCGAAGGTGCCTTAGCTAGCTGGTTTTACTCGGCTGGTTGTTAATTGTAGGGTTTGCTGGATGTGGTGGAGACTGGGTTGCTAACTCTGCCACATTTATCTGGAAGTATGGCAATAGAAGTTAGTTACTGGCGAGGCGGCTAGCCTCGCACCGACGACCATTGGGTGCAGGGTTGTGAATGGGTTGTAAGAGAATAGATGGCATGCAAGGGGCTAGTAAAGTTCTAATGTTGTTCTGGCCTACTAAGTGAAGGTAGGCTGGATAGGAGTATATATATAAAAGGTTGGAGAGCATTAGCAACGGACAATTCAAGGATCTTCAAGAGGTATGAGAGAGAGGCTAGGTCGGACAAGAGTAGAGAAGTGCGGGGTCTTATAATGAGAGGGGGGGAGTGCAGGGGGGCTATAGGGGAATTTGACCCTAAGGTCTCTGGGCGTGGGGGTGGCATTAGGCTGCAGTTGATATGGAAGTTTGAAAAGGCAGTAGAGTACGTTAGCCAAATGCTACCGGGGAATGCAACTATGGGGTGGTATATGAGTCTGGAAAAGATAGAGTTATGTGATCAGTCCGAGGGGTTATGGATACTATTAGTTGGCCCTGGGAACTGCGTTTTCTATTAAATATAAATATACCAACAACAGCGGCAGTTCGTAGGGGTACTTAGTTATTGTTTCGGGGTACTTATGACAGATACTGGTAACCAGGTTATCTTATACAATCTCTGGTTGGGGTAAGAGGTGTATGACACGAAGTAAATTGGCGTAGTGTGGACTGTGGATATGAAGGAGGCAAGGGGAGGATGTATGACAATTGTGGAAAAGTAAATGGAAAAAGGTGAACACAATGGCGGATAAAAATACTTAACCTAAGGATTGAATACTATAGGTTTGACTCCTGTAAGGAGATAAAGAAAACCTAATATTTAGTAGTGGCCCCGTAATCATTGACGAACATGCCTATTACATAAGGCATCCTCTTCAAACACTAATCCGCCGTAGTTTGAATCTACCGCGCAGAGCATTTAAAAACTGAGGAGCCTTCATCATGATTACACGCGACCTCACTCATGGCTTCAGTCATTATGAATTGGGTTCTCACTACGAAAAAACTTCGTAAAAAATAAAAACAAAAAGAAAATAAGAATAACTATCTAATAAGCTTTCCATCATATCGTGGATGTACTTGTGTGGATCTCTGACCAGACGCTGATTCAGGCGTCATTCCTCCTTCACTGACATATCAAGTAAACCAAGATCCTTAATACATCAACGAATGGGAAGGGGACGGTCGGGAGGGCCCCAGTCGTCAATGATTACGGGGCCACTACTAAATATTAGGTTTTCTTTATCTCCTTACAGGAGTCAAACCTATAATTTATTAGTGGCCCCTCCATCATTGACGAACATGCCTGATTTCTAAGACTGGAGGGGGACATTCGTAATCATATCATAACTCTAGAAAAGTAGATAATAAAAACAACCACATAGTATTCTTACTCTTGAAAAATATATTTAATCATTGGCGTCGGCCGAAAAAATACAAGAAAAAGGGGTTCAGGCAGGTGCGTGCTTCAAAGAAGCCTGCCTGACAAAATGGGTAACCCTAAAGATTCTGAACACAGATCTGTAGTTACAAAGGCACCCCACTCAACGAGTGGTGACAAAAATAACAAGTTATAAGCTTATATGTGCACATCATAAACCCCAACATAATCGTGGAGATAAATTGCAAAGGATCTCCACTGATTCTAAAATTAAATTGCTTTCGCAGCTAACACTACTATAACAACCCTGTTGTTTTGTACTAACATTGTACTAGCACAATTTCTCTCTGAGAAATTTTATATCACATTAACCTTACATTGTATCACAGCTCTCATACTCCGGCGGGGTCTAGGGTGTCCTATGTCAACTGACTGCACCCCCCCCCCCCTTTATGAAAATAAACAAAAGTGACTGTAGGGCCACCTAGACCCTCTGCCTTAAAGCTATACATGGTAAGGAAGGTTTGTCTAGAGCAACTGACAAGTATCTAGACAAAAACGTATGATTAGACGCCCACAATTGAGTGGACGCGATATCTTCCACTGAAAAGTTTTTCAGGAAACGTAAAGAGGCTGCCCATTTGCGTAAATCGTGGGCCCTACCCACTACGCCGGGATTACTCTCTTTAATGACTTCGACCAGAAGAGATGCTAATCGCCGTTTAAGTAAGCGTTTACCCGTACTTGCGACCCATAAAGCACCTTGGGGGTTTAGAGGAGCTACTCTCAAATATTTGGTTAGAGCTTGCACTGGACATAGATTATGATGCACCTTTCCCCTTTTTAATGCTGGCACCGTGAACTCTGAAAACACGTGTGCACTGTGCTCATTCTTGGCTACAAAACCTGGGGAAGGCGCAATGTAAATACATTCGTTAAGTCTACCAAACCTAAGGCAATTGGGTGTGTTGCTCATCGCCGCCAGCTCAGACACTCTGTTCCCGGTGGCCAAAGCCATAAGGAAAACCGCCTTTTTTAAGAGTAAAGCAAAGTCTGCAGTATTTTGGTACAGACGAGAGTGAAGTAAAGACAAAGCTTTGTCGAGAGACCAAGTAGGCATGAGCTGACGGGGAGGTGGGCGAAGTTTAAAACAAGCTCTCATAAAACCTGTTTCCTCCGCCACCGGTATGGAAAGATCTGTAAGGTCTAAAAAGGGCACTCTAATTGCAGTTAAGTGATTTTTTAATGTTACCACCGATAAATGTTTCTGTTCAAACAGATAATTAAAGTAATTGAAAATTAAAGCCACTGACGGCACATTCTGTTCCGTTCTGACAATCCAGGAAGTAAAGGCTTGCCAATGTGAGTGATACTGACGTTTCGTAGACTGAGTATATTGATTGATTAATTTATTAGTCACATCTCTACCGTATGGTGCCAGCCACTTGGCCTCCTGAATGTCCATAATGCAAAAGTCAGCGAGGTCGCTAGGTTGCCAATCATGTCTAAGTGGAAATACCCGACCGGGAGCGATACCGGGTCCGGGCACCACGTTTTCAATTGCTGGTACCACAACTGCGCCGGCCACAGGGGCGCGATTAGCGAGACTAAGCCTCGATAATCTCGTAGTTTGTTCACTACGTGGCACATTAGTGACGCATCTGGCGGTGGAAACAGATAGATGGAGCTCCATCTGTTCCAGTCTGTCACTAGGGCGTCTGGCCCCCCTGCCGGCGTTATCGCCCGGCGGGTGAGGTATAGAGGGAGTTTGTGAGTCTCTTCGGACGCAAAAAGATCCACTTGTGGATGGGAGAGCTCTGCAATCATTAGGTTGAAAATGGGTTGCTTGAGCTCCCATTCTACTGTTGTGCTCTGTCTCCGGGATAGAGCGTCTGCCCAGACGTTCGCTACGCCTGGGAGATAAGATGCGTGAAGGTAAATTTCTAGTCTGTTGGCTAGAGTAAAAATCTCTTCCGACACGTTTAGCAACCCCCTGGACCTCGTTGATCCTTGCTTCTGAATACAGTGAACCGCATTCAGATTGTCCATTCTGAAGGCCACCGACTTGCCCCGTAATGCCGGGCCGTGAGCCTGAAGGAAATACAAGGGGACTAGTAATTCTTTGACATTGATGTGAGAGATTTCTAAGTGGGACCAAAGCCCCTGACCCTGGTGCCCCTGATTTGATTGAAATCCCCAACCTATTGTGCCTGACGCATCCGTGTCTATCCATACCGTTGGTGGAGGAGAAATCCATGACATTATTGAGTACAACGTTTCCCTCTTTGCCCAGACCGCTAGCAAGGTGTGGATTAATTTCGGGATGGGCCATAATTTTCCCGCCGGTAAGAGCGGGAAATATTTGTTGCCTTCCAATATTAGTCGTTTTACTTTCAACCGGCCCAACTTGACAGTTAGTTGAATCCAGTTGAGAGAGCCGACCAGAGATTCCCAGACCCTTCGCGTCGTAGTCAGACTGTGAAGAAACATGAACAGTTTCCTGCGAAACCTGTTGCGATTGTCCACACTCTGACTCAGAGTGAGAGCGGCTGTGTCCCAGACCAGCCCTATCCACTGAATTACTCGTGAGGGAACAAGGTTTGACTTTACCAGATTTACCTTGAAGCCTAGAGTTTTGACATGATTTAAAATTATATTGACATGTTTTATGCCTAAATGTTGTGTCTCTGCCACCACCAGCCAGTCGTCCAGATACCACAACACTCTGATCCCCTGTTTTAACAATGGCATCAGGGCTTGCCGGACTAATTTCGTGAATAATCGAGGTGCTAGGTTCAAACCGAACGGCATCCTTTGAAAAACAAAATTTTGGTGCCTGATCTGTAAGGCCAAAAACCTTTGAAATCTTTTGTTGACCGATACGTGCCAATAGGCGTCTGTCAGGTCTAGTGAACACATCCAACCTCCCGGCGGAAGTGTTAGCCTGATTTGGTGTTTTTTTTTTTTTTTTTTTTTTTTTTTTTTTTCTATATTCCAACTACTCCCTCTCGGGCATAGGCTGAGAGCCTGTACATTTCACCGCTCAACACGGTGAAGCCCGTGAGGTCTTGTTCCAATCTGGGGAGTGAGACATGTGAAGCATCCATCATGGCTCGAAGCAGCTCCATCTCTGAAGCGGCCGGTTGCTTCGCTCAAGTGCTTCACCGTCTCACCCTCCAGACTCAGACCCTCACTCTCAGAACGCCACCTATTGAGCAGTGAACTCACTAGGCATTGTCCCCCTGTAACATATTTTGAATATGGGAATATTCATACAGTGTTATTTAATCAGGGAACAATGAGGTGTACTGTTAACATTCTGAAAGATTCGTTGTGAATGTGAAGGTTCAGGTAAGACAGGTCTACGACCGGCCTCATCTGAACACTGTCCCTTTTGGGAACCAAAAATAGTTTGGACGTGAATACAGGGTAATTTGGGGGGACCGGGATGATGACATTCTTGGCAATCATTTCCTGGACCAGTGACTCCACCTCTAAAGAAACAAAATTCGCCGTTGCCGGCTGACGTAAGCGAGGTCGCCGGAGCCACTGCCAAGTGATGCCTTTGCGAGCCACCATCCGTGCCCAAGTGTTTAATGGCCATGCCTGGTGACACGTTCGGAACGACCCAGTTAGCAGACAAGGGTTCGCCGGCTGTACTACCCTCGGGTCCTCCGGCCTTAAAGTTGGCACCGGGAGTGAGAGAGACTTTAGTTTTTTGATGGTGGGGTTGGTGGTGCTGGACGCTTTGCCGGCTGGCTGGTGTTGGCCGACGACTGGCCCTGGCCTGGCTTATGCTGGCCGCGTCCTCTCTGACCTGAAAACCTACCCTGTCTATGCCTGTACTGACCTTGGGGGGAGTGGGAAGACTTAGGCGGAAGAAAGGGTTTAGATCCCCCTGGCTGAGCTTTAGTAGTTGGCCTGGGTTTGGGAAAGGTAAATGTAGGTTTCTTAGAAGGGGTGGGACTGTGCTTAAAAGCCTGTGCCATATTGAACACCGTTCGCCACACTTCAGGGGACATTAGAGAGCGAGTAAGCACTGGTGACATGACCACCTGATTCGCAATGCGATCAGGTAGCTTGCGAACTAAAGACATTCTGAGATCTTGTCTTGCTCGTACCGCCTCAAGCAAGGCGGTGCGTATGTCACCCAAGGATTGGATTGACGACTGGAGGAGCAGTCGCCTGGACAATTCAACCGATCTTCTGGCATCCGCATCTGCGATTGCCTGAGTAGACCGTAGTAAAGACTTAGCTACCTGTTGAGACACTATGTATTGGGAGAACAGGCGAAAAGCTTTCCCCCTGAGCCTAAATTCTCTGTCTAGGTGAGTAGGGGTAGGGGTAGTGAAAGGGTCTTTCAGCTCACAAAGATTAATTTTAGGGGCAGCTAGGAAAGAAAACAAAGCTGACGGGACTCCGCCTGCAGACCCTACAGGCATGGAGAACCACGAATGAGTATCTTGAGGGATCTGGTGGGAAGATTTCGAAGTAAATGTGGTTGCAAAGTTTTGAGCCTCTATTTCCCAATCTACCCAAGGTCCTGGACCCAACTGCCCCACCTTCAAAACTGGATTAGCTGCTTCGTCTGTGACGGTCTGTAAATCAAGTTCAGGAGTGAGAGCTGACAGAGTCTTAATATCGTTAAACCCATCCAGCTTAGACCAGTCTGGAAATAGTTTTGAAGCTGAGGCAGGGGGTAAAGCTGGCTTAGTAGCATACACAAAATAATCCTGGTGATAATAACTAGGTATAGCCTTGATGTTTACGTCTAGTACATTTCCCAAATTATCCAAGGCCCTTAATTTCTTTGATTTATTGCCTTGGATGACCCACTCACTCGGTACTGGGAGCTCCCCTGACAAGGTAGGCTGGGCCAGCTCTGGTTTAGTGGGGGTCAAAAGGACCCAAGACTCGTCTGGTCCATAAAGCAAGGGCATGGCTACCTTTCTGACAGGTGCCTTGTCTAGAGGGGGTGGATTAACATCCGTGATGACCCTGACATTGGAAGTTGTCAATGCCGCCGTAGCAGGCTTGGTAGCTACTGATGTTGACAGAGTGGGGGGGTTAGGGATCTTAGATAAGACAATCGAAGTCATCAGAGGCCGTACCGTAGAACTTGTCGTGGGAGCCCCCAAGTCGATCGTGGGGGCCTCCTGTTGTTGGCCAAAAAATCTAGATAAAGCCTGAGTAAGCAGCCCATTAATTTCTTGCGCAGTAACAAATTGATTTGAAGATGAACTTACAGGTGAATCATTAATATCCTGCGCGGCGTCTAAGCCTGAGCCTGACTCTTGCCCTTCCATTTCCGAAATTATTGAAACCTCGTCTTTCTCTTCCTGAGAAGATCCCTCCGAAGCCGGGGTACCTTGCTGCCAAGACAAGTCAGGAATAGAGGATGGGATCGCCGCGTCCCTGTGGACATCAGCTACTGTGTGACTCGTTTGAGTCGAACGTGGGTGGTCGGACCCTGGCTGAGCAAACCGCCAAACACCGAGGCCTTGGCCTACACTCTCTTGAGAGTCTGACACATTATCACGAACTGAACCCCCC
Organism: Lithodes maja; assembly: GCA_037953745.1. Classification (NCBI taxonomy): domain Eukaryota; kingdom Metazoa; phylum Arthropoda; class Malacostraca; order Decapoda; family Lithodidae; genus Lithodes; species Lithodes maja. The sequence continues at coordinate 155,433 of JBAKBP010000734.1, read as the reverse complement.
GAACTTTCCAATTCCAGGGTCAAAATATTTATGGGAAAATCCTCTTTAAGGACAGGCACCGCACTGGACCCTTGAGACCTAACACAAACTCTGTCTGGGGTAGAGGTATGAAGAGAGGCACTAGAAACTGGTGAATGTAGGGAGGACTTTCTTTTATGTGAATCCTTTTTGGAGGATTTATGGCTACGGTGTGACCGTGAACTATTCTTTGATTTCGAGGAATCATCACCGTGACCACTGGTGGAACTTTTCGTCCTACTCTTCTTACTCGCCGGTGAAGAGGCAAGACTAGATGACTGTCGTCTGAGAGGTGACCTGGACCGAGATCTCGCCCGAGATGATGAGGCGGATGCCGGGGGTGTAGGTTCTCGTGGACGTTTGGGTGTAGCCGCAGAAGATACAGAACCCTGACCAGTCTCCGCCGGCTTATGACTCGTGACGGAGGGTGTTCAAATAACAATTTATCCCAAAGAGGGACGTTATCACATTGAAGTGATTTATGTGCAACAATCGTAGTGTAGGCTGACATCTGTTGCCTTACTTCTCGTAACGCTACTGCTGCGGTCTTATCATTATCGCAAAGGACTTTTAGAGCTAATTGGGAGCAAAAAGAACAATTACGCATAACCCAGAGACCCCTTGAACGGTCTAGACATTTAACACACCTTATGCAAAGGGTATGCGCAAAAATAGGGATACCGGCACAAGCAGGGGTAGTGCATAAAGCAAAGACTGGGGCCACGGTAGCCATGACAGAGACTGGTGGGGAAAACTACCGCCGGGTCTGTATTGGTCCGCCGGAGCCCAGCTCTGGAAAAAAAGAAAATTTCCTGGAATTAATGCTCATAAGGTTAATCCAACATGTTCGCACACAAGTGTTAATAGCCCACCGGATAACGAGATGTGATGACACAACGATCACAGCTCGCTACGCGGCGGGGTTTCAGAATATCTAAACAAATCTTTTGAAGAAAGTGAAGAATACCCTCTGACATAATATCGGTCCAGCATGGCGATTATAGTCTTTCTGGTGGTGACTGTCTCAAGATTCAATAATGGAACAAAAACAACCCCCCATAAAGACGCCGGCCCTTGAAATATTGTTGTATAATAACACAGGGCAGGCTGACACGAGATCTGATTTCTAACGAATTGTCACAAAAAGATCGCCGTAAGATTGAAGGCGGCGATACCTAAATGTATCACTGAATTAAGTAGTTAAATCGAAAATGAATTTGTAAATTCCTTATTTCCTCCAACTAGGAGCACCCGCCGGGTGTGAAAAACGATTTTAACCCCAATTGAACCTTCAATTGCCGTAAAAATAAAGGCGGCGATACATACAGTATTGCTTAAAAATGGAATGGTTAATTTACTGAATGACTTAATAGATTATCCCACACTTCCAAGGTACACCCGCCGGGTGAGATGTCAAAACGTTAACCCCATAAGTCCTCTCCCCACTTCTTTGTAAAAGATCGCCGGGGGAGGAAATCCCTTAACAACAGCTAGGTTTTTCATGTGGTTTTGTAAAACCTGGTAGAAAAACTACATAACGTATGTTCGCAAGAACAAAGTTTTATAGATGGGAACAGCCAGTCCGCCGGGAATCAAAGGGGGCCTGAAACCAGGTACCAACAGAGACGCAGTCCTGGAGAGCCACAGACACCTCATCGCCGGGGACACAAACCTGTGTTAAAAACCACGTGTGGCCTAACACGGCTCTCGGCCGGGTTTTATCATGGTGAAACCGAGAAAAAACCCGCCGGAAGGACACCCACCCCGATCAGACACCATCTGAACGTACACTGTACACGAAGGAAGCCACGCACGACTAACCTAAGTTCACACAATAATCCGTGGAATTAGCCAATACACAACTAAACCAGGAAACAAACATAGTCCGAGGAATTAGCCAATACACAACTAAAACCCGGATACACACGACACAGTAGGGCATATTTATACATAATAAACAATAACACTTGTACATGTGGCAAAACTACGAGCGGCTGGCTAGGCCTAAGTAGACGGAATAGTGTGACGCATGTCGAGTATGAGCATGCTGTACAGAACGCCCAGTCATGCCCCACTCTCGCTAGGATCGTCAGGGCAGGAACTTTGGCTGTAGTCTGTGTAGAGTTTTCTAACTTAGTTTATGTGAGCCGTTGTACTATAAGTATTATAAATATGTATTTTGTTTTCATCTGAGTCAACGAGTTCTATTTTATATCATTAGTTATAAGTGTTGTGTGTGGGACTTATTTGTAATGATGAGAGGAGAGAGAGAAATTACGTAACGGGGGGCCAGTGAGTGCGCCATGAGGCAGGTAGGCCTAACTCCCCTCCTTCCTCCTCCCTCCTCCCTCCTCAGCGCGTGGGAAATCCTTTGTCGATCCCAGATTGAGAGAGAATATTACGTAATGATTGCTAGTGGGCGGTCCTTAGTAGTTGGCAATATGCTCAATAGAGGGCCGAGTATAAAAAGGGAAGTCTAGCCGCATTTTCCTCAGAACTCATTAGGCAGAGCGACTTCTCATATCCCTTGCAACTATATATATTCTTCCGACTGATGTGAACTTTCCCTACTCTCTGTACCCCCTACCTTCTTCTTTTCCTGAACCCTTTTTAACCTCAATGACCCCTTTGGTGCAGATTTAGTCAGCCAAAGTATTATCGCTTGAGTTCTCACGAGATATATGCCTATTAGGATAGCCTATTTTGGAAGGGATAACTAGAATAGGATTGATTAATGTTTGTTGCACTCGTATATGCATTTCCCTGTGTATGATTATTCATGTTCCTGTTTTCTGCTGATCTAGGTGATGCTAGACTGGGATGAGGCTACTAGAGTTGTGATTCCCTATGTGTATTAGGTTTTGTTGAACCTGTACAATCGCAACGGAGACTTGGGAAGCCTAGGTGGTCTTTCTGACTGTGTACCTTGTGAGTTTAGCGCTGTGTTGCGAGTGAGGGCTTTTGCCTCTGCCACCCAACACTGTGCTAACTCGTTTGCTTGACTTTGAGAGGATCGCCAGGAGAGAACCAGATACTAGTGATCTGGATCTCTCAAGAGAGCATCCCGTCAATTAACGTAATTTGGCCGCACAGTCTTAAGGACCTCGCTAGGCTACGAGCCGCTTGCTCAGCCATTGTTTCCTAGCCTACTACATCCCAGCTAGACTTTGCTCGGTCAGCAGATACAGTATAGTATTGAAGCTTTCCTTATGTATGTTAATGTTTAAGCACTATTGATTTCATGTGTGGCACGCATAAGCTACTTTAGAGATTAGTGGCCCCCGAGCACAATCCTAGTAGGCTATGGCCAGTGCATTGTCGGAGTACTTCTTTTATATGTTTGCCATTTACTACTGTCTATTCTTCTAATTCTTCTTATGTCAATTTAAAGCCTTTAATATTAGTTAATTGCCAGTGTGTTGCTTATTGAATTGCTGTTCAAAATCCGATACTTACTTCTTACGAGTATCCGAGAAGCATCTAACTTTATCAGAAGATTCCTTGCTCGATGCTCGAGGACTATTGTTTAACGTAACGTAATAGTGCCGATCCGAAGTAGAGGGTGGAGGACTTCTTAAGTTCTTAGTCAAGGGTGGATTACTTCGGCTTCGGCCAACACTATTCTTTGGTGTTGTTGTATTTACTTCTTTGTTTGATTGTTGACCAGACTAGATAACTCCCGTCTTTTTATTAGTCTGTTGTGAAACGCTAGTACCGAGTTCTTGTATACCCCGTTATAGCAGATAGAACTCTGGAGGGTATTGGTGTTTTTTGTTCGGCTGGCAGTACTCTGGGGTTGGGATCGTGTGTTTCCGTTGTGGCAGCGAGCCATACTCGAGTCCTGTGTGAGAGCCCTAGTGTACCCGTGTGCCCGGTCGTAACAATAGGAAAAGTTGAAATATACACAAAACACTGGGAATATCACAACAGGAACCACCGCCAACACACCACTGTAGAAAAACTTCCGACAAAGGGAAGACTGACTCGGAACCCAGAAAAAACTTCACTAAGTGAAGAAAATAACACAGGGAACGTCAGAAGCAAAGCTTACCTCATCAGAAAGATAAAAGGCAGCAATAATTAACGCGTAATGAAAGCCGCCTGCATCACAAGCTAACTAAACTGTGAAAAAGTTCACATGTCCACAACAGGACCACGAGGGTACATCCGAAATAGACGCCCCAAACACACGACTCCAAATACACTGCACTGCGGGCAACCAGCCCAGGACACTCCTGCTACGCATATCCTAACCTTACTCGATACATCCCGGAGTAAACAAATGAGAAAAAACTCACTAGGGACGCAACAAATGCGGAACCAGCGGAGCGTGGGGAGACACGTCCGGACAGGCTGAGCACAGAGCATAGAAGGAGGAATGACGCCTGAATCAGCGTCTGGTCAGAGATCCACACAAGTACATCCACGATATGATGGAAAGCTTATTAGATAGTTATTCTTATTTTCTTTTTCTTTTTATTTTTTACGAAGTTTTTTCGTAGTGAGAACCCAATTCATAATGACTGAAGCCATGAGTGAGGTCGCGTGCGCTCATGATGAAGGCTCCTCAGTTTTTAAATGCTCTGCGCGGTAGATTCAAACTACGGCGGATTAGTGTTTGAAGAGGATGCCTTATGTAATAGGCATGTTCGTCAATGATGGAGGGGCCACTAATAAATATAGATTTATGGGGCGATGGGTCTTCAGAAGCTTAGTCTGGCAAGACAAGATGTTAGGGAATGTTAATATTAATACTTAAACTAAGGATTGCATACATCGATGAACGATGACATTATAGTCGTCGTCCTAATAAGGTGATGAAACCTGGTTGATCTGTACTTGGTACAATACGACACAAGGACAGTGCCGCTATGTCGTATCAATGCTGGTGGCAGTTAATATTATAGACTTAGTTACTAGAGGAACAATGCAAGGGGCGACTGAGCACGGGTTACATATATCTATACTCGTCATGGGAAATTATATACGAGGTCTAGGGACAAGCGTGGGTGTTTTAACTTCTAAGATAAATATAACATCTACTTCTCGGATGTAAGAACATACATAGATATAATTATGGCTGTCTGATGTGTTGGCATTGGCTCAACGTCGGGACAGGGCATGGGTGTTTTTAATTCCCTCCGACATATTATGTTCCAATAAGTCCGAGGAGGCGGGAGCCCCGGGATCATTGCCACTGCCCCGCACTACACTCACAACAACACTGCGGCCGTTAGAATTATCGGAGGTGAATGAGGTTGCCACCAACGGTTATATCGTATGGTAACTTATCGGACTTACTGAGCTCATATGACGCAAAATCGCATCATAAACTTATTGGAGAGGTATAGAGATAAGTCCATATGACGCGATCGCGTCATATGAGTTTTTGGTTCACTAGTCCATATGACGCGATCACGTCATATATGTCTGGGGGAGTTAATATGAATGTATATTCCTGTTCATCATCTTTGTAGTTAGGAGTGTAGGACACGAGGGGGGTAGTGTACGTGAGGTGTGGAAAATGGTCAGTTTAGAAAAGGTAGGTGGGTGCGGCCTGGAGCTGCTTAGCCCTGCGGGCTTGGGCCTGTCTGAAATGGCTGGCTCGGTCAGCTGGTCCTTTCATTCTGTGGACCTTTCCTTTGGGTGTTTCTGTGTGGTGTTCGTTCGTGGCTTCTGTGGTGGGCTTCTCGTTCTGGGGCATTTTATATATAGTACACAAACTAAAAGGATGACGTAAAGCGCGTGACTCGATCTGTGAACCTCATAGTGTCAGAGGCCCACGACTGTGTCATCTGAACCACATCACTCCCTACCAATAATAATTAGTTTGTAAATATTATTGTTAATCGTCGAATCGAACTCCGTTAATAAGTAGCTTCAATATTGTTAATTATTAAGCATTTCCATCCATAGGAATACCTAATACGGTACTAACAATCACTATCTTATTACAGTCCACCATTTATAACTTATCGCGTGGCACAATACTCTGCGAGTCATATTTAACTATTAATTGTTTTCTTCATTAAACATTATCACCTTGTTCGAAGGATTGGTTAGCTATATCTCATTGTCCTAAATGTCCCCTTCCGTTATGTGTTCAATGTCCACAGGGAATTATAGAGTTGGTTTACGGTAAGCATTTAAGGGAGCCCACCTCGCTTTTGTTTTCTCTTTCGCTCCCTCTCTCTTTGGCTTGTATCCATCCGGCCCCATTCAGCCTACTGTTTTAAGACGTTTACCCCTATCCAGGTATCAAAATTTTCCTGGCGAGCGGTAGCGAACCATCATATATATATTTTTGTTTTGACATCAAGCTAATATTAATAATAATAATTTTAATTAAAGTTGCAAACAACGTTGTGCGGGGTTCGAGCGGGGTTGCACGCAGGGTATTGTGTTGGATACAAGGGCTGTGCCACATATATCAAAATATCATGTATCTCATCGGGCATAGAGAAAGTACAGAAGGAATATAGTGTACCCATTTTAGCTATGGCCACTTAGACCATTAAGGAGTGTGACCATTTTGGTTAAAGCTATTAATCCTGTACGAGTTGTTGTTGTTGTTGTTGTTGTTCCCTAAGCTGCCTGGCTGAACAGCCCCGAGTCCCTGAGGAAGGCCATGGCCATGATCGGGCTTTCCCACAGAGCTCTCATTGAGTGTAGATTGTGTTGTTGGCGTAAGTGGTTGTGTGAAATGCAGTCTTCTATGATGTGTTTAATGGTATGGGGTGCTGTGTTACATCCCGGGCAGGCGTCGACAACGGAGTCATCCAGTCTCTTCTGATAGCTCAGGAGAGCTGGATGGTGTCCGCATCTCAGCCTGGCCAGGTGGACTCTGTCCTCGCGAGGAAGGGAGGATTCGGAAGGATGGATTTCGGGAGGTCGTGCTTGCAGCTGCGTGTTGTCTGTGAGTGAGTGGATGGATCGGCGAGAGATATGAGTATGGATGTGCTTCTGGAAGTTGGTTCGGGGTGGGAGAGAGGACAGTAATTGTGTGTGATACCGTGTGCTGGGTGTTGTTTTGATATTTCTTGGTGTTTGTGGGTGTGTTGCCATGTAGTTTAGTGGGTGGTCTTGGTTCGTGGAGGCTGCTGCCAGGAATTGAGTGCCTCTCATGTCCAGATGGTCTTTGACTTTGAGGATTTTGTTTTCTTGATGTAGGTGATCTGTGGGTACAGTAGCTGTGCAGCCTGTAATGATCTTCAGGGCTTTGCTTTGAATAGTCTGTAAGGTCTTATGATGTGTTTCAGCTAGGTTAGAAGCCCAGGCTGGGCTTGCGTATTCCATCACTGATCTTATGTATTGTTTATATACTGTGGTGGTAGTTTCTTTGTTGTGTCCAAATTTTGTGTGAGCAAGTGACCTGAGGGCGTTAAGTCTGGGTGTCAGTTTCTTTTTAATGTTTGTGGTGTGCTGTTTGAATGTCATATGAGTATCATATGTTACTCCTAGGATTTTGGGTGTGTGTGTATGTGTTAGGGGTGTGTTGTTTATGGTGAGTTGAGGAATGTATTTGTGTTCTCCTGTCCAGCTTGTGAGCAGGGTTGTGGTGGATTTGGCTGGGACTAGATTAAGTCTGTTTGTAGTGCACCAGCCATGTAGTGTGTTGAGATAGGGTTGAAGGAGATCTGTTGCTCTTTTTGGGTCATGGTGTGTGCATGTGAGTGTTATGTCATCTGCATAGGAGGCTAAGTTTATTTGGGGCGTATTGGGTGTAGTTATATCGTGCATGTACAGATTGAAGAGTGCGGGCGATAGGACGGATCCTTGTGGGACTCCGTTTGGAAAGTTTCTGATTTTAGATGACTGACCGGCAAAAGGTACGTGTGCACATCTGCCTGCTAGGAAGTTGGCCAGCCACCTTTTTGTGTTGTTGTGCATGTTTGTGTTGTAGATTTTGTTTGTTAGGTTGTGGCGGAGGATGGCATCGAAGGCTTTACTAATGTCGAGTGTGGCTAATGGTGATCTGTGTGGTGGTCTAGCTGAGTTGATGCCGTCAAAAGCTCTTTGTGTAAGGTCTGTGAGAAGAGTGTTTGTGGAGTGCAGTGGCCTAAAGCCATGTTGTGTTGGAGCTAGGGGTAGGTCGGGTGTAATTAGTTGTAATACTAGGCGTTTCATGACTTTGGAGGGGGAGCAAAGGAGTGTGATGGGGCGGTGCGAGGAGGGTAGTGTGGGGTCTTTCTTGGGTTTGGGGAATGTGGTGATGAGACCATGCTTCCAAATGTCTGGTATTGTGTTGTGTGAATAACTGTAGTTTGATATGTTAGTGAGTGCTTGTATGCCTTGTGGTCCCAGGTGTCTGAGGTGTATGTTGCTTATGTTGTCTAGGCCACAAGCGGGTGAGTGCTTGAGATTGTTGATGATATGCTTTGTCTGGTGATTGGTGAAGGGTGTATAGTCAGGGTCTGTGGGGAATTGTCTCTTACGTCGAATGACACGTCGGTCGTCTTTGTGAGGTTTTAGGTGGCTGACATGTGAGAAGTGATTGATGAGAGTGTTTGCTTGTTGTTTACATGAAGGAGTAGAGTCTGTTGTTGTGATTGCAGCATGTGATTGTGTTGTGTTGCTGTTGGAAAGTGTGATGCTGTTTAGTGTTTTGTAGAGTTTTTTTGGGGTTTGTTTTGTGATCAAGTGTTTGTAGGAAGTTATTCCAATTTAGTTTTTGTTGTTCTTGTATTTTGTTGTTAGTTTGGGTGTTGAGTACTTGGATTTGTTGTGTGATGTCTTGTGTGTGGGGTGCTGGGGAGTGTTTCAGTATGTCACGTTGTCTGATGAGGTTTTGAATTTCTGGTGTGAAGTTGGGGGTTGTGTCTTTTTCTGTTACCTCTTGGAATGTGTTTCTTGTCAGTGTTTTGGATAGTTTTATTGAGTATGTGTACAGCATTGTTGATGTTAGTGATGGGTGTACTGTTTAGAGTTGTGAAGTGTTGTTCTGTCTCATTTGTGAATGCTTCCCAGTTAGCTCTTTTATAATTGGTGTATGTGTGTTTGTGGTTAGCTGGGGTGAGTCTGGTTTTGGTGGTGATAATGATCGGGAGGTGGTCAGAGCCTAAGGTTCTGACCACCCTCCAGGATGTTGTGGGGGCGAGTTCTGGGGAGCAAAAGGTGATGTCTGGAGATGATGGGTTATAGAGGGCTTGGTGAGGAATATGGGTATGTTGATGGATGTCGTTAAGGATGATGAGGTTAACAGTTTGGTTTTGTAGTACCAGCCCTCTGTCTGTGTCGGGGTTGTCGACAAACCAGGCCGACATCTTGGCGTTGAAGTCACCACCCAGGATGATGTGTGGGGTGTTTGTGATGTGTTGTAAGTGTGGTATGTATTCATTTGGTACTGTAGGGGATGTATGTGTTTATGATGGTTATGTTGGAGTTGTTGCCAGTGCGTATTTTAATTGATTGTATTTCTGTTGTGTTATCATTTGGGGGGAGGAGGGATTTGGTTTGTACACTGGTAACTGTGTATGATATTTCTTTGTGTACCAGGGTGATGAGTCCACTGCCTCCGCCGACAGCCCGGTCTTGTCTGATGGTGGTGAAATCATGAAATGTGGGTGTTTTTTGTGTTGTGCGGAGTTTTGTTTCTTGTAAGATGGCAATGTGTATGTTGTGTTGTTTGATGAAGTGTGAGAGTTCGTGTTTCTTTGTGTTGATGCCATCTATGTTCAATTGGAGAATGTTAATGTTATGTGCACGATGTATGTTGGGTGCTGCTGCACGAGGATGGGGTGGGGGTGAGGAAGGGGCTGGGGGTTGGGATGGGTGAGGTGGGGGTGGGGATTGGAGAGCAGGAGATGGGGGTTGGAATGGATTAGGATGGGGTGTGGTGTGTTGAGTTGAGGATGTGGATGGTATGGGAAGGTTAGGTGGGTTAGGGAGGAGAGGTGGACAGGTTTTAGGGGGGGGGAGTGGATGATATGGGAAGGTTAGGTGGGTTGGGGAGGAGAGGTGGACGGGTTTTAGGCGAGGGATTTGATTGGGAGAGGGAGGGGCATGAGGAACAGGTCCAGGTGCAGTGGGTCCAGTTCCTGCATGAATTGCAGAGAACTGAACCCTTAGTGTGGCGACTCGAAGTGATGGGTTTTGAGCAAGTTGGACATAATATTATGTATGTGTAGGTGGGTCCTGGGTTGCTCTCAATGTCTCCGGCTAGAAGAAGTCTTCGAGAAATGACAGCCGGAGAGTCATTTCTCGGTGTAGGAAAAACTGTGTGATGTGTGTGTGTGGTGTGAGGTGTGGAAATTCCTGAGTAGGCATAATTGCCCGAAATTGCCTTCATTCCCTGCTCATTTTCATGCATAAGCAAAAGCCAGAGCGTAATACAATTATGTATTTGTGAAAGTACGGTAATAGCTTTCAAATTACTCCTGAATCATCCCTGTATGACGTCTGGTTTCCTTGTAAGGATCTTGCAAACGAAGGGCAAAATTGCTAAAAATTACCAAATCCGATAGGCCTAGGCGAAATCGCAAAAAATTACCAATTATTTTCTGTTTTTGCTATGTGTGATGCTGCACATAAGTGAGCTCTCTCTCACACAAACCTCAGTGTCGTGGCGGGGCCTGTAGGCTCCGGCTGACGTCCATCCGTGCTGCTTGCAAAAGCTGGCCTGGCTCACAGGCTACAAAATAGCCGGAAAATCGTCTCCGTCATATGAGGGGCCCCGCGGGAATTGGGTTAAGAAGTGTGGTTGTTTTGATTATTTGATAGGGTCACCATAAGGGTAATGGTGTGGCATTTTTTCTGTACAGAAGCTTGGCGTTTTTGGTTGGGGCTTCTTAGGAATGTGACCTTTTTCGTTAGCCATGGAGAAACTGCAGAGGTACAAATTATTATGAGCAACGTCATGTTAAAAATATTGTATTGATTGTATGCGTGTATGCCCCGACAGAGGATATACTTGAAAGAAAGAAAGAGGAGTTCTGGATGAAAGTGGAGGCGTGCCTGGAGAAGTTTGACAAGAACGAAAGAATATTTCTGATTGGGGATATGAATGGTAAGGTGGGTGATAGGAAAGTTGAGGGAGTGGTGGGAGGGTGGGGGGTACCATCAGAGGTGAATGGGAATGGTAGTGCACTTGTGGACGTATGTGTGGGGAGGAGGCTGTGGAGAGCCAACACCTTCTTCCGACACAGAATGATCCACAGGTACACGTGGAAACGGATGTTGACGATGAAGGATAAGACAGTGGTGGAACAAAAGTCATTGATTGATTATGTATGTGTGGATGAACGAATGAAGAAATCTGTAATGGATGCTAGGGTGTATAGGGGTATTGGAGGGGGTCTGTCTGATCATTATGTAGTGGTAGCTAAGGTTAGGATACAAAAGAAGTGGGTGAGGAGAGCTGGAGGGAGGTGAGAGGAGGGTGGAATGGTGAGGAGGGTGGAGAGGTTGCAGGAGGAGGAAGTCAGGGAGGAGTACAGGAGAGCAGTGGAAAGATGACTAGGTGGGTTCGACCTGGAAGTTATGAAGGAAGTGGAGGAGATGAGCAAGGTGTTTAAGGATGAGATCTGTGCAGCATGTGAGGAGGTGTGTGGAGTGAGGAGAAGAGGGAGGGGAGTGAAAGGTACAGCATGGTGGACAGAAGAGGTAAGAATAGATGTGGAAGAAAAGAAGAAAGCATATAGAGAGTGGTTGGGTAGTAGAGGGAATGAAGATTCCGAGAGACAGAAACGAGCGAGGTACGTGGAGAGTAAGAGGGTGGTGAAGAGAGTAGTGAAGGAAAGTAAGAGAAGAGTAGATGAGGCATTTGGAAGGAATCTGAGTGTAAAATGGAGGGAGAGTAAGAAACTGTTCTGGAAAGAAGTCAAGAAAGTTAGGGAAGGTAGCAAGGGAAACAGTAAGGGTGTGAAAGATAAGAATGGGAGAATGCTAGCCGAGAAGCAAGAGAGAGTCGAAAGATGGAGGGAGTACTTCAGTGAGTTGCTAAATGTAAGTAATGAAGAGCCAGCAAACATAGCTGGATATGGTATGGGAGGGAGAAGAAGAGAAGTAGTGGAGGAGGAGGTGGGGATCAGGAGGTCAGAAGTGTGGGAAGCCATGAAAAGAGTGAAGTTGGGGAAAGCACCAGGAACAGATGGAGTGTGTGGGAAAATGTTGAGGTATGGTGGTGAGATAGTGATAGAATGGGTATGGAAAATGTGCAAACTAGCATGGGAGAAAGGGAGTGCACCCGATGACTGGAAGACTGGCATAATAGTCCCCCTATATAAGGGCAAAGGGGAAAGAGGAGTGTGTGGTAACCACCGAGGAATATGTCTTCTAAGCGTAGTAGGGAAGGTATACAGTAGGGTAGTGATTGAAAGAGTGAGAGTGAGAACGGAGAAATGGATAGGCGACGAGCAGGGAGGTTTTAGGAAGGGAAGAGGATGTGTAGATCAGATTTTTACCCTGAATTGTGTTGTGGAGAAGTATCTGGAGAAGAAACAAAAGGTGTATGTTGCCTTTATGGACTTGGAGAAGGCCTATGACAGAGTGGATAGAGAAGGTTTGTGGAAAGTACTTAGAATATACGGAGTAGAGGGCAAGTTGCTGAAAGCAGTGAAGAGCATGTATGAGGGTGCAAAGGCGGCAGTACGTGTGGAGAGTGAGCAGAGCGAGTTCTTTGACCTGAATGTTGGTTTGAAACAGGGGTGTGTGATGTCCCCGTGGTTGTTTACTGCATATATGGATGGAGTCATGAAAGAAATACTATCAAGAGCAGTGGATGTTGGTGTATCGCTGAAAAGGGAGGGAATTGAGTGGAAGCTACCTATACTGCTGTATGCGGATGATACAGTTCTGATGAGTGATAATGAATGGGAGTTGCAGGGTCTGGTAAATGAGTTTGGAACAGTATGCGAAAAACGGAATTTGAAGGTAAATGCGGGGAAGAGCAAGGTTATGGTCTTCGAAAGGGGTGAAGTCACAGAGTGTGAGGTGAAGCTGAACGGTCAGGCTATGGAGATCGTCAACTCTTTTAAGTATCTGGGCAGTGTGTTGAGTAAAGATGGGACTATGGATGAAGAAGTGCGGGAGAGGGTACAACAGGGGAAGAGGGTTGTAGGAACGCTTAAAGCAGTAACAAGAAATAGGGTGGTCAGTATGGAAGTGAAGAAGTCCTTGCATGACAGTGTGGTAAACCCGACACTGACTTACGGAAGCGAAGCATGGACGTTGGTTGAGAGACTCAGACCAAGAGTGAGAGCAGTGGAAATTAATTACTTAAGGAGTGCATGCGGAGTTATATGGAGGGATAGACAGACTAATGAGGAAGTAAGAAGGAGGTGTGGTGTGGAGGTAGATGTGCTGGAAAGTGTGAAAAGGAACAACTTGAGATGGTTCGGCCATATGGAACGTATGGAAAGCGAGAGAATGACTAAGAGGGTGTATGAGAGCGAGGTGGAGGGACAGAGAGGGAGAGGTAGACCGAATGAGAGGTGGAAGGATGGAGTGAGGAAGTACATGAACGAAGGCGGTGCTGGTTGGGGGGAGGGGCGTCGACTGACTGGGGACAGAGGTGCATGGGGGCGGTTCGTTCTTGGCCACCCCTTCGGGGATCACGGCGTCAGGCAATAGATAGATAGATAGATGTTAATAATATCTTATATATTTTTGTTTAGCTTTACTTAGCATTCCTCTTCCTCTATGTATCTAGCAATTTAACCCCCTCAAACTCCTTATGACGCGATGGTGTGGTAATTACCCCGGGCCAAAAAGCTCTAAAAGACGATCGAGTGATAACTCAAGCGAGCTTGAAATACGCAGGCGTTTCGTTCATGGTCACCCCTTCGGGGATCAAGGTGTCCGGCAATATATACCGGTAGGCTATAGATAAATTCATTTTTGGGCTATTTTTTCCATTTTATTTATCCTGTTAAAGTGCTTGATAGATTTTTGTGCTAATGTAGTTAGTATTTGGTGTAATTTTACATATTTCAGCTAAATCTGAAGAACACATGCAATTTATTTGTGCATGTTCAGTAAGTATTGCTGGGGAAAGGGTTAACGTATTCATCTTTTGGGGTATTTATTCTATGGTTTTTATCCTGTTTCTGTGATTGATTGAGTTTTGTGCTAATGTAGTTGGTATTTGGTATAATTTTACATATTTTAGATAAATCAGAAGAGCACATGCAATATATTTGGGCATTTTCAGTCAGTATTGCTGGGGAAACGGTTAACATACAGTATTCATCATAGGAAGGGAAGAGGATGTGTAGCTCAGATCTTTGCCCTGAAATATGTTGTGGAGAAATATCTTGAGAAGGGACAAAAGTTGTATGCTGCCTTCATGGACTTGGAGAAGGCCTATGACAGAGTTGATAGAGAAGGTACCGGTATGTAGAAAGTACTTGGAATATACGGAGCAGATAGCAAGTTGCTGAAAGCAGTGAAAAGCATGTATGAGGGTGCAAAGGTGTCAGTATGTGTTGAGAATGAACAGAGCGAGTTCTTTGATCTGAATTTTGGGTTAAAGAAAGGGTGTGTGATGTCCCCGTGGTTGTTCAATATATACTGAACTGTATATGGATGGAGTCATAAAAGAAATGCAAGGATGAACAGTGGATGTTGGTGTACCACTAATAAGGGAAGGCAACGAGTGGAATGACAGAGTTGATAGAGAAGGTATGTGGAAAGTACTGAGAATATATGGAGTAGGTGGCAAGTTGCTGAAAGCAGTGAAGAGTATGTATGAGAGTGCAAAGGTATCAGTACGTGTGAAGAATGAACAGAGGGAGTTTTTTTATCTGAATGTTTGGTAAAGCAAGGGTGTGTGATGTCCAGATGGTTGTTCTATAATTATATACAGTATATGGATGGAGTCATAAAAGAAATACAAGGAAGAGCAGTGGATGTTTGTGTACTGCTGTTTGCTGATGATATGAATGGGAGTTGCAGGGTCTGGTAAATATTTTTGGAACAGTGTGCGAAAAATGGAATCTGAAGGTAAATGCGGGGAAGAGCAAGGTTATGGTCTTCGAAAGGAGTGAAGCCACAGAGTGTGAGGTGAAGTTGAACGGTCAGGCAATGGAGATTGTCAGCTCATTTAACCCGGGAGCTGCGGGAAGACTCTTAAGAGTTCCCCGGGCGGACTGCGGGAAGACTCTCCTGAGTAAGTAAAATTAAAAATCAACTTTTGACATCGAAAAAAAAAAAAATAAATAAATAAAAAAATTTTTTTTTTATTTTTTTTTGGCCCCTGGGCCATGCAAAATCTCAGTCCTCTACCTCCCCTCCTTCCCCACTTTCCTCCTATCCCTCAGTTATCACCTATTTTCCCTATTATTCCCTTATTCTGAGGTATATTTTCGTGCTAACATTAGCGAGTTGCAAGCAAGGTGTTGTCATCACTGATGGCAATCGAGTGCAAGAGAGAGAGAGAGAATATCGATCGACTGTGTCTCAGTGGCCTTGGGGGAAATTGGCGGGAAGGTAGCTTGCCTCACCCATACATTATACAACTCGCGGGCTATATCTCCGATTTTGACCATCCAAACGCTGTTTTCACTCGTTTTATTGTTGTTTCAGGTTAATACCTTTATAATCAACCCATAATAGGCGCATATGGATAATTATTAATGCTATTAATGGTACAATGAATATTTTAGTGACGGAAACACCTCAAATACGTCAGCACAGGGGGACGTTTTCAATTACCCCTGTGCGCACTTGTTAGGTTAAGTATCTTGGCAGTGTACAGAGTAAAGATGGGAGTATGGATGAAGAAGTGTGGGAGAGGGTGCAACAGGGGAAGAGGGTTGTAGGAATGCTGAAAGCAGTAACATGAAATAGGGTGGTCAGCATGGAACTGAAGAAGTCATTGCATGACAGTATGGTAATCCCGACACTGACTTACGGAAGCGAAGCATGGACGTTGTTGGAGAGATTCAAACCAAGAGTGAAAGGGATGGAAATGAGTTACTTGAGAAGTGTGTGCAGAGTTACATGGAGGGATAGACAGACGAATGAGGAAGTACGAGAGAGGTGTGGTGTGAATGTACTGGAAAGTGCGAAAAAGAACACCTTGAGATGGTTCGGCCATGTGGAACGTATGGGAAACGAGAGAATGACTAAGAGCGTGTACGAGTGAGGTGGAAGGACAGAGGGAGAAATAAACCGAGAGAGAGGTGGAAGGATGGAGTTAAGAAGTATATATATGCATAAAAGCGGTGCTGGATGGGAGGAGGGGCGTCGACTGACTGGGGACAGAGGTGCATAGGGGTGTTTCGTTCGTGGCCAATCCTTCGGGGATCAAGGCGTCCGTCAATAGATAGATAGATAAATTCATCTTTAGGGCTATTTCTTATATTTTCTTTATCCTGTTAGTGTACTTTATTAAATTTTTTGGTAATGTATATAGTTGGTAATTGGTGTAATTTTACATATTTCAGATAAAGGATGTCAACAGAATAATAAATGATGAGCTGAAGAGACGTTTAGGTA
This sequence comes from Lithodes maja, assembly GCA_037953745.1. NCBI lineage: Eukaryota > Metazoa > Arthropoda > Malacostraca > Decapoda > Lithodidae > Lithodes > Lithodes maja. The sequence continues at coordinate 138,978 of JBAKBP010000734.1, read as the reverse complement.
TAAAGAGTATTAGCGAGGAGATGCGTACAAGTAAACTGGGATGGTATGGGCATGTGGAGAGAATGGATGAACAAAATTGGGTGAAAAGATGCAGGTCTGCGATTGTGGAGGGAGCTGCACCAAGGGGTGGACCGAGTAAGACCTGGGATCGGACTATACGTGCCGATCTCAAATCCAAAAACTTGACAAGTAAAGCATCCCTTAACCTAGCAAGTGCTGACGTATTTGAGGTGTTTCCGTCACTAAAATATTCATTGTACCATTAATAGCATTAATAATTATCCATATGCGCCTCTTATGGGTTGATTATAAAGGTATTAACCTGAAACAACAATAAAACGAGTGAAAACAGCGTTGGGATGGTCAAAATCGGAGATATAGCCCGCGAGTTGTATAATGTCATGGGTGAGGCAAGCTACCTTCCCGCCAATTTTCCCCAAGGCCACTGCGACACAGTCGCTCGATACTCTCTCTCTCTCTCTTGCACTGATGGCCATCAGTGATGACAACACCCTGCTTGCAACTCGCTAATGTTAGCACGAAAATATACCTCCGAATAAGGGAATAATAGGGAAAATAGGTGATAACTGAGGGATAGGAGGAAAGTGGGGAAGGAGGGGAGGTAGAGGACTGAGATTTTGCATGGCCCAGGGGCCAAAAAAAAAAATAAAAATAATTTTTTTTTTTTTTCGATGTCAAAAGTTGATTTTTAGTTTTACTTACTCCAGAGAGTCTTCCCGCAGCTCCCGGGTTAACAGGGTTGCCCTGGAACGCCGCCATTAGGAAAAGAGACTGAAACTGCACATCTGTGTGGAGCACTCAGTCTTAAAATGTTATGTACGTATGTATGTATAAATCTGAAGAGCACATGCAATCTATTTAGGCATTTTCAGTCAGTATTGCTGGGTAAAGGGTTAACATATTAATCTTTTGGAGTATTTCTTCCATTTATTTATCCTGTTAGTGAGTTTTATTGATTTCAGTGCTACTGTAGTGGTATTTGGTGTAATTTACATATTTTAGATAAATCTGAAGAGGACATGCAATATATTTGGGCATTTTCAGTCAGTATTGCTGGGGAAACGGTTAGCCATACCTGTAGTCATCTTAGGAAGGGAAGAGGATGTGTAGCTCAGATTTTTGCCCGGAAATGTGTTGTGGAGAAATATCTGGAGAAGCGACAAAAGTTGTATGCTGCATTTATGGAGTTGGAGAAGGCCTATGACAGAATTGATAGAGAAGGTATGTGGAAAGTACCGGTACTGAGAATATACGGAGTAGATGGCAAGTTGCTGAAAGCAATGAAGAGCATGTATGAGGGTGCAAAGGTGTCAGTATGTGTGGATAATTAACAGAGCGAGTTCTTTAATCTGAATGTTGGGTTAAAGCAAGGGTGTGTGTGATGTCCCCATGGTTGTTCAATATATACCAGTACAGTATATGGATGGAGTCATGAAAGAAATACAGGAAGAGCAGCGGATGTTGGTGTACCGCTAAGGGAAGGAAACGAGTGGAAGTTGCCTCAACAGTACAGTACCGGTAC
>JBAKBP010000734.1:0-137235 GCA_037953745.1 Lithodes maja | reverse complement strand
GTGAGAGTCCGAGTGTAGGGGAGGAGACAGTGAAGCACGGGAACGAGGTGGCTTCAGAGATGGGGTCGTTTCGGGCCATGAGTGAGCACCGTGCCTCATGTGAAGGCAAGATGGCAGGTGCTCGTTGTACTCTACGTGCTTCACATGTCTCACTCCCTAGACTGGAACAAGACCTCACGGGCTTCACTGTTCATTGTAAAGCGGTGAATGTCAAGGCTCTCAGCCTATGCCCGAGAGGAAGTAAGTTGGAATATAGAAAAAAAAAAAAAAAAAAAAAAAAAAAACCCTTGCTTTAACCCAACATTCAGATTAAAGAACTCGCTCTGTTAATTATCCACACATACTGACACCTTTGCACCCTCATACATGCTCTTAATTGCTTTCAGCAACTTGCCATCTACTCCGTATATTTTCAGTACCGGTACCGGTACTTTCCACATACCTTCTCTATCAATTCTGTCATAGGCCTTCTCCAACTCCATAAATGCAGCATACAACTTTTGTCGCTTCTCCAGATATTTCTCCACAACACATTTCCGGGCAAAAATCTGAGCTACACATCCTCTTCCCTTCCTAAGATGACTACAGTATGCTAACCGTTTCCCCAGCAATACTGACTGAAAATGCCCAAATATATTGCATGTCCTCTTCAGATTTATCTAAAATATGTAAAATTACACCAAATACGACTACAGTAGCACTGAAATCAATAAAACTCACTAACAGGATAAATAAATGGAAGAAATACTCCAAAAGATTAATATGTTAACCCTTTACCCAGCAATACTGACTGAAAATGCCTAAATAGATTGCATGTGCTCTTCAGATTTATACATACATACGTACATAACATTTTAAGACTGAGTGCTCCACACATGTACGTGAATGACCTGCCGATAGGCATAAACTCTTACATGTCAATGTTTGCAGATGACGTAAAAATTATGAGACAAATAACAAATAAAAGTAGTTGTGAGGAGCTGCAAGGGGATTTAGATAAAATATACGAATGGAGCACCAAGTGGAAAATGAAATTTAATATAAGTAAATGCCATGTGTTAAATATGGGAAGAAGTGTGAATAGACCAAATTGGGAGTACAGGATGGGAGATAATATAATTAGCAAGGCCGAAAAAGAAAAAGATTTAGGGTTGATTATACAAGATAATTTGTCGCCAGAGAAACATATTAACAAGCTCTTTAGCGGAATGTATGCAATGGCCGGGAATATGAAAGTTGCTCTGAACTACTTGGATGAGACCATGGTAGCGAAAATTATGAAGAGTATGATTAGACCAAGATTGGAGTATGCAGCAGTGGTGTGGTCCCCGCATCTAAAGAAGCATATTCACAAGTTAGAAAGAATCCAGAGAGCAGTCACTAGATTGGTTCCAAGTCTCAGAGAACTGCCATATGAAGGGAGGCTAGACAAATTAAATCTACCGAGTCTAAAAGAGAGGAGAGAGAGGGGAGACATGATAATGATGTACAAATGTGCCCGGGGGCTGGAGAGGCTGGATAGGGAGGATATATTAATTATGGATACAGGAATAACTAGAGGCCACAGCTACAAAGTAAAAAGACCTACCTGCAAGAACGATATCAGGAAGTTTAGCTTCCCCTATAGATGTATTGACAAATGGAATGGGCTGGAGGAGGAGGTGGTAGGGGCAAGGAACATCCATATTTTCAAGAAAAAATTGGATAAAAAGTAGACTGAGAGACGGGACAACACGAGCTTAGCTCAACTCCTGTAAACTACAATTAGGTAAATACAATTAGGTAAATACAGATGTGCAGTTTCAGTCTCTTTTCCTAATGGCGGCGTTCCAGGCAACCCTGTTAAGGGATGCTTTACTTGTCAAGTTTTTGGATTTGAGATCGGCACGTATAGTCCGATCCCAGGTCTTACTCGGTCCACCCCTTGGTGCAGCTCCCTCCACAATCGCAGACCTGCATCTTTTCACCCAATTTTGTTCATCCATTCTCTCCACATGTCCATACCATCCCAGTTTACTTGTACGCATCTCCTCGCTAATACTCTTTACACCTAAACGTCTCTTCAGCTCATCATTTGTTATTCTGTTGACATCCTTTATCTGAAATATGTAAAATTACACCAATTACCAACTACATTACCAACAAATTTAATAAAGTACACTAACAGGATAAAGAAAATGTAAGAAATAGCCCTAAAGATGAATTTATCTATCTATCTATTGACGGACGCCTTGATCCCCGAAGGATTGGCCACGAACGAAACACCCCTATGCACCTCTGTCCCCAGTCAGTCGACGCCCCTCCTCCCATCCAGCACCGCTTTCACGCATATACTTCTTAACTCCATCCTTCCACCTCTCTCTCGGTTTATTTCTCCCTCTGTCCTTCCACCTCACTCGTACACGCTCTTAGTCATTCTCTCGCTTCCCATACGTTCCACATGGCCGAACCATCTCAAGGTGTTCTTTTTCGCACTTTCCAGTACATTCACACCACACCTGTCTCGTACTTCCTCATTCGTCTGTCTATCCCTCCATGTAACTATGCACACACTTCTCAAGTAACTCATTTCCATCCCTTTCACTCTTGGTTTGAATCTCTCCAACAACGTCCATGCTTCGCTTCCGTAAGTCAGTGTCGGGATTACCACACTGTCATGCAATGACTTCTTCAGTTCCATGCTGACCACCCTATTTCATGTTACTGCTTTCAGCATTCCTACAACCCTCTTCCCCTGTTGCACCTTCTCCCACACTTCTTCATCCATACTCCCATCTTTACTCTGTACACTGCCAAGATACTTAAATGAGCTGACAATCTCCATAGCCTGACCGTTCAACTTCACCTCACACTCTGTGGCTTCACCCCTTTCGAAGACCATAACCTTGCTCTTCCCCGCATTTACCTTCAGATTCCATTTTTCGCACACTGTTCCATAAATATTTACCAGACCCTGCAACTTCCATTCATATCATCAGCAAACAGCAGTACACAAACATCCACTGCTCTTCCTTGTATTTCTTTTATGACTCCATCCATATACTGTATATATAGAACAACCATCTGGACATCACACACCCTTGCTTTACCAAACATTCAGATCAAAGAACTCCCTCTGTTCATTCTTCACACGTACTGATACCTTTGCACTCTCATACATACTCTTCACTGCTTTCAGCAACTTGCCATCTACTCCATATATTCTCAGTACAGTACTTTCCACATACCTTCTCTATCAACTCTGCCATTCCACTCATTGCCTTCCCGTATTAGTGGTACACCAACATCCACTGCTCATCCTTGCATTTCTTTTATGACTCCATCCATATACAGTTCAGTATATATTGAACAACCACGGGGACATCACACACCCTTTCTTTAACCCAAAATTCAGATCAAAGAACTCGCTCTGTTCATTCTCAACACATTCTGACACCTTTGCACCCTCATACATGCTTTTCACTACTTTCAGCAACTTGCTATCTGCTCCGTATATTCCAAGTACTTTCTACATACCGGTACCTTCTCTATCAACTCTGTCATAGGCCTTCTCCAAGTCCATGAAGGCAGCATACAACTTTTGTCCCTTCTCAAGATATTTCTCCACAACATAATATTCAGGGCAAAGATCTGAGCTACACATCCTATTCCCTTCCTATGATGAATACTGTATGTTAACCGTTTCCCCAGCAATACTAACTGAAAATGCCCAAATATATTGCATGTGCTCTTCTGATATATCTAAAATATGTAAAATTATACCAAATACCAACTACATTAGCACAAAACTCAATCAATCACAGAAACAGGATACAAACAGAATAAATACCCCAAAAGATGAATACATTAACCCTTTCCCCAGCAATACTTACTGAACATGCACAAATAAATTGCATGTGCTCTCCAGATTTAGCTGAAATATGTGAAATTACACCAAATACTAACTACATTAGCACAAAAATCAATCAAGCACTTTAACAGGATAAATAAAATGGAAGAAATAGCCCAAAAATGAATTTATCTATAGCCTACCGGTATATATTGCTGGACACCTTGATCCCCGAAGGGGTGACCATGAACGAAACGCCTGCGTATTTCAAGCTCGCTTGAGTTATCACTCGATCGTCTTTTAGAGCTTTTTGGCCCGGGGTAATTACCACACCATCGCGTCATAAGGAGTTTGAAGGGGTTAAATTGCTAGATACATAGAGGAAGAGGAATGCCAAGTAAAGCTAAACAAAAATATATAAGATATTTTTAACATCTATCTATCATCTATTGCCTGACGCCGTGATCCCCGAAGGTGTGGCCAAGAACGAACCGCCCCCATGCACCTCTGTGCCCAGTCAGTCGACGCCCCTCCCCCCAACCAGCACCGCCTTCGTTCATGTACTTCCTCACTCCATCCTTCCACCTCTCATTCGGTCTATCTCTCCCTCTCTGTCCCTCCACCTCGCTCTCATACACCCTCTTAGTCATTCTCTCGCTTTCCATACGTTCCATATGGCCAAACCATCTCAAGTTGTTCCTTTTCACACTTTCCAGCACATCTACCTCCACACCACACCTCCTTCTTACTTCCTCATTAGTCTGTCTATCCCTCCATGTAACTCCGCACGCACTCCTATTCGCTTCCGTAAGTCAGTGTCGGGATTACCACACTGTCATGCAAGGACTTCTTCACTTCCATACTGACCACCCTATTTCTTGTTACTGCTTTTAGCGTTCCTACAACCCTCTTCCCCTGTTGTACCCTCTCCCGCACTTCTTCATCCATAGTCCCATCTTTACTCAACACACTGCCCAGATACTTAAAAGAGTTGACGATCTCCATAGCCTGACCGTTCAGCTTCACCTCACACTCTGTGACTTCACCCCTTTCGAAGACCATAACCTTGCTCTTCCCCGCATTTACCTTCAAATTCCGTTTTTCGCACACTGTTCCAAACTCATTTACCAGACCCTGCAACTCCCATTCATTATCACTCATCAGAACTGTATCATCCGCAAACAGCAGTATAGGTAGCTTCCACTCAATTCCCTCCCTTTTCAGCGATACACCAACATCCACTGCTCTTGATAGTATTTCTTTTATGACTCCATCCATATATACAGTAAACAACCACGGGGACATCACACACCCCTGTTTCAAACCAACATTCAGGTCAAAGAACTTGCTCTGCTCACTCTCCACACGTACTGCCGCCTTTACACCCTCATACATGCTCTTCACGGCTTTCAGCAACTTGCCCTCTACTCCGTATATTCTAAGTACTTTCCACAAACCTTCTCTATCCACTCTGTCATAGGCCTTCTCCAAATCCATAAAGGCAACATACACCTTTTGTTTCTTCTCCAGATACTTCTCCACAACACAATTCAGGGTAAAAATCTGATCTACACATCCTCTTCCCTTCCTAAAACCCTCCCTGCTCGTCGCCTATCCATTTCTCCGTTCTCACTCTCACTCTCTCAATCACTACCGGTACCCTACTGTATACCTTCCCTACTACGCTAAGAAGACATATTCCTCGGTGGTTGCCACACACTCCTCTTTCCCCTTTGCCCTTATATAGGGGGACTATTATGCCAGTCTTCCAGTCACTGGGTGCACTCCCCTTCTCCCATGCTAGTTTGCACATTTTCCATACCCATTCTATCACTATCTCACCACCATACCTCAACATTTCCCCACACACTCCATCTGTTCCTGGTGCTTTCCCCAACTTCACTCTTTTCATGGCTTCCCACACTTCTGACCTCCTGATCCCCACCTCCTCCTCCACTACTTCTCTTCTTCTCCCTCCCATACCATATCCAGCTATGTTTGCTGGCTCTTCATTCCTTACATTTAGCAACTCACTGAAGTACTCCCTCCATCTTTCGACTCTCTCTTGCTTCTCGGCTAGCATTCTCCCATTCTTATCTTTCACACCCTTACTGTTTCCCTTGCTACCTTCCCTAACTTTCTTGACTTCTTCCCAGAACAGTTTCTTACTCTCCCTCCATTTTACACTCAGGTGCTCGTTTCTGTCTCTCGGAATCTTCATTCCCTCTACTACCCAACCACTCTCTATATGCTTTCTTCTTTTCTTCCACAGCTATTCTTACCTCTTCTGTCCACCATGCTGTACCTTTCACTCCCCTCCCTCTTCTCCTCACTCCACACACCTCCTCACATGCTGCACAGATCTCATCCTTAAACACCTTGCTCATCTCCTCCACTTCCTCCATAACTTCCAGGTCGAACCCACCTAGTCGTCTTTCCACTGCTCTCCTGTACTCCTCCCTGACTTCCTCCTCCTGCAACCTCTCCACCCTCCTCACCATTCCACTCTCCTTTCGCCTCCCTCCAGCTCTCCTCACCCACTTCTTTTGTATCCTAACCTTAGCTACCACTACATAATGATCAGACAGACCCCCCTCCAATACCCCTATACACCCTAGCATCCATCACAGATTTCTTCATTCGTTCATCCACACATACATAATCAATCAATGACTTTCGTTCCACCACTGTCTTATCCTTCATCGCCAACATCCGTTTCCACGTGTACCTGTGGATCATTCTGTGTCGGAAGAAGGTGTTGGCTATCCACAGCCTCCTCCCCACACATACGTCCACAAGTGCACTACCATTCTCATTCACCTCTGATGGTACCCCCCACCCTCCCACCACTCCCTCAACTTTCCGATCACCCACCTTACCATTCATATCCCCAATCAGAAATATTCTTTCGTTCTTGTCAAACTTCTCCAGGCACGCCTCCACATTCATCCAGAACTCCTCTTTCTTTCTTTCAAGTATATCCTCTGTCGGGGCATACACGCATACAATCAATACAATATTTTTAACATGAGGTTGCTTATAATAATTTGTACCTCTGCAGTTTCTCCATGGCTAACGAAAAAGGTCACATTCCTAAGAAGCCCCAACCAAAAAGGCCAAGCTTCTGTACAGAACAAATGCCACACCATTACCCTTATGGTGACCCTATCAAATAATCAAAACAACCACACTTCTTAACCCAATTCCCGCGGGGCCCCTCATATGACGGAGACGATTTTCCGGCTATTTTGTAGCCTGTGAGCCAGGCCAGCTTTTGCAAGCAGCACGGATGGACGTCAGCCGGAGCCTACAGGCCCCGCCACGACACTGAGGTTTGTGTGAGAGACAGTTCACTTATGTGCAGCGTCACACATAGCGAAAACAGAAAATAATTGGTAATTATTAGCGATTTTGCCTAGGCCTATCGGATTTGGTAATTTTTAGCAATTTTGTCCTTCGTTTGCAAGATCCTTACAAGAAAACCAGACGTCGTACAGGGATGATTCAGGAGTAATTTGAAAGCTATTACCGTACTTTCACGAATACATAATTGTATTATGCTCTGGCTTTTGCTTATGCATGAAAATGAGCAGGGAATGAAGGCAATTTCGGGCAATTATGCCTACTCGTACAGGAGTCCTTGGAGCGGCTTCGGTCGCGCCGGGAATTTCCACACCTCACACCACACACACACACATCACACAGTTTTTCCTACACCGAGAAATGACTCTCCGGCTGTCATTTCTCGAAGACTTCTTCTAGCCGGAGACATTGAGAGCAAACCAGGACCCACCTACACATACATATGTCCAACTTGCTCAAAACCCATCGCTTCGAGTCGCCACACTAATGGTTCAGTTCTCTGCAATTCATGCAGGAACTGGACCCACTTCACCTGCACAACACTTGCCTCCAAGAAACACTACACGAACACCTGGACCTGTTCCTCATGCCCCTCCCTCTCCCAGTCAAATCCCTCGCCTAAAACCCGTCCACCTCTCCTCCCCAACCCACCTAACCTTCCCATATCATCCACTCCCCCCCCCTAAAACCTGTCCACCTCTCCTCCCTAACCCACCTAACCTTCCCATACCATCCACATCCTCAACTCAACATACCACGCCCCATCCTAATTCATTCCAACCCCCATCTGCTCCCCAATCCCCACCCCCACCTCACCCATCCCAACCCCCAGCCCCTCCCTCACCCCCACCCCATCCTCGTGCAGCAGCACCCAACATACATCGTGCACATAACATTAACATTCTCCAATTGAACATAGATGGCATCAACACAAAGAAACACGAACTCTCACACTTCATCAAACAACACAACATACACATTGCCATCTTACAAGAAACAGCACAACACAAAAAACACCCACATTTCATGATTTCACCACCATCAGACAAGACCGGGCTATCGGCGGAGGCGGTGGACTCCTCACCCTGGTACACAAAGAAATATCATACATAGTTACCAGTGTACAAACCAAATCCCTCCTCCCCCCAAATGATAACACAACAGAAATACAATCAATTAAAATACGCACTGGCAACAACTCCAACATAGCCATCATAAACACATACATCCCCTACAGTACCAAATGAATACAGACCATACTTACAACACATCACAAACACCCCACACATCATCCTGGGTGGTGACTTCAACGCCAAGACGTCGGCCTGGTTTGTCGACAACCCCGACACAGACAGAGGGCTGGTACTACAAAACCAAACTGTTAACCTCATCATCCTTAATGACATCCATCAACATACCCATATTCCTCACCAAGCCCTCTATAACCCATCATCTCCATACATCACCTTTTGCTCCCCAGAACTCGCCCCCACAACATCCTGGAGGGTGGTCAGAACCTTAGGCTCTGACCACCTCCCGATCATTATCACCAACAAAACCAGACTCACCCCAGGTAACCACAAACACACATACACCAATTATAAAAGACCTAACTGGGAAGCATTCACAAATGAGACAGAACAACACTTCACAACTCTAAACAGTACACCCATCACTAACATCAACAATGCTGTACACATACTCAATAAAACTATCCAAAACACTGACAAGAAACACATTCCAAGAGGTAACAGAAAAAGACACAACCCCAACTTCACACCAGAAATTAAAAACCTCATCAGACAACGCAACATACTGAAACACTCCCCAGCACCCCACAAACAAGACATCACACAACAAATCCAAGCACTCAACACCCAAACTAACAACAAAATACAAGAACAACAAAAACTAAATTGGAATAACTTCCTACAAACACTTGATCACAAAACAAACCCCAAAAAACTCTACAAAACACTAAACAGCATCACACTTTCCAACAGCAACACAACACAATCACATGCTGCAATCACAACAACAGACTCTACTCCTTCATGTAAACAACAAGCAAACACTCTCATCAATCACTTCTCACATGTCAGTCACCTAAAACCTCACAAAGACGACCGACGTGTCATCCGACGTAAGAGACAATTCCCCACAGACCCTGACTATACACCCTTCACCAGACAAAGCATATCATCAACAATCTCAAGCACTCACCCGCTTGTGGCCTAGACAACATAAGCAACATACACCTCAGACACCTGGGACCACAAGGCATACAAGCACTCACTAACATATCAAACTACAGTTATTCACACAACACAATACCAGACATTTGGAAGCATGGTCTCATCACCACATTCCCCAAACCCAACAAAGACCCCACGCTACCCTCCTCGCACCGCCCCATCACACTCCTTTGCTCCCCCTCCAAAGTCATGGAACGCCTAGTGTTACAACTAATTACACCCGACCTACCCCTAGCTCCAACACAACATGGCTTTAGGCCACTGCACTCCACAAACACTCTTCTCACAGACCTTACACAAAGAGCTTTTGGCGGCATCAACTCAGCTAGACCACCACACAGATCACTATTAGCCACACTCGACATTAGTAAAGCCTTCGATGCCATCCCCCGCCACAACCTAACAAACAAAATCTACAACACAAACATGCACAACAACACAAAAAGGTGGCTGGCCAACTTCCTAGCAGGCAGATGTGCACACGTATCTTTTGCCGGTCAGTCATCTAAAATCAGAAACTTTCCAAACGGAGTCCCACAAGGATCCGTCCTATCGCCCGCACTCTTCAATCTGTACATGCACGATATAACTACACCCAATACGCCCCAAATAAACTTAGCCTCCTATGCAGATGACATAACACTCACATGCACACACCATGACCCAAAAAGAGCAACAGATCTCCTTCAACCCTATCTCAACACACTACATGGCTGGTGCACTACAAACAGACTTAATCTACACCCAGCCAAATCCACCGCAACCCTGCTCACAAGCTGGACAGAACACAAATACATCCCTCAACTCACCATAAACAACACACCCCTAACACATACACACCTTTAAGGTGACAGTTACAAAGTGGTGTACAATCTATTTTATTCTAGTTACATTGTAGTTTATCTTATTGTACCAGTACCTCCCTACAATCAACCTAGTTGTTCCCCAATTCGTCCCTCCGCCACGACCATTTCAAAGTCCAAGTCTCTCACTCTTGTCCTCTGTAGCGGGGAGGACCTTGTACCCCTGAGACATAGGAGTGCAGACCTGAGAAGAGAGAAAGAGAGCCGGCATCTCATCCAAGTTATGACTTGGCTTCTATGCTGGCGCTTTTTCTCCGATATTTGTTCAGCTAATCTGGCATAGAAGACACTTGCAGAAGGTCCCATACCTCCCGACGATGAGAAGACCAGAGGAGTAAAGCTTCCTTGATCCCTGTTCAAAATTCTTTCTTCATAAGCGCGTTTTTTCTCACTTTCGTTTCTCAAGTATGCCGCCTTGTGTCCTCGCTCACGATATGTTTGTGCTCTTGGATTGAAGATTCTGATGTCGAAAAAAGCCCGTTGTCCCCTCGTCCAAAAACCTCGAGCACTTACGTCCACTCTTGCTTCATTTGAAGTATTTGCAGTATTGTGGGCCAAGCGCTGTCCGTCCATAGGCAGAAGTTCCGGTTCGATTCTGACATCATGGCACACCTCGTCCAGCATTTGTGCAGTGATGTCTCGTACTTCATCATGCCGGATACAGATGAATCCTCCTTTCTTACAAGTCATACAGTGGTCTGAGTTGTTTATTTCACCACATGCACATTTCAGCGGCAGGTTCGAAACTGGCCACCCATACCTCAAGGCTACGGCATCATTGAATTCTTGTTTATTTAAGCTGAAGCCTTTCTCCTTTATTGGTAATGATGTGAGCCAATTTGAAGCCCCCGTGTCTTGTGCCATCTCAACTCTCATTTTCAGTTCTTCCCTACATCTGGTCTTAATTTGTTCTAGGCTATGTTTCTGTCTCTCTTCTCTGCTCTTTGTAATTTCCTGTCTTGCATTTCGTTGTTCCTCTTCGTCCACCTCATCATTTTCATTTTGCTCCCGTATTTTTTCTGTCAGAGACGTAGTAAGTTTAAGGGAATTTTGGTTCTCATGTAGTAACATACACACCACACACAAAATCCTAGGAGTAACATATGATACTCATATGACATTCAAACAGCACACCACAAACATTAAAAAGAAATTACACCCAGACTTAATGCCCTCAGGTCACTTGCTCACACAAAATTTGGACACAACAAAGAAACTACCACCACAGTATATAAACAATACATAAGATCAGTGATCATGAGAGGCACTCAATTCCTGGCAGTAGCCTCCACGAACCAAGACCACCCACTAAACTACATGGCAACACACCCACAGACACCAAGAAATATCAAAACAACACCCAGCACACAGTATCACACACAATTACTGTCCTCTCTCCCACCCCGAACCACCTTCCAGAAGCACATCCATACTCATATCTCTCGCCGATCCATCCACTCACTCACAGACAACACGCAGCTGCAAGCACGACCTCCCGAAATCCATCCTTCCGAATCCTCCCTTCCTCGCGAGGACAGAGTCCACCTGGCCAGGCTGAGATGCGGACACCATCCAGCTCTCCTGAGCTATCAGAAGAGACTGGATGACTCTGTTGTCGATGCCTGCCCGGGATGTAACACAGCACCCCATACCATTAAACACATAATAGAAGACTGCATTTCACACAACCACTTACGCCAACAACACAATCTACACTCAATGAGAGCTCTGTGGGAAAGCCCGATCGTGGCCATGGCCTTCCTCAGGGACTCGGGGCTGTTCGGCCAGGCAGCATACGGAACAACAACAAAAACAACAACTCGTACAGGATTAATAGCTTTAACCAAAATGGTCACACTCCTTAATGGTCTAAGTGGCCATAGCCAAAATGGCTACACTATATTCCTTCTGTACTTTCTCCATGCCCGATGAGATACATGATATTTTGATATATGTGGCACAGCCCTTGTATCCAACACAATACCCTGCGTGCAACCCCGCTCGAACCCCGCACAACGTTGCTTGCAACTTTAATTATTATTATTATTATTATTATTATTATTATTGTCTTCGAAGTCATAGCACTCAGTGAATAAGTGCGTCTTCAATCTCTTCTTAAAAATCTCCAAATCTCCAAAAATCTCCAAATAAGCTTAAACAACTGATGTGTTCAAGTGACTGAGAATGGATGTACAACACCCACCAGGCATGTCAAACAACAACGGTGTGTGTATTGTCTGCAACGAGGGTGCTACCACCAACAAAAACTAATAAACAACCCTGCTCTTGACATTCTCAGGCAGTTTATTGTAGAGCCGTGGAGCACTCTTTTTCAAAGGCTCGAAATCCAAATTCAAAATTGCTTCGTGGCTCTTCCAGCCTGTGCAGCTCCACACTGTGTCTCAATGTCATGTCAGTATCTACCTGGAAATCTTATAATAGATCCCTTATATATCCTGGTTTTCCAAACTTCAATGCTTGATATGTCATAACACACAATTTGTAGACAATTCTTGCCTTAATTGGTAACCAGTGTAAATCAATCAGAGTCGGTGTTATTCTCTCCCGACGAGGTAGACCCTTCATTAATCTTGCAGCCCTATTCATAATAAGTTGCAGCTTCCTCAGTAGATAATTGGGAAGACCATAGTAGAGTGAGTTACAATAATCCAACTTCCTTATAACATGGTTATGAACGAGCATCTTGGTGATTTTTTCATCGAGTTACTTTCTCACAAAGGCAATGTTCCTCAGATGATATCCAGATATTCTCAAAACCTGATGAATTTGACCTTTGAATGATAAATTGCAGTCTATCATCTGATCATCACTCCCAAGTCCTTCACTGCGTTACTTACTTCCATAACATTACCGTTGATTCGAAGTCTAGAAATATCCAGCCTCCTGAGATCGTTTTTCTTCCAACAATTAAACATTGAGTTTTATGCTCATTCAGTTTCCACTGCTTGGACTCCATCCATCTACTGATGTCCACCATTATTCTGCTCAACGTTTCTTCAGTGTTAGCTACATTCCTCAGTGTCATGTAGAACTGGGTATCGTCTGCAAACAGTTTAAAACTAACTCCATATTTCTCAAGCAAAAGTGATAGTTCAATTATATATATGCAAAACAGAATTGGGCCCAGTACGCTTCCCTGGGGGACGCCCCTTTCTAAACGTTTCATATCGGAGAACGATCTTCCTATTTGTACGCAGTATGTTCTATCTTCAAGATAACTTATCAGGTAATTCAATGCATTACCATCTATACCAATATTTCTCCAGTCCGTCAGCAATAAATCATGCACAACTCTGTCAAATGCAGCACTTAAATCAAGCAGGATTAAAACACCACACTTTCCTTCATCCATCAATACAAGTAAATCACTGACCACAGAACACATAGTTGTTTCAGTGGAGTAAAGTCTCCTATAGGCAGACTGGCTGTCAGGAAAAACTCGCACTTTCTGCAGGTGATCCAGCAACTGGTCTAATATTACATTCTCGATTATCTTAGACAAAAATGTCAAGTTGGATACTGGTCGAAAAGAACTAAGGCACTGAGCATCCAATTTACCTTTTACTATAACCTTCACAATCGCCCTCTTCTCAGACTCAGGAAAAACATTAGTTTCAATACTTCGATTAACAGTATCTAGTAATATATCCAGAATTCCATTGACATTTTTACTATGAACTATATCACTCAAAGGTAAAGGATCATTTTCACAGTACGTATGTTTCACTCTATGTACAATATATTTTACCACACTCTGGTCGACTGTCCGAAAACATGATAACTTATTCTCTGGAGCTTGACTGGCTGAAGACGATCCTTGCAAGCCCCTTGCTCTAAAGTTTTCAACAATATTCCTAATTTCATATTTCATTATCGAAGAAGTCTAAACATTTATTTGCTAGCACTGTATCTGAAAACCCCTCTGGTAACTTATTTTTATTTTTGTTTCCCGTCAAGTTATCTATCACCATATATAACTTATTAATATTTGTTCCCGCCTCCATAGTCTTTTGTCTATAATATTCACGTTTCCTTTTTACTATAAGTCTATTCTCTTCATTTCTGGCGTCTTGATGCATTTCTTGCCATATCTGTCCGGAACTTACACCATAGTCTTTCTCTTTTCTTTTTTTCCTTTTTCGCTCGTAATATTTCAGCATTAAACAACGGCGCATGGTCTATCACTACAATTTCCTTCTCAAGCATAGGTCACATTTCATTATACTTTTCCCTGACAGTACCATTATATAATCTAGGAAGACATATCACACATTCCTCACATTTCCCGTATTCATGGTCGCAAGTTTCATGCCTCTTTGAAGATAGACTTTGGATCACTGAGGTTATTAACCATCTCACGATTTTTACGTAATTTTGAGCCTATTAGGGATACTTTAAAGCCTTTGTTACCATCAGGGGTATTTAGAAACCTTTAGTTTAGTTGCTTCAACCTCTGCAGTTGTCTTTGAGTTAGGTGTGGGCAGAAAACTAATTTTGGAGAGGTAATTATAAGAGTGAGAGAGCTCTATTTATTATTGCTAATCTGGCAACCTCTGCATCATAAAAACCGTGAAAGGGTTGACAGTTCCGGTATAAAGTCTTTTTTTAATCTAAACTTAATCTTTTTAGTTTGTCTTGAATCTTTCATACATGGAATCACAAAAGTTACCAGCCTATGCACCGGAGAAATATGACATATCTCTTCCACACACACTTCTTGGACGAGATTATAGTCAATATCACAACAAAATAAGTCCATTATATGCCCTCCAATTGATGTCACCACATCCACTTTGTTGACTAAATTGAATGAGTCCATCATTTCCATAAATTCCATAGTATAGCGAGCACTTAAATCTTCAATCCAAAAGTTAAAATCAGCGCAGATAAAAATATTAGCGCTCACCATGTCTAACGTTTCCAATTACATTCTAAATTCTCCAATGAATAAGTTGGTACTCAAATTTGGTGGTCTGTACACTACAATAAAAGTACATTTCTTCCCACCTATTTCACAACCAGCCTGCATATGTTCAAAACTCTCCATCCTCTCTGTTGCATACACCTTGAGTTTCTTAAATGAGTTTGAAAGAAAAATTCCCACTCCACCTCCTTCCCTGTCTTCTCTTGGAATATGCAGAAAAGTGTGCGTTGTTGGAGTCATTTCTTGAATTTTAGCATTATCACAATCATTTAGCAATGTTTCAGTTAGCGACAAAATATCAAAACCATCATCCTTTATCAGGTCACGAATGCCCAAATTTTTGTTCCTACTGATTGAATATTCAATAGGCCACATTTAATTTTCAAGTCTCCCCTGTTAATAGGCATGGTCAGTACTGTTTCTAATCCTCTCTAGTTCACTCTCAAGGACCGGACAGCATTTTTCATTCGCTGAGTGATTCACCACAGGCTTCTTGTATCTCACACAGTTAATGCACTTTCTTTCAGCCATCAGACAATCCTTTGATTTATGATTTCCCGCACATTTATGGCAACATGGTTCATCACCATTGCTCTTGGCAGTACAATGTTCTTACAAATGTCCTTATCTTTGGCAATAATAACAAATTAACGCATGATACCTGTCCCTTACAGTGTACACTCCCCATTCTAGCTTACCTTTGTCTCGATTCTTATGAATCAATACTCGAACAGTTGGATCACACTTCAAAATGTAATGCATCGTGCCACCAGCAGCAGGCTTGCAAAAAATCTTCTCAATCTTAGTCTCAACTTCTGGGATGTTTTTAAGATACTCATTCTTATCTATCAAGATCTCAATTATCTTTTACCGGGTCTCCTCCATAGGAACGTTACAAATCATGATCTTGGGTTTCAGTTTTCTAACTCTCTTTGTGGTTACCTTTTCTACATTCTTAAGTTTCTGGGCTGATTCATCTCTCATGGTTTCGTTCTCAAAGTTCATAACAATGTTCCCTCCAGTTGTGAATCTTGCATAATTTATCTGAACACCCGCCAATGCTCGACAAACTTCATTCTTCTTATCTGTTGCCTTTTCATTTTCCTCAGTAGCCTTCACAACAAGTAAGTTCTTCTTAGTTGGTTTCTTTCGTTTCTTGACGACCTCAGTCCAACTGATGACCGCGTGGTCTGCTTGCTCAGCATTCATCGCCTCTACTACACCTTCGACTGCCACATTCACTCCACCCAACTCTTCCTTCACTACATTAAATTGACTTCCCAAATCTTGTTTTATTGCCTGGAATCCTTGATTTATCATGTCTTTGAGGTCCTGCATTTCTTTCATTAATTGTTTGGCAACTCTGACAGACATGGGTCACAAACCCAGTTTATTATCGCTACATTCTCAGTTTTAACACCAGTCAGATGGACACACTTGATATGGGCCCATCTTATACAGGTCACACAACCAACCCACTTTGCGGAGGACCCATCACCTTCTATGCAAACGTAACACGATGTGTCTGTCGCCGTATTTGTCGCCATCACCAAACTGGCATCAGCCATTTAACCAACAGCGAGTCAGCAATTTTTACCATAAAACACCATTGTCTCAGTAAATTAAAGTCTTCAGTAACTCCAATGAGTACAAATCAAATAGTCACTTAAAGTCTTATTAGTTATTTTCAAGATACTAATACGAATAATAGGTCACAAATGAAACATTCTCTCAGGAGGGAAGGCACGGCACAACCTCATCCCACGACTGCCAGCTACTCACTGGCAGCCTACTGTTTTAAGACATTTACCCCCATCCAGGTGTCCATATTTTTCTGGCAAGCGGTAGCGAGAATAACCTTTCCTCTTGCCGTTCATAAAAAAATAAATAAAAAAAACAATTATTATGGGTGAAAACCGACTGAGAGTGAATATTTTGCTGCGGCATGGATTCTATAGGAGCAAAAAAATTATTGTTATAGATTTATTTCTATAAAATCCAATATTGACGATAGAATATTCTAAACACCACCGATGTTCAGCGGAAAAAAATAGTTGTGATTTAGTATGAAAATAAAAATAAGTTATTTAGTAAGTTTCGGAAATATCTCGAAGTAAAGTGACAAAAATCACAATTTGCAGCAGAAATATTTACGAATATTAATTGTACACAATAACCATTATAGATACACTATTATATTTATGGAACTATTCTTGTATAGACTTCCCTCTGTCTCGTGAAATGTATTTAAATGCAGTTGGGGTGATATTTGTGGGTGAAAAACGAGCAATAGGATTATTATGTTGGCCGCGCCTAGAAGCTTTTTGGGCGGGAATATTCGAATTTAACTGATGTCAGTCCACAGATCAATAAGTAATAATGATCAGACTGAGGGGGCTAAGATAAGTAAACTGTTCTTAAAATTATGTCTCGGTGTTATATATCCTCTGCTTGACTTCTATGCATGTATTGTATGAAATCTGAAATATCCAGTCCTGAAAGAACTCACCTCAACCAAATAGCTAAACTGATATAAAAATCACGCTATAACATATATATATATATATATATATATATATATATATATATTGTATATATATATATATATATATATATATATATATATATATATATACTGTATATATATACATATACAGTATAATTATATATATAGATATATATATAGGAGGAAAAAGAAGGAAATAACGCCATGGAGCAATATATATATATATATATGTTTCTAGTCTCTCAGTGGGGATCGAACCATCGACCATCAGAACGATAGCCGACGCTTAATCAATTACACCACGGCAGCTAGACTGCCGTGGTGTAATTGATTAAGCGTCGGCTATCGTTCTGATGGTCGATGGTTCGATCCCCGCTGAGAGACTAGAAACATTTAGTGGCTCACGTGTATTTGTGATATATTCTCAATATATATATATATATATATATATATATATATATATATATATATAATTTAACACTAGCTCATCTGATCCCTTGGTGTTTATATTAATTATAAAAATATAACAATATCAATATAACCTCCAAGACGTCGAAGCAGATACGTAGTTGACCCCTTGACCTCCTTGTTGGGGGGGGGGGGGGATGAACTTACTGATTACCGAGGGAGGGGAGGGGGAGGGGGGGATAGATTACCACTATATTAGTCATTGAGAAACATGAATATATTTAATATTTACTACATTTATTATTGGAATTATTTTCAGTTTACGAGAAATTGAAATTGAAATTGTTTATTCAGCCCAAGAACATTATAATACAAAGTAATATTATCTTAGTATAGTACATAATTGGCTGTGCCCTATTGAGAGTTGCCTCTCTTATAAAGACACCTGAGAAGAGCAATTGATATTTTATATATATATTTATATATATATACCGGTATATATATATATCTATATATATATATATATATATAAATAATATACATATATATAATATAAATATATATATACCGGTATATATATCTATATATATATATATATATATATATATATATTTATATATAAAACATGAAAAATATTGATTCTTGTGGTAAAAATATATGCGAATATGCTTCCACACTAAAGGTGTGTAGAAAAGGGTAGGTTCACTGCACAAAGTTTAAAAAAATGTTAGTGCTAAAATTAAATTGCATCTAAAATATATTGCATGCACAAAATAAGGGTTTAAAAAGTATGTCCGAGTATCTTATTAGAAGGCTCGGACTGTTGTGTACATATTAAAATAATGTTTATGTAATAGTGTTAAAATGCATTTCTCTACTTTCGTAGATCTTCAGTTATTATAAACATTTGCAAGAGTGGCTGGCTCCAGAGTCAGGTATTTGTTCTGTACTCTTCTGTGGATTTCCAGTCACTGGTTTAGACAATAAAATGTTTGTCTTGGGTTATGATAGTTAAAAAAATACTTCGTTCTTGTTCCAATATTGTTTTTCGTTCAGAGTCTATTTATAGTTCTTTATTCAAATGAGGCTTGAATTTATTTATGAAGTGACTTTCTTTACTCTTTCTCAAAGCAACGTCATCTTTCTTTACTTTGTAAAAGGGCATTATATTAAAATTAGGAGATTTATCTTTAGCACATTTTGATATGTGAGTACTAACATATAGCCCTGTATTATGACATCTAATGTGGTCCCTGTGCAGGTTTGTTCTAAGTCTTAGATTCGAAGTCTCGCCAATGTAGATGGAATTACAGCCATTACAACGAATCACGTAGATACAATTGAGCGTGGAACAATTCATATTATGATTAATTTCAAATGTGTAATTAGTATCTACAAATTTGAATTGATTCCCTTCTATTATTTGTGTGCATAATTTGCATCTTGGGTTACCACATTTCGTCACCCCTTGATTTTGTACCGTATTGAATCTGGCCTTGGTTAGCAAATTCTTAAGGTTACTGGGTTGTTTCTTCGACTTTATTAATGAAACATCTTTAAATATATGCTTAGTTTCTTGAGAGGTTTTTAATAGGGCAATTGCGGATTTTGCTCCACTGAAATGATCATCGAAGTTTGGATTGTATGTACTTATGTATGGTAGTATATCATTGGATGTATTGTCAGTTGCTTTATCACTGGTGCGTAGTACGCTGATGGAGATCTGCTTTGCGCGACTTATTCCATTATTTATTATGCCTTTAGGATAATTACGATCCAATAAAAAGTCTTTTAATTCACTTAATCTTATATCTCTCAGAGTAGGTTCTGAAACAATTGTGCAAATTCTGCGTGCTAAGTTGAATGGAATGTTGTTTTTTACGTGTCTCAGGTGGTTCGAGTTATATTCCAGATATTGTTTTGTGTCAGTAGCTTTATAGTGGACATCTGTTATCACTGCATTTGTTTGCTTCATAATTTTAACATCCAAGAAAATTACCGTATCTCCTATTTTATCACAGGTGCAATTAATTTTGGGATCAAGCTCATTCATCAAGTCTATTAGCGTGTATACATCACCATCTCTTTCATCCCATACCATGAAGACATCATCTAAATATATCTCATATAGTTGTTCTTTATTTTATTGGCAGTGGATTCGCCAAACGAGGAGAGTATTTTATAATATAAGGTATTCTCCAAATATCCCAGGACCAGATTTGCATAATTTGGGGCAAACTTCGTTCCCATTGCTGTTCCAGATATTTGTAGATAATTTGATCCATTAAACTCAAAGGCGTTATTTTCGAGGATCAATTTCCACCCGTCCGAAATCAGGCTAGACGGTAAACGGTTTGTTTGTTCATAATAAATGTTCAAGCCAATAATTTATGGCTTTGTATCCCAATTCATGACGGATGTTGCTATATAGGCTAACTACGTCTAGAGTTATTATGTTCTCTCCACCAACCAACTTTACTCCTAAACTCGATTAATGAAATTAACAAACACATGTGGCAGTCCGGGGATTCGAACCTAGGATGCTCACATCGAAAATCAACACACTTATGCATTGCACCACGAAGACAGTCACAACAATTTCAGTCACTCAGCTGAGAAGGGATTTTATTTAAAAAAGTCTAGATTATTCTGTATGTATGCAGGGATGAGTTTCAGAAAAGATTGTAGTACAATATCCAGGAGGTGACTGAGTCTGTGGGTAGGGCAAGCAGGACCAGCAACAATAGGCCTCATCTTTAAATCTGAAGGGTTCGGGACCGATATAAACTCTGAATTCCCTTCTTCGATAGCCTTGATTATGGATTTTGATTTGTGTATTTTTGGAAGGCCATATATTTATATTTATATATATATATATATATATATATATATATATATATATATATATATGTACAGTATACAGTATATGCACATAATATACATGATTTATACATGAATAAAACAAGCACGTGTTTGAATACATTTAACATCATGCTATTCCTCCCTCACCACCCTCCTCTCTCTTACTTATGCCTAATATCCTAATCTCTTTTAAAGATGTACATTTTATCCTCTCTGGGCTTAATACTAAGAAGGCGTACGGTCCGGACGGCCTTCCTTCTGTTGTTCTCAAAAACTGTGCTTCCGTGCTGACTCCCTGCCTAGGCAAACTCTTTCGTCTCTGTCTATCCTCTAACGTCTTCCCTTCATGCTGGAGGTTTGCTCTCATTCAACCTGTCCCAAAGAAGGGGACTACTAACTAACGTCCAATTGCTCTCATCTCTTGTATTTCTAAAGTTTTTGAAACTATTCTTGCTTCCAAATTTCTTAAACATTTCTCTTCTCATAATCTGCTCTCAGATCGCCAGTATGGCTTCCTTAAGGGTCGCTGTACTGGTGATCTTCTTTCATATCTTACTAACTTTTGGTCATCCTCCTTTCGGGACTTCAGTGAGACTTTTTCTATTGCACTAGACATATTGAAAGCCTTCGATAGAGTCTGGCACAAATCTTTAATCTCTAAACTACCCTCCTTCCGTTTCTATCACTCCATCTGTGCCTTTGTCTCTAATTTCTTTTCCGGCCGTTCCATAGCTGCGGTTGTGGATGGCCATCGCTCACTTCTACACCCTATGCACTCTGGTGTTCCTCAGGGCTCTGTCCTATCTCCTATTATCTTTCTAATTTTTATAAATTATCTCCTCAGCTGTACCTCAATTCCCATCCATTCATATGCAGACTACTCAACCTTACACTACTCCATTAGTTTTTCAGAACGCCCCAGCCAGCAATCCCTCAACGACAAACGTAATGAAGCCATAGAACACTTAAATTCTGATCTAAATACTATCTCCAATTGGGGCAGAGAAAACCTTGTTTCCTTTAATGCTTCCATAACCCAATTTCTCCATCTATCTACCCGTCCGGAACTCCCAGCAGACTATCCCTTATTCTTCAACAATACAAGAATCAATCCTTCATCTGTTCTCAATATTCTTGGTGTCTCTTTTTCTTCTGCTCTCATTTGGAAGGACCATATTACCAGTCTTGCAAGGCAGCCTCCCAGAAGCTGGGTGTGCTCAACCGCCTTAGGTTTATATATATATATTTTTTTTGTTTTTATATATTCCAACTACTACCTCTCGGGCATAGGCTTATAGCCTTTGCACTCTACCGCTGAACACGGTGAGGCCCGTTGGGTCTTGCTCCAGTCTAGGGAGTGAGACATGCGAAGCTTCACGGCTCGAAGCAACTCCATCTCTGAAGTCGCCTCGCCTCTGCGCTTCACAGTCTAATCCCCCACACTCGGACCCTCACTCTCAGAACGCCATCTATTGAGCAATTAACTCACTAGGCATTGCCCCCCTGTAGCATATTTTTGAATATGGGAATATTCATACAATGCTATTTAATCAGGAAACAATGAGGGTATATTTTTGGCATTTAGGTGTGCTGTGGTAATGCACTGATACTAGGTACAGCACAAATTCCATCTCAATAATATCTTCCCATTGGCATATTGGGATTCGAACCCGGGTCCATTGGATTACCAGTCCAGTGGCAAGACCACTCTGCCACACCTCCTCTATACCCCCCTCTCTACTTGACCTCCCTCGCTACCGCCAGACGCTGCAGACGCTCTGTCAACGCTCTCACGATATCGATCATAATTTGAGTATTAACTACTCATCCTCTTCATTCTTGTGCATGAAAGGTGGTTAAGAGCACGTTTAACCATCCTGTAGCTTAGTAAGTAATGCCCCTTTCACACATACAGGACTCGGGTGCCGAATGCAGCAGAAAGCAACCGAATAGCGACTCTGCTGCATGCGGCATCAAGTCGGCACCTATTCCTACCCATGCGGCTGTAGTCGTCTGTAGTCTGGTGAAGTCCGGGCAATGCGTGTCAAGTCGCGGTCCGCGACGAAAATGTTTGTCAGTTTTGAAATTTGGGCCAGACTTGAAATTTGTCTGGTGGATGCGGGGAGTAGTCTGCTCTAGTCGGCGCTAGTCGTACCAAGTCTTCTGTATGCGGCTGTAGTCCTTGTGTATGTCGGCTCGAATTGTGTTTCATGTGTAGCATAAAGACTACTGCCGCATACACCAGAGTACAGCCGCCGGACACGAGTACAACCGAAAAAGTCTGCTGAAGTCTGCTGAAGTCTTGTGCATAAATTTGCATAAATTTGCATAAAAAAATTAAAAATTATGCAAAAATATGAGTCATACGAGTACAACAGACAACAGCGGAATTCATCCGCATGCAGCCGCATACAGCAGACTCCAACCACATTGACAGGAGTGCAGACGTATGACAACACCCGGAACCCAATGTGGCAGAAGAGTCGAGCCAACTTGAGCAGACAACAGAAACATCCAACCGACAACACCCAACTCGAACCGCAAACAGCCGCATCAAGCTGACCAAAAAAAATTAAAAAAAAATCCCAACCACAGAACGGCGATACAGCCCCTATATATAGGCCCCACGCAGCAGCGCACTTGACCCAGTATTCGACGAGATCACCCTCTTCCACTCTCCTTCTCATTCTCCTCCCTTCCTCCCTTCTCCTCCTCCTCTCTGCTTCTCATTCAACTCCCTCCCTCTCTTCTCCTCCTCCTCTTGCTTCTCATTCTCCTTCCCTCCCTTCTCCTCCTCATTCTCCTCCCTCCCTTCTTTTCCTCCTCTCTCCCTACTTTTCCTCCTTCTCCTCCTGTCTTCGTTCTTTTCCTCCTTCTTCCTCCCTTCTTCTCATCCACCTCTTCCCTCCCTCACTACCTCCCTACTACCCCCTGTTCTTCTCTTCCTACTCTCTTCCCTCTCATTTAACCCGCTGAGTGCCAGCCAATTTTGACGGTGTGCTTCTGCCAGTGCCAGATTTTTTTTTGTTTTTTTTTTTTGGGGGGGGGCTAAATCTATCAAGTTGGGAGAGAAAGGAAGGATAAAGGTAAAAAAAACACTCCCCTCGCCAGAAAACAGGTCTCCGATGGTCCCGAAAGTAGCTGAAAAGACACTATAGACTACAGAGACTTTTATGGTATCGGAATGTATGGGTGGGAGGGTGGTTTTGGGGTTGATGGGGGGAAGGTAGAAGGGTAATTGACTTGTGTTTTGACAGATATGAAGCCGATTGGTGAGGTACTTTCGCCACCACGGATTTTCCTTTTTTTCCTTTTCTTCGTACGGATAACGCTGGAAGTGGGTGGTGGGAGGCAGTTGGGGGTGTGGTGGGGGGAAGGCAGAAGGGTAATTGACTTGTGTTACAGATATGAAGCCGATTGGTGAGGTACTTTCGCCACCACGGATTTTCCTTTTTTTCCTTTTCTTCGTACGGATACGCTGGAAGTGGGTGGTGGGAGGCAGTTGGGGGTGTGGTGGGGGGAAGGCAGAAGGGTAAGGGACTTGTCACACAAATATGGAACCGATTGGTGCAGTCGTTTCGCCGCCACATATTTTCCTTTTTTGTTTTCCTTCTGACGGGACTGACAGTCAGCGTGTGGGTAGGAGGAGGGATTTGGGATTTTTGTGGTGGGTAGCCAAAAGGGAAAGGTACATGTGGTAAAAATATGAAAGCCATAGGTGCAGTCGTTTCGCTGCTACGATGTTTTTTCGGCGAGGACGTACATACCTCCGTTGGCCACAGAACCTGTATGTGTCGGCTTTATGCCAGTGTATGCGGTTCGACTCTGAAGTCGATCGTCTGTATTCTGGAGTCGATCGGCTGAAGTCTTATAGATGCGGGTGAAGTCGGCATGTAAAAATGACCGTTATTTTTTTGGTCGGTTCGAGTCTCAAGACTTTTCCGGAGTCAAGACGACAACGTCGGCTGTATGCGGCTGTAGTCTGGTGAAGTCCGTTGGATGCGGCATACCGAGCCAACTCCAAAAGTCGGGGGACAAAATCGCTACTCTGCTGTATTCGGCGCCCGAGTCCTGTATGTGTGAAGGGGGCATAACACTGCACGATATTTCGCTGTGTATTGACTGATAAACTTTGTGTTTATCACAAGACTCCTGCTCGGACAGGGCGCCACTAGCGCCATCTGTTGTTTTGTTTTGATTTGTTTGTAAACAAACGCTCTCCTCTTATTTGATGTAAAATCGTAGCCCCTAATTTTACCCATTACCTACTGTAGTAAGTATCAATTTAACTGCCTTGTATGTAAGTAAAGCTTTGCATATTAATTTGCTAATAAACAATATTGTGTACTAACTAACCTGCCGAACGAACGAACGAACGCCGACGCCATTTTGTAAACAAACCTTTTTTGGGGGATTATACATATTAAATTCCCGCCAATTTTGTAGTAAATTTAAGTGCATTCATTTATCTTTTCCCCCTAGATATATTCTTGACTTTTTCTCCTCAGAGTGATTTTACTTTAAGCTAAGGGTGGTATTTGTACAAACTAACCTAGCCTAACCCAACCTGCCAAGCTTTTAACCTAATCCAAACCTAGCCTAGCCTATAGCCAGCCAATCTGTTGTTCTTATTAACTCTAGTAGATATTGTATTTAGTATCCTACTGTAGCTATATATATCTGTAATTTTAGTTGTTGCTTGCACGATCTTGTAGTAACCTTTGACTGATACATTTTTTGTGTTTTATCTAAAAAGAGTAGGCTACTGCTTTACTAGGCTACAGTGACACCAGGGCCATCTGTTGATACAGTATATTAACCCCTTGTGTGCAGTCACACTTTATTTTTATATAATCTCTATTTGGTGAATTGTATATTTAGTTACATATTCTGTTACATATATATATTTGTTTAAGGTTAGGTTATCACACCTGGTAGCCTATTTCTGCGTATTTCAATTTTATTATTTTTGGTTAGGCTATTCAACGCTGGTAGCCTATTGGTGCGTATTTCAATTTGTTTTTAACTTTTGGTTAGGCTATCGCCCCTGGAAGCCTAATTCTGCGTATCTCAATTTTTTTGTTTTCGGTTAGGCTATCACCCCTGATAACCTATTGTTGTGTAATTCAACATATTTGTTTTCGGTTGAAGTGATTGAAGTGTTTCTAAAGTGAGTGAAGTGTTTTAAAGTGAGTTAAGTGTTTTAAAGTGAGTGAAGTGATCTGAAGAAACTGACTGTTACCATGCCTCGCACTTGTACGAACTGCGCCGGTAAGTTTGGTGAGTCCATGTTTGTTACTGTCGATCTTCAAGTCTGCCGTCTCTGCCAGCAACGAGAGAATTTGACAGTGAAATTAGATGCAGCCTACAACAAGATCAACGTCCTCACCATGAAGCTGGAATCACTCCAAGAGTTTGTAACACTCAACGTTGGAGTACCACAAACTTCAATTGTCACCGCAACTCCAGCAGCCACCAACGCCCCAACGTCAACTGCCAACAATTCAACGCCTGCAGTAGCCATTTCATCTGATGGTTCCGATACTCAAGAAAGAAATAGTAACTCTCTTCCCCCTCAAGACAACTTCCGTGTCGTGAGGAACAACATTTGCCCCAAGACCAGGAAACCCATACCGATTACCGAGTGTCAAAACCGCTTCCAGATACTCGCAGACTCAGATGACGAAGCGGAAATAGAAGAAGTCCGGCTCGTGGGAGACTCGATGATACGTGGTCAGCTCACAGAGTTTTGCGCCAGAGCACCTAAGACCAGGAAGCGTTTTTGTATCCCTGGTGGTGGTGTGGACGACGTAGTTGCTGCAGTTGACGAAGTATCTAAGCTGGCCCCTGCTAATACAATGTACGTCATCCACGTTGGATCCAACGATGTACAGCGAACCCGGTCGGAAGATTTGCTTTTAAAGTACCAGCAGCTGATCAAGTCGTTTAAGGAGAAGTCATCAAGGATCATCGTCTCAGGAATTGTCCCCCGGCTTGGTGTAGAGAGCCGATTTTACAACATAGCCACCAGCACAAATCGTTGTCTAGCAAACCTCTGCAGGAAGGAAAACGTAGGATTCGTCGACACCTGGGACAATTTCTACTACGATGACTATTTGTTTTCGGACGATGGAGTTCATCTGAACCAGGTGGGAGCAGCACGTTTTGGGCGTCTTCTCAACGATGCGGTGAAGGATTTTCGGAGAAGAAATCGACTCAGCACAGGACAACCAGGAAGGAGGACCGAAGACAGCGAGGGCGGCAACCTGCGAAGGAATTAAATGCTAATCTGTCAAGAACCGCGAATTTGGATAAAGCTCCACCAACACGACCCAAATTCAAAACCACCAGGGATAACGACCGAGGACCGATGTCAGCCATGAATGTAAATGTAGATCCGACCAGAACCAAAAATTTGATTAAAGAACGTTCTGTGAGTTCTAAAACCGCAACTTTAAAGGTTTTCTATGCAAACGCTCGTAGCATACGCAATAAATTTTCAGATTTAGAGGAACTAGTGTTTACTGAAAATTATGATGTGATTGGTATAACAGAATCTTGGCTCAATACAGTAGATAGAGACTTTTTAGCAGAGTATTCACTTCCCGGTTATGTAATGTTTGAGAAAAGCCGAATAAATAAAAATGGAGGTGGCGTTTTATTTTATATCAAAGAAAGTCTTAACCTGACCCTCTTGTCAAAACCTCAAATTGTGAACGTCGACACATCTTTTGTGCTAATAAAGAATAATAAAGGTACAAAAATAATACTTGCATTAATATACAGACCTCCAGCTCAATCAGTGCAAACTGACCGAGAAATTTATGAACAAATTGCAGATGTAAGTAACTCACAAGATACCGTATTTATTGGCGACTTTAATTTACCTGTGACCAAGTGGGGCGATACTCTTACTTCACACTCCGGACATGACTTGTATACGAACTTGCAAGAGAGTTCGCTTTATCAATTTGTTCGAACACCGACCCGTGGTAATAACGTTCTTGACATTGTATTTGCAACAAAAGAAGAATTAATAGAGAATTTGAATGTTGGTGATGAATTCAGTAACAGCGACCATCGTACGATAACTTTCACTTTAAACTTTACTAGTAACGAACCAAATAGTAGCATCGAAAAAGTCCCTAATTTCAAGAAAGCAAACTTTCATAAACTTAGAGCTATGTTTAACACTTAAAGAGCGGCCTATGCGGTTTATAATATGTAGCCACCAGCGGGGTGTTTTTACCCAAAATAGGGCTGTTTACGTGATCATTTTCATGCCTAAATAAGACCCAGAACGTAAAACAAGTATCTATCCCTGAAAGGGCATAAACAGAGCTTTCGAATGACACCATAACGATCCTTTTATGATGGCTAGTTTTCTTGCAAAAACCGTGCAACGCGAGTGCAAAAAGCATGTAATTAGGCACTTTCCCCATACAATTCCGTATATAGCGAGTGAGAGAGGGAGGGAGGAGGTGGGATTCGTGTCAGTAGGTTCGCCGCGGTGGTCTGGAGCAGTCATACGCTCGCTACTCTCCTGCCACCACTTGTCTCTCTCTCTCAGCAACATTACGTGCTGAAATTGCCACACGATATATGTCGAGCACCGCCACATAGTCCAGCTTTATTTAACTCGACTTATGTTGCGCGCCGCTAAAGAAGGGTTAAAGAAACTGACTGGAGCTTTTTAATTAACAATAACGACATAAATACATCTTGGAAGTTATTCGAAACCACTTACCTAAAAGCAGTGCAAGACTGCATACCATCGAAAATATGGCGTCCAGGCCATAATAATAAGCCCAAATGGTGGAATAAAGATATTTCAAACTGCCTGCTTGCTAAAAAATTTGCTAATGATAGATTAAAATCCTCACAAAATGACGAAGAACGGGTGAAATTTGTAGAGCTACGACGCAAAGCCAAAAAGTTAATTAAGCAAAGTAAAAAGACCCTAGAGTTACATATTGCGAATCAAAGTAAAACAAACCCGAAAGAATTCTATAGTTATATCAGAAAGAAAAAAGTAGTTACTTCAACTGTTGGACCGTTAGTCGATGAAAATGGAGAATACACCAAAGACGAAGTACAAATGAGTAATGCCCTCAATACCTTCTTTGCATCAGTTTTTACAACAGAAGACCTCAGTGATATCCCTACACCATCGCCGATTCAGATTGATAATTCAGATGTTCAAAGCAATATCACCGTTACAGAGAGAGAAGTATTGAATTGTTTAGATAAACTCAAGGTAAATAAAACGTTTGGACCTGATACAATCTCGCCTAGAGTTCTAAAGGAAGCTAAGGATGAGCTCTCCAAACCACTGACATTACTATTCAATAAATCCTTGCAGTCTGGAACTATGCCTGATCAGTGGAAGATAGCCAACGTAACACCGATATTCAAAAAAGGCAGCAAATCCCTACCCCGTAACTATCGTCCAAATAGCTTAACCTCAGTTGTATGTAAAATGCTAGAAACGGTCATAAGAGACAGACTCGTAAATCACTTAGAGGAAAATAAGATACTTAAAGATACTTAACACGGCTTTCGTAAAAAACGTTCCTGTTTAACAAACCTCTTAGACTTCTTCCACGATATGCTCTCTACGATGAGAGTAAAGCTGTAGATATTATATACCTTGATTTTCAAAAGGCCTTTGACAAAGTTCCCCACAAACGTTCACTGCTAAAACTAAAAGCGCATGGAATACAAGACGGTGTGTTGAAATGGATAGAAAATTGGCTCAGCGACAGAAAGCAAAGAGTAGTCATAAACGGTAAGGCATCTAAATGGACCAATGTAAGTAGCGGGGTACCCCAGGGATCGGTACTAGGACCAATTCTCTTTCTATTTTACATCAACAACATAGATGAGGGTCTCACCTGTACAATCTCAAAATTTGCTGACGATACAAAAATTGCAAATAGCGTACTCTCAAAAGATCAAGTTGACGATATGCAACACAATCTAGATAAATTGTCACATTGGGCTCAAATTTGGCAAATGAGTTTCAATGCGGATAAATGTAAAGTACTACATATCGGATACCTAAATGAGAAAGCAAACTATTCGATGAATGGCACTCAGCTTAAGAATGTAAACAGAGAAACCGATCTGGGAGTAACAATATCGAGTAACCTAAAACCGAGTCAACAATGTTCAGAAGTTGTTAAGAAGGCAAACAAAATAATTGGCTTTATAGGCAGGTCATTTGAGCATAAATCCAAAGACGTTATCCTAACCCTTTACAATTCCTTAGTCCGCCCTCTTCTGGAATACTGCGTTCAATGCTGGTGCCCTTATTACCAAAAAGACATAAACAAGCTAGAACGAGTTCAACGTAGAGTTACCAAAATGATACCTAGCCTAAAGAACAAACCATACGAAGAGCGTCTTAGAGAATTAAATCTATTTCCTTTAACCCAGCGCAGATTAAGAGGTGACTTAATTCAAGTGTTCAAAATCATCAAAGGCATCGACAATATGAACTGTAGTAAGTACTTCACTATCGACTAATCTAATTTCACGCGGGGAAACGGTTGCAAAATTATTGGCAAATCTTTTAACTCGCACGAATCTAAGAATTTCTTCTTCAATTGAGTTGTCAACTTGTGGAATGGGCTTCCCCGAGACGTTATAGACTGCAGCACTGTTGATTCATTTAAACTCCGCCTAGACAAATATCTCGCATCAAACCCGCGACTGACTGCGTTTGTAAATGAATAACTTTATTTTATCCTCCCCTCAGTTACTAACCCACATGTCCCCTACTAACTTCCTAGTACTGCCACGGACATTAGTTCCATGGCAGTAGTTTCCTTTCCAATGTTCCCTTACCCACTCTAAACCACTGTTTGGACACTTGATCCTCAGTGTTTTGGAGGACAAGCAGCCTAGAAGGGTCACTAGAACTGTTGTTGCTTGATTTCCTTTGTACTCCTTTGTACCCCTGCATAGCTTCTTGCTCTGTACAGGGGCATAGTACTTCATTGTATTGAGTATTGTTCACATGTGTGGGGAGGTTCCTCTCACACCACTCTCCTAGACAAAGTTGAAAGGAAGGCCTTTCGTATCATTAACTCCCGTCCACTCACCAACTCTCTGCAATCTCTCTCTCTCCGCCGCAATGTTGCATTTCTCTCGCTATTCTATCGCTACTATAATAATCAGTGTTCCTCAGAGCTTTCCCAGTGTATACCACCTCCTTTACATAGAGCACATGGTACCGGTCTTGCAACACAATCCCACCCCTACTCTGTGCAACTCTCCAACCCAAGAGTGAAACGTTAATCTTAAAATTTCTTCCATTCAACAGCTGAGCTCTGGAACTCTCTCCCAGAATCAGTCTTTCCCTCTTCCTATGACTTCAATTGCTTCAAACTCCGTGTGTCCAGGCATTTTGGCACGAACGTCCCTTGATTTTGGCCCTGTCACTCTTTTAGCTATGGGGGAGGCACTCGCTATAGGCAGTTCTGCGTTTTGCCTCCCTCACTCACATAGAAAAAAAAATATATATATATATATACCCGGTATATAATATATATATATATATATATTTTTTTTTTTTTATATATATATATATATATACTGTATAATACATATATATATATATATATATATATATATATATATATATATATATATATATATATATATATATATATATATATATATATGTATTATACAGTATATATATATAATTATATATATATATATATTTATATATATATATATATATATATATATATATATATATATATATATACATATATATTATATCCTGTATATTATGTGTATGTACAGTCAGAAACCGCAGTTTCTGAGACACCTGGATATGGCCCGGACATTGGGAGCTATTGTTTCTGGATGACAACCCACTTTAACTATCACAAGGTCGCACACGTACTAACACATGTTTCGAACCAATAGATGCTTCACTCAGTCTGTCATGTAAAATTAGTGTGGTTATGCTACGATACGATTCATACTATAGAATCATATTTTATTTTTGTATTTTATTTTGTTTATTAATTTCACCACAACACCAAACACCTCCAATGAAATTAATGAAAGCATATATGTGATCCACCAGGATTCGAACCCGGGTTATCACACACATATTTTTAGACACCTTAACCATTATACCACCAAATACCATTGTTAGTTATTCCCTCCTGTATATACATAAAACACGGATAGCTATTAAAGAATTAAGACTGCAAGGAAACACTGCCAAACAGCAGTGAATGGACAGGCTTTCGTTGTGTGTGTGATTCATCAGACGTCATCCATAGTAGTTACTATTAAACTCATACCCGTACTCACAAATAAGTCATCCATTTGTTATCATAATTATCATATAATTATTTTATAACCCATCAGCGTCCGAAGCTTAACCCACTGAGCCCCAGCTAGTTTATAATAAATGTACCACACAGGACCAGCAGGTTTTGAAAAAAAAAAAATCCAGAAAACACCAGGAATGGGTTAGGAATGAAGGAAAACCCACAAAAAACCGATCCCCTAGGTCATTAAGGGGTGCACCCGAAAGTCGGATTTACAAGAGGGGAAAATTGAAGGCAAAAACACCCAAAAACAGGCTATTGCGCGCTCACACGCACGCGGTTGGACTTTGAGAGTTTTCAACCAACGACATGGTTGCGTGGGATACTTACACAGTTCCCATACAAATCTGAGCCCTCTAGGTGCCATAGGACCGGAGTAATTAACAGTGACGCAATGTTGTGTTCGCTGGGGTTTAGCGTTACAAACATTGCCGACGACAACGTGTCGTCGCTGGGGTTCAGAGGGTTAACCTAGTGTGGTATTACATATAATACAATACATATATACACAATATATACCGTCATATATCACTACTGATAACTCATTTCCGTTTCACACCTGAAAATTCAAATTCAAATTCAAATTCAAAATAGTTTATTGTCATAGTAATACATTGTTAATTATTGCTACGTTTAACATCATGTAAATAAACACAAACTACGACAATGAGGACTAGATACCAAGTGGTATATGTGTCCTTTTATCTTTTATACAATTATAAGAACATTTGATTGCATAATAGGGAGTGCAATTTTTTCTTTTCTTCTATATTCCAACTATTCCCTCTCGGGCATAGGCTGATAGCCTTTACACTCTACCGCTGAACACGGTGAGGCCCGTGAGGTCTTGTTTCAGTCTAGGGAGTGAGACATGCGAAGCTTCACGGCTCGAAGCAACTCCATCTTTGAAGCCGCCTCGCCTCTGCGCTTCACAGTCTCACTCCCCAGGCTCGGACCCTCACTCTCAGAACGCCACCTATTGAGTAATTAACTCACTAGGCATTGCCCCCCTGTAGCATATTTTTGAATATGGGAATATTCATACAGTGCTATTTAATCAGGGAACAATGAGGGTATTTTGTTTTGGCATTTTGGTGTGCTGTGGTAATGCACTGATACTAGGTACAGCACAAATTCCATCCTAATAATATCTTCCCATTGACATATTGGGATTCGAACCCGGGTCCATTGGATTACCAGTCCAGTGGCAAGACCACTCCGCCACACCTCCCGAAAGTGCAAGTACTGAGTGAAGTGAAATACTAAAAATAATAATAATAAATAAATTATAATAATAATACAAACAAATACAAATATAAAGACACAATCTTATAAAATAAGTCAATATACCTCTGGTTTAATTAGTATACATTAATGGTTCTTTAAGTTTGATACACATTAAATATTGGCATTTTGTTATTCAATAGTAAGCTCATTAAATCCTTTTTAATAAATACAAGTGAACAATCGTCTATGATTCCTGATAATCCGTTCCATATAATTATGAGCGCCTTGATGTCTAAATGTTTTCTGTACCATAGCTGTTCTTCCCCTAGCCACGTGAAGTTTATTACACTGCCTAGTACTATATGAGTGTACTGTACGGTATCATTCCTTATAAACATCTCTTTGATAATATCAGGAACAGACAAGTTTATGCATTTATACATCATTAACTTTGCCATACAAAACAAATACAACTTATGGAATGACAATATATTCAAAATTTTAAAATTGGTTCAGTGTGTGCACGAAATTCAGCAGATGATACAATTCGTATTGCCCTCTTAGTAGGAGTAAAAATGCCATTTCCGTTTTTACATCCGTAGACTTTATTGGAAAAAAAAACCCACTGTCATTTTCGTTTTTACACCCGTAGACTTTATTGAAAAAGCCACTGCCATTTCCGTTTTTACATCCGTAGACTTTATTGAAAAAGCCCCTGCCAGAAAAACCCCCCCTGCCATTTTCGTTTTTACATCCATAGACTTTATTGAAAAAGCCCCTGCCAGAAAAAAATGGGTCCAAAATGGCGACGGTTGTCCGGTAGTGACCAGTTAGGGGTAACCTGAGAAGTGTCCAAAAATGGCGACGGTTGTCCGGTAGTGGTGGAAAAGGTGACCTACCTGAGTGGGAGTGGCATCTGATAAATCAGTCCTCGTGGGAATTATAAAAGGCAAATACTGTCACAACTTTCATACATCCTTACTATTTTAAATATGACCGTCTCTCTCTATCTTTCTATCTCTCTCATTGTACACACACACACACACACACACACGGTGCCCCGCCTACTCCTCTGGACCTCATTCGTGATCAAGTGTCAAGATAAACCTAGCCTAGTCTAACCTAGCCTAACTCTTTCTCTCTCTCTCCCTAACCTAGCCTAACCTAACCTAGCCTAGCCTAGCCTAATCTAACCTAACCTAACCTAACCTAGCCTAACCTAGCCTAACCTAGCCTAGCCTAGCCTAACCTAGCCTAACCTAACCTAGCCTAACCCTTTCTCTCTCTCTCTCTGTATCTCTCTCTTTCATCATATTTTTCCACGCTATTCTTAGAGTTCAGATTTCAAGATACCAAGCCACCTGATTTCACCCATCTCCGTACCAAAAATACTTTTGGGTCACCTGCTCCCATAAATCAGTCTACTATCTATATCTCTATCTCTATCTATATAGGTCTGACAGCGACCCTTTCTTTCATCATATTTTTTCCACGCTATTCTTAGAGTTCAGATTTCAAGATACCAAGCCACCTGATTTCACCATCTCTGTACCAAAAATACTTTTGGGTCAGCTGCTCCCATAAATCAATCGACTATCTATATCTATATCGCTATCTATATCGGTCTGACAGCGACCCCTCAGTAGTTTCTCTCTCTCTCTCTTTCATCATATGTTTTCCAACCACCTAACCTAACCTTGCCTAGGCGAGAACATGTGACTACCTGTTATATATAGTCATGCAGCCCACCCCGTGTGAACCCTAAAACATATATATATGCATTCAAACCTCGTAAAGGTATTAGTTAAATAGAAACCAACATGGCGGAAGCATTTACCTCCGATGCTCTCGACATATTCAAACACCCCGCTCGCATAATAGTTGCGGGATACAGCAATTCCGGCAAATCAGAACTCGTCAAGAAACTTATATCCAAGCATCATAATAAATTTAAAAAGATTGTTATATGCGGTCTTCTCTCGCACCCCCTACAGCATGATAAAGAAATAGGACCTAAGGTAACCGTATCTCCAGAAATAGTGAACCCTATAAGCGATGAGGATATTTACGATCAAAGAGGAACCTTATTCATCCTTGACGATCTATTTATCGAAGCTGTAAAGAATAAAGTAGTCGTTGACGCTTTTACCCGCGGTCGGCATAATAACATTTCATGCATCTTCATAACCCAAAACCTATACATGGGCGGTAAACATGCGAGGAATATTAGTCTCAACTGTTCTCACTTCCTATTACTGAGACAACGTGACTTATTGCAAATACAACTACTTGGAAGGCAAATATTCGGCAAAGACCGAGCCAGCGATTTTGTTGAAATATACAAATCTGCCGTTTTCTCTAAACCCTTTGGCTATCTCCTCGTTGACTTAGGTATAAATACCCCCGA
This sequence comes from Lithodes maja, assembly GCA_037953745.1. Taxonomy (NCBI): domain Eukaryota; kingdom Metazoa; phylum Arthropoda; class Malacostraca; order Decapoda; family Lithodidae; genus Lithodes; species Lithodes maja. The sequence continues at coordinate 101,213 of JBAKBP010000734.1, read as the reverse complement.
AGCCCTGCAATTCCGCACAAATATAGTGGGTGAACCACCCTGTGAACGTGTATTCCAATGGTGAGTTCTAAGCATCGAGAGCTATTAAATGTTCTCTACGGTCGTCACGACCAGCCATACGGACTGTCTTCTCAAAAGAAACTATGGGATAAGGCTCGAGACATTGATCCTTCCATAAAACTGCAAGATGTGACAGGATTTCTCAGGACCAGCAAAACCTACACTCTACATAAGCTACAGCCAAAGAAATTCCCCCGCCAGAAAGTTCTCTCCCCCAAGCCCAAGATCATCATGGCTGCCGACTTAGCCGACGTGCGTCATTTAAAGAAAGACAACGACAATATATCATACCTGTTAGTATGCGTGGACGTCTTTTCCCGTTTCATGCAGGTAGTACCCTGTCACAGGAAAGATGCGACTTCCATGCTAATGGCTGTTAAGAGGGTTATGGAAACAGATGAATCCAGGGGTGTGACAAGATTGAACACTGATCTAGGCACCGAGTTTTATAATAAAAAAGTGAAGGAATATCTAACATCCCGCAAGATTAAGCTATATAGCGTTCATTCTAGTGAGATTAAAGCTTCCATCGCCGAACGAGCCCTTCGGACATTGAAATCCCGCATGTACCGCTTTATTACACTGCGGAATTCCCTCCGATATATTAACCACCTCCAGGACATGGTCAGTGCCTACAATAATTCCCCCCACTCTGGACTAAAAAAGGGACAAACCCCCACAATCGTACATAATTTAACTCGACCATCCGACACTGCACGGCAATTCCATCTAATGTATAAAAACCCCCAGAAACCCCTCAGACGCATTAGTACCGAGCTAGCTGTTGGAGAGATTGTACGTCTCGTGGGTAGCACTCGTTCATCCGCTTTCCATAAGGGATACACCCAGCAGAACACCCATGAGCTATTCCAAATTCGAGAAATAAAACACCAACATCAACCAAAAACCTATCTCCTGGAAGACCTATCCGGCGTGCCCATAGAGGGCATCTTCTACGGGTCAGAACTGGTGGCAAGTTCCTTGCCCGAGTCATTCGATATTAATATCCTGAGAACCCGCAAAAGCAAAGGGGAAAAACAATATTTTGTACATTGGGTTGGATATCCTACCTCCTTTGACAGCTGGATTAATGTCTCTGACCTCGTGCAAAGATGAACAGTAAGCTTCCCCTACTCGGTGTACATAAAAAGTTTGTACGGCTACTTAAAAAACTTAACCCCAAGGAAAGGAAGAACCTCATTAAACAACTAGGACGCGAGCATTTAAATTGTATTTCTGAGATATTCTCCAACTTTCTAAAGAAACATCTCACCCTGAATAGTAAAATTATAAGAAAGCTACAACACCATCGTGAGGATATACGAGCCGTTGCCCGGAAGAAAACATCTCTGGCCAAAAAGAGATTAATTCTAACTAGTAAGGCTGGAGGTAATATATTAGCCGCCCTTCTCCCTGCAGTTGCCGGTCTACTTTCAAAACTGTTTTCATAATGCGTAGCTATTATCTCCTCCCCGAATCCACAGCCAAGCGTGTTTTAACAAGCATCGAGGGTTCACCTACACCGCCCTCCCCCTCCCCCTCCCCCGGACAACACGTTCCAGCAAGCTCGTCCTCCCGCCTCCCCCCACAGCCCGCTCCTAAGACCCCCCCGAGGAAAAAGAGAAAGAAATCAACACCGTGTTCACATTATAACAAGAAATCAATGAGGGCTATGCGCAAAACCAAACTCCCACCACCCGTGCTAATGAAAGCCACTTCTGTAATGGGGAATGCTTCCAAAAATCCCAGTCTAGCACATCTTCTGCCCGCCCACGTAAAATATAATGAGACACCATACGCTTTAGGGCTTCTGGAGCGAGTTAAAAACAACCCCTTAATTAGATGGGACAAGGATGGATGGCTACTGGACTCAGCTAGCAACAACAACGTTCTAGACATCGTGGGACTACTCTCGGCTAAGGGGGCTACACCGTCCAAAGCCCAGCGTGATGACGTAGATCTAATTATTAGAGCAACGGGTCTTCATCCCTCTCATATTGTAAACACTCAGATCAAAAAGCAATACGGTGGAGGTATAAATAGTCTACTCTCGTCTAAAATACCCGCACTGACAACCCACGGGTGGGTATCCTATTGAACCATCGTCAGCCACACTTCCCGTGGGTTGCCTATTAAACTAATAGCTGGCAACCGCTCGTGGTGGTATAAAAATCGGCCGAGACAGCCCAGACCCGTCATACTCTCTTACCCCAACTGTGAGCCAACTATGGCAGTTCCAGACGACAAGACCTCCATCCACCGCAATAGCTTCCTAGACGAGCAATCAACACCTCGAAAAATGGACGTAGTGGACACCCCCTCACGTTGGGGGAGAGTGGTAATGGCTTCATCGATTGTGACTGGCGGTGGGGCTCAGGACGTTGCCCAGCCCAAACGCGAGAAGGAGGAGTGTCCTTCCCTCTACTATTTCTTGGATGAAGGGGAGGCCTGTGGAGAAAGTGATGCTTACTCGCTCAGCTACGAGGAAGGGGTTCCCGGTGACTCCCGCTATCGTAATGATAAAACCATCATTGCCGGTGTTCACAGCTGCACGGCCTGTCGGGAGACCTCCGGCTTCACTGCGCTTCTACACCAAACGTATCCATATAGTAACCTATACGCTGAAAGAGTGTCTATTTATCGGCTAAACCGATGCTGCTGGAAAGACAGGGGTGTGCCTGGGAGTGTTATAATTCGCGAGTCCCCTGATCCTAGTCTTCCCCATGTTGCTTGTCTTCTAGCTCAATACTGTGACGCACCCAGTGCGTGGCAACTTAACCTGATTGTACTCCTTGGTACTCCACTGTGCCGCCGCGGTGCGGTGCCGCTGTGCCGCTGTGCCGTGCTGGCTGCTTATATTGAGTGTGACAACGTATAACTATGTTCTTTGTATCTCTGCAAAGGTCTCGTCATGTGCTAACCAGTGGTGGGTTTTGTTTTAAGCCATGTCGAGACCTTCCATTTAATATGTAGTATCAATAGAGAAGTTGATAGATAAGACAATAGGAATTCAGAGAGAGAGAGAGTGAGTTAGACTTCAGAGCGAGAGGGTAGCAATGCGCCCCGCTGCCGGGGGGGTGGTTGCCAGACGTATGGACCGGTTGGCAGCCCTGCGCTTATAGCTAGGTGCGACAGGGTTGGTAGTCCATTGCCGCCTGCCTATGCTGCCTGGGCTGCCCATGTTGTCGTACTGCACATTGCCTGGAGGCTCGCTGTGTGTTCCATGATCAGGTTGCCTAGAACCTTTGAGATTCTAACATCCCTTGCCCTCTCTCCCAATTTCTCACGGTTGCACTCTTTCTCTCTGACGACATTACTCTCATTTCATTCTTCTCTCTATTTAAATGCATACCCTTCCCTTGAGGTCCTAAAGGAGTTTCAGCACTCACCTCTCGTATTACTCTTAGGACAAGCATATATTTACATGTATTAGATTTAAGGGGTTAATGTGAACAGCGATCTTCTTGATGAGGATAGTTGGTGAACGTTCTACATGTTCACGAGTTATATGCCCAGCTCATCATCCAATTTGTGACTAGACTAGTGCCATGTGTAAGAGCCCGACCATGCCCAGGAGTTGTCTGTAGAGGGGCGAGGACTTAGCCTTGATTTGCCTACCGAGCCAGGAGCGAGTGCAGTACCAGAGACTACAGCTCGCTCGTAGTGCCGGTATAGTAGAGTAACGTAATTTATCTGTCCTTGTGTTCTCTGCAGTCTTTTCCTGGGTTCTCGCTTTCGGTGCTGGGACTCGTTGTTCCTGTGACTTGGCCTGCTAGCTAGAACACATGGGGATGATGAGTGGGTGATATCTTTATTTTACTATGCATTGCAGCTCTCTTTAAGTTTATGTATATAACACTTTACAATACACATTACTCACACACAAGACAACACTATTAATACTTTCATGTATCAATTAACTGCACTGTCGTTTTGCTGCTGTTTCCGGAGTTCTATTGCGTAGGGCGCATACGGACTCAGAGGGGAGACAGAGTGAGAGAAGCGAAGTAGCCTATGCGGTAGTAGGCTACCGGCGCAGTACTGTTGCCTGCAACCTTTTAGTTATTCCAAGTATAGATTCATTCTTATAATAAGTGACTACTATTTATGTTCCTTCCATGTGTATTATTAGGTATCTACTGGATCATGAACATCTTGTATGCTACATGCTAGTGCATGTTAGTAGGGGACAGTTATTCTAGTGCACGCGCTTTCAAGTAGGCGTGTACATTTGTCATTTAGCATTTCACTGTCATACCTTTAGCCTGCTTCTATTCTGCATTATTAGAGGCTTAATATTAACGTAGTTTCTTGAGTATTGCATTTCTTTAGTAAAAACGTAACCTATAAATGTCTGAGGGAGTTTAGCCTCATAGCCTACCCCTGTTGTACACTTTCGCCGAGTTAAGGTACCTCGTTACCATAGACGATAACTCTGTAGGGCGTTGGTGCTTTTGTTGTCTGGAGCATATAGTATTTGGGACTGGAATCGAGCGTGTCGTTGTCACATAAGCCATTTCTGTCCTACGATCAAGAATCCCGAATATGTATTGCCGATCCAGCCGTAACAAAATGGCGACCTTGCACAAGATTCAGTAGTATCCTATCACATGTTTTTTGGAGAACTATTCTATGCTACCTAGTAGAGCTGGCTAGAATTTTCTTGCATATTGGAGGAATTTTTATTGTGTCATTATTGTATTGGTGGACTTGCAGATTGTTTCGTTGGGGGTGTCTAGAGTAGAGTCATTCAAGCATCTTTAACATTTTGTGAGTCGAGACTGCAATTAGTAATAAGCACTTCTTTTTTTTTATGAACAGCAATTGTATAACCAGCACTATGTCTAACGACTCATCATTTACGGGGGAGGATAACACGGTACAGCTTAGTGACCAGCAAGTACAACAGATATTTAGGGAGGGGAGTGTTATAAGTGGAGAGAGGGATGCCCGGGCATTTTTGCAGACACCTTTGACCGAACAGCGCCTGCAGGCTATTGATTGTTACGGTCTTCGCTGTTTAGCCACGGTTTTGGGGCGGGACTGTCCTGACAGTTGGCCCAAGAAGAATTTGGTGGCATGTTTGTTGGGTGATGGCGATGGGGCGGTGGGTGGAGTGGGGTCTTGGGGGGTTCCCTCCAAGCCTCCATTCCACTCTACCCCTGAGCTGGGCCCTCAGCCAGCGAGTCTTAGCACGATGCAGCAGGAGGGTTCTCAATGGCAAGCTGGCTTACCCGTAAACACGTCTCGGTGTGGATCCCCCATTTTGTGCTCTCCCCCCCCAGGCCTGTCTCCTGAGATGTTATTTCAGCTAGAACTAGCTAAGCTTAAGCTGCAGGAGACTCAGATACAACAGGCTAGTATAGAACGCATAGAGGTTGCTAGAATCCAAGCCAATCAGGATGCAACCAGGTACCAGGCTGAAATGGATGTCGAGAAGTCTAGAGTAGAGACCACGGGGCGTCATCTCGGTGGTGGGCACTGGGTTACAGACTCACTTTCGCATTTAATTAAGTTAGTACCCGCATTTGATGAGACAGCAGTGACTGAGTTTGTTGCTCGTTTCGAAAAGAAGTGTCGTGAGTATGACTGGCCGGAGGTTAAATGGGCAGCATTAGTTTCATCACGTCTAGTGGGTAAGGGGTTGAAAGCCTACGATGCACTGTCACTGGACGATAGTGTCGTGTATGGACTGGTGAAGGAGGCTGTGCTCCGGGCCTACGAACTGCAACCCGAAACTTATAGATTGAAGTTCCGTGGCGTGAATAAGAAGAGCGACGTCAGTTTTATGGAGCACGCACGGGACTTAACAGATGCAGGTAATAACTGGTTTCGGTCCGAGCACGCAGAGTCGGCTGAGGAAATTAAGCAACTTTTCTATCTGGAACAGTTTTACAAATGTACTGGAACCGATCTAACGCTGAACATTAAGGAAAAATGTCCCAAGACAGTAGAGGAGGCTGCCAAGATGGCAGACCTCAGATTATCATTGATTCGTGGTTGCGGTGCCGCTCAGAGGGCTGAGTCAGGGCAGAAGGGGCGCTATACCCCACCCACCAGAGTTTTCGATAATAACAAATCCTATGACACACATAACCACACTAAATGCATTGCACCTAATAACACCTACAAACACAAGCCTCTCCCGTTTACTAAAGGTCAGGCCCCTTCTTCGCCCGCACAAGGGAAGAAGCCCATTGGGGATGTGAAATGTTACAAATGTCAGAAGCTAGGCCATTATTCACGTGAGTGCCCTAGTAACACTCCCGCTAAGCCGGTGTCATTGGTTCACAGTATCGGTGTGTCTCTGAAGGCTGCAGCAACTGCCCGGGGTAGGTTGTCAGCAGCTGAGGCACACGCGGTAAAGAAGCGTACGGAAGGCTCGACACCTGTCCGGGACACTTTCTGTAGCCATCGGGGGCACGGGTTTGTGAGCTGGGGGAGTGAACTACGGAGGGTTGACTTGCTGAGGGATACGGGGGCTTCGCAAACTTTGTTGAGGAACTTCACAGGGAAACCGATAAATGCGGCCAGAGTTGTTGTGGTGCAGGGTATAAATGCTACGAGGTCATACCCACTTGTGAGGTTGGAGTTGAGAGTGGGAGAGGTGTGCAGGGAGCTGGATGTAGGGATCGTTGAGTGTTTGCCAGTTGAGGGCGTCGACCTTCTTCTCGGCAACGACTTTGCGGTGCCCACTTCCGGGACTCCACCCTTAGTCGTTGCCGAGAGGGCGGCCGACGTGGATGGTGAGAATCGGGAATGGGTTGGGAGGTGCCAACAGGATGAGATGGCCTGTGTGGTAACCCGATCTCACTCTGCGGCTCCTGCACAGCCTAGCACTCAACCTCGGGGACAGTGGAGGAAGGATCAGGAGAAGGTTGCTAAGGGCAGGAAAAGGGACATTGATTCTGCTGCACTTCTCGGTGATTCGGTACTTGGACCTATAATAAACACGGGAGTTGACTCTGGCCCAGATATGGTGTGTAACAAGGCAGAGTTGGGTAAGACTTCGCGTGAGGCAAGAGCTGTAGCGAGAGCCACTAAGGCAGTAGAGCCTACTAGCCGGGGTAATGTCTTATTACAAAACCATCTTGATGCATTGACGCCCAGGGACATTAGTGAGCAGCAGCTGCAAGACGCTAGCCTAGCTCGTTATAGCAATGGTGCCATAGAGTTGGAGGAAGATGGGGATGCGAAGCCGGGAGATTTCTTTAGGCTCAACAGGATATTGTACCGCAGATTTCTAGACCCCAAATCGAAGTGGGAGGGCGGTGCGAGGGTAGTAGACCAGGTGGTTGTTCCAAATAAGTATAGAGAGTCCTTATTGTGTCTGGCGCATGATGTGCCGGTGGCGGGTCATTTGGGGGTAACAAAAACATTGGCGGCATTGGGCAGGTTTTTCTGGTGGCCTGGGGTCAAGGCTGATGTCTGTGCATGGGTGGCTGGGTGTGCGACCTGCCAGACAACGGGGAAGCCTAACCAGACAATCCCGAAGGCACCTTTGTTTCCCATACCTGTCACCGGGCCTCCGTTCAGCAAAGTTGTAGTAGATTTGGTTGGCCCTTTCCCACCTACTAGTAGTGGCAATAAATTCCTGTTGACAATCATGGATGTGGCTACGAGATACCCGGACGCATACCCCATGAGAAACGGCTCGGCAAAGGCAGTTGTTAAAAACTTATTATTGTTCTGTTCCCGTTATGGATTTCCACGTGAGGTGCAGTCAGACCAGGGGAGCAATTTTACATCCAAATTGTTCAAGCAAACCCTTCAGTTGCACGGTATATGTTCTGTAGTGTCGTCAGCCTACCATCCCGAGAGTCAGGGAGTCTTGGAGCGGTGGCACTCGACCCTGAAGAGTATGCTACGCTGTTACTGTGCAGAACATGACACTGATTGGGATTTGGGTCTGCCGTATGTTCTGTTCGCTGCACGTGAAGTCCCAGGAGAGAGCCTGGGGTTCAGTCCAAATCAACTAGTCTTTGGCCATAATGTGAGAGGACCTTTAAGTATGGTGAAAGAGATCTGGGAGGGCGAAGAGAAGCCGGGGTCTGTACTTAAATATATCCTTGAGAGCCGGGAGAGACTTATAGGTTGCATGGCAGCGGCAGGTAATAACTTGGTTAATGCACAGGCGGTCATGAAGCACCAGTATGACGCCAAGGTGAAGCTTCGGGAGTTTTCGGTGGGTCAGGAGGTAATGTTGCTTTTACCTTTGCCTGGACACCCCCTTTCTGCCAAGTTCATTGGGCCGTATGTGGTGGCTAAGAAACTGTCCGACCTTGATTATCTCGTTGCAACACCTGACCGTAGAAAAAAACATCAGTTATGTCATGTTAACCTCATGAAAGAGTATGTGAGACGCCCCTCAGAGCCTCTCACTGTCCCTGTGCTGGCCTGCAGCGGCCAGGGTGGAGAAGGAGGTGGGGACAGTCATGCTGCTGAGGAGGATAGCTGGGACTGTGTCATTTCCGCGGAACAGTGGGCGGGGAATACTGAACAAGAGGCTAGGCAAGCTGTAAGTCACCTGCCTGAGCACCAGGGTGCTGCTGTCCTAGGCCTGTTCAGGTCATACCCCTCTGTTTTCGCCGAACACCCAGGTCTCACTACTCAGGTAACGCACGACGTGGACGTCGGTGATAATGTGCCCTTCAAGTCAGTGCCCTACCGTGTGCCCCCGGTAAAGTTGCCAGCTTTACGGGAGGAGTTAAAGTACATGGTTGTGAGAGGGATGATCACTGAAGGTTATGTGAAGTGGACATCACCCGTCACGTTGCAGCCAAAACCTGACGGCAAGGTGCGGTTCTGCATAGATTTTCGTAGGCTAAATGGCTTGACCACTACCAACCCTTACCCTTTGCCTCGAGTTGACGACAGCGTGGACAAGATAGGGAATGCAAAGTACCTTACTAAAATTGATCTTGTAAAAGGCTACTGGCAAGTACCCCTGTCGGACCGAGCTAAGCAAGTTTGTGGTTTTGTGGTAGATGGCAAGACCTACCAATGTAACGTAATGCCTTATGGGCTTAAGAATGCACCTGCCACGTTTCAGAACCTGATGAACGATATTTGTGACGAAATCCCTAACTGCACGGTCTACCTTGATGACGTGATAGTGTATGATGACAATTTTGAAAATCACCTAAGGCACTTAGAGACCCTGTTTGGGAAGTTGCACGATGCTGGGCTGGTGGTGAACCTGAGGAAGTGCGAGTTTGTAAAGGCTACTGTGCAGTATCTTGGCTTCGTGGTCGGGTTAGGCCGGGTGTGCCCCCCCCTGAGCAAGATACAGGCTATCAATATGTTTCCCAGGCCCACCACTAAGCGCCAGGTCATGCGGTTCCTAGGTATGATAGGCTATTATAGGCGCTTCATCCGGGGATACTCTACTGTCTTAGCACCGTTAACTGATCTACTGTCGAAGTCAGTGAAGTTCTGTTGGGCTGCGGAGTGTCAGAGGGCTTTCGACCTAGTCAAGCACCTGCTGTGTACACATCCGATTTTGAGAGCCCCAGACTTTTCCAGGAGTTTTCAGCTGGCGACTGATGCCAGCGGTGTGGGTGCCGGGGCAGTGTTACTGCAGACTGATTCCGAGGGCTTGGAACACCCAGTGAGCTTCTTTTCTCGCAAGTTTAATTCGGCACAAAGGAATTACTCGACTATAGAGAAGGAGCTTCTTGCTATCGTTTTGTCGCTCAAACATTTCGAAGTTTATGTTCCAGCCTACGGCCCGGTAGTGACGATTTATACGGACCATCATCCCTTGAAATTCCTAAATCAGTTTCACAATCGGAATATGCGGTTGACCAGGTGGTCCCTAATGCTCCAAGAGTATAATCTCAACATTCAGCATATTGCCGGGAGTGAGAACGTGATAGCAGATTGTCTATCAAGGGTTGATGATCCAGGATAGTCGTGCACGGTGTGTGGGTTGAGCAGGAGTAAAATTAGGCTATCATAACGCCGTCCAAAAAGATTATAAAACAATAAAATAAACGAGAATTTTTTTTTTAGTTTTGTAAGTCTTTATTGTTGTAGCATGATGCATGCGATATTGTGTTTTATGTATAATTCACACTTCAGTTGTTGTGCACCTTTTGCAATTAGTGGCAGCTAAGGGTAGCAGGTCGGTTGGTTGCCTGTCAGATTTTGATAATGCTTCTAAGGTCGATTATCTAAAATCTTGGGGGGGCTGTGACGCACCCAGTGCGTGGCAACTTAACCTGATTGTACTCCTTGGTACTCCACTGTGCCGCCGCGGAGCGGTGCCGCTGTGCCGCTGTGCCGTGCTGGCTGCTTATATTGAGTGTGACAACGTATAACTATGTTCTTTGTATCTCTGCAAAGGTCTCGTCATGTGCTAACCAGTGGTGGGTTTTGTTTTAAGCCATGTCGAGACCTTCCATTTAATATGTAGTATCAATAGAGAAGTTGATAGATAAGACAATAGGAATTCAGAGAGAGAGAGAGTGAGTTAGACTTCAGAGCGAGAGGGTAGCAATGCGCCCCGCTGCCGGGGGGGTGGTTGCCAGACGTATGGACCGGTTGGCAGCCCTGCGCTTATAGCTAGGTGCGACAGGGTTGGTAGTCCATTGCCGCCTGCCTATGCTGCCTGGGCTGCCCATGTTGTCGTACTGCACATTGCCTGGAGGCTCGCTGTGTGTTCCATGATCAGGTTGCCTAGAACCTTTGAGATTCTAACATCCCTTGCCCTCTCTCCCAATTTCTCACGGTTGCACTCTTTCTCTCTGACGACATTACTCTCATTTCATTCTTCTCTCTATTTAAATGCATACCCTTCCCTTGAGGTCCTAAAGGAGTTTCAGCACTCACCTCTCGTATTACTCTTAGGACAAGCATATATTTACATGTATTAGATTTAAGGGGTTAATGTGAACAGCGATCTTCTTGATGAGGATAGTTGGTGAACGTTCTACATGTTCACGAGTTATATGCCCAGCTCATCATCCAATTTGTGACTAGACTAGTGCCATGTGTAAGAGCCCGACCATGCCCAGGAGTTGTCTGTAGAGGGGCGAGGACTTAGCCTTGATTTGCCTACCGAGCCAGGAGCGAGTGCAGTACCAGAGACTACAGCTCGCTCGTAGTGCCGGTATAGTAGAGTAACGTAATTTATCTGTCCTTGTGTTCTCTGCAGTCTTTTCCTGGGTTCTCGCTTTCGGTGCTGGGACTCGTTGTTCCTGTGACTTGGCCTGCTAGCTAGAACACATGGGGATGATGAGTGGGTGATATCTTTATTTTACTATGCATTGCAGCTCTCTTTAAGTTTATGTATATAACACTTTACAATACACATTACTCACACACAAGACAACACTATTAATACTTTCATGTATCAATTAACTGCACTGTCGTTTTGCTGCTGTTTCCGGAGTTCTATTGCGTAGGGCGCATACGGACTCAGAGGGGAGACAGAGTGAGAGAAGCGAAGTAGCCTATGCGGTAGTAGGCTACCGGCGCAGTACTGTTGCCTGCAACCTTTTAGTTATTCCAAGTATAGATTCATTCTTATAATAAGTGACTACTATTTATGTTCCTTCCATGTGTATTATTAGGTATCTACTGAATCATGAACATCTTGTATGCTACATGCTAGTGCATGTTAGTAGGGGACAGTTATTCTAGTGCACGCGCTTTCAAGTAGGCGTGTACATTTGTCATTTAGCATTTCACTGTCATACCTTTAGCCTGCTTCTATTCTGCATTATTAGAGGCTTAATATTAACGTAGTTTCTTGAGTATTGCATTTCTTTAGTAATAACGTAACCTATAAATGTCTGAGGGAGTTTAGCCTCATAGCCTACCCCTGTTGTACACTTTCGCCGAGTTAAGGTACCTCGTTACCATAGACGATAACTCTGTAGGGCGTTGGTGCTTTTGTTGTCTGGAGCATATAGTATTTGGGACTGGAATCGAGCGTGTCGTTGTCACATAAGCCATTTCTGTCCTACGATCAAGAATCCCGAATATGTATTGCCGATCCAGCCGTAACAATACGCCCCCGGTAAGATGCTGGAGCTGAATGAGATTAACCAGAAGTACCTACTCAGTTCTCGCGACGTCCAATTCATTCAAGGGTTAAAGCAGGACCACCACCAGGATCGTGTTAAAATGTTTAATGTCTGTGTTACTAAACTCGTCGATTGGGCTATTCAACATGAGATGACACGTATTGTATTCCCCTTCAAATGCGGTGCTGCGGGCCTCCCATCTCACGTATGGGCACAGGATTACCTGCCTATCCTAAACCATGCAGCCGGGAATCTTAGGACCCGCAATATATCCTGTGTCATCTTGGACAAGTGGTGGATGGGGTTAACCACTGTGAATGACAACGCAGGGTTCACCCCGGGTCAAAAACGCCCACACCTGGAGGAGGAGGAGGGCAAATCGATCAACACCAACCCCAGGGAGGCGAGTGAGAAGAAGCTAAGGAACAGCGATGTGGATGAAGACTACGATGTTGTGACGCAAGACCCTCTCAATTCCTAATAATGCGTGTATAATCTCCTTTAATGACTCTCTCTCTCTCTCTCTGTAAATAAATACCTAAGCATTACCTATCGTGTATTACTCTCCCGTCCTTGTAGGTAGCTATAAATATAAGAAACGAGCCAACTTCGCATTAGTCCCTTGCTGTTCCAAGATGGAGTCACACCATATCTACGTTACAAGCGCTGCAGACAGTGTCATATACCCCAATAGTAGCAGTAGTTTTACCAACAACTTACAAACCTTAACGTTACACAGGGACGTGGAATACGAAGTTGGCCTGTTAAATGTGATACTCCCTCAACGTTACTATACTATTAAGAGAGACGAAGCAGAATGCGCCATACATATAGAGTACGGGCAGCTTACTTCTTCAGGCGCTATTGAAAAGCGTAAGGTGCTTGTGACTATTTGGGAAAATATCTTGAGTCCGGACATTGAATACCTTATCGACCGGGTTAATAATAAAATAGGGGCTATACTAAGGGGTCTCCTTAACCGCGACAGAACCTACGTCGGACATCCCCACGATGAAGCCTACCCCGGGCTTCCTAACACTAGCGCCTTTGACCGCCTAGCCAACCCATCTCAAATACTCTCCCTCGGTCGTATGAACCTGAGTCAACACGTTACGGTACGCTGCTTCCGCGACCCCCATCCGATCATCTCATACGTGAAGATACAGCTCGAAGAGCGGGTAGCCCGACTTCTCGGCTTAAACCCCTTAGAAGCCTATGACGTGTTTACCTCCCCCCGAGATGCTCTCAGCGAAGGAGACGACGCATTTCTATATCATACTAGCCCGTTTCCTGTCTTAAGGAACGGCGATGCTCAGTGCGTGCTCATATACAGTGACCTGGTCAACCCTTCGAGATTCGCCGGGGTAAATGTAAATATTCTCGACGCCTTTTCCCTCTCCGACGGGCAATCGAAAGGTGTGCATCCTATCGTCTATAAACCACTCAAACCTAAAACTATAGATACCATTTCCATTAAAATCACAGACCAGAAGGGTCGCCCCATGTATTTTGAAGAGGGTCAGCACGTGACATGCTTACTTCACATTCGCGCTGTCAGACTATATTAATAGCTCGTCTAGCCTCGTGTCAACAGTCTTTTCCCTAACAGCATGCGAGTTACATTCATCCCCCCCTCCGTGGGGGAGTATCGCTCTCTTTTCGCTCGTGGGGAGAGAGTATCTCACGGGGGTGGCGTCAACGAAATTACCACCCTCGCCTACGAGCCCAGCTACCGTCGGGGCGGGGGTCTGTTCTCTACATTAGCGGGTCTCGCTAAAAGAGCCTTCCCGTTTCTAGTACGAAATGTCATAGCTCCTTCCGCACGCGAGTTTGGAAACAATGTCATGGAGGATATCTCTCAGGGTAATAACCTAAGGCAGTCCCTAAAAAGACACGGTCTGAACGCTCTGAAGAACGCTGCCGTAAAGGCGGCGAGGGGAGGTGGTAGAAATAGGAAGAGGGTAAAGGTTAAAAGGAAAATTAAAAAGAAGACAATGAAGGGGTACTATAAGAAGGACATATTTTCCTCGCTGTAAATCAGTATCGGGCTAGCGTCGAGATGGCGAGCATCGCGACCGTGGAGGGAGCTGTGGGTCAGCAGGCCCCCGTAGGTCAATACGCTGCTGGCGTCAGTGAATTATTTCCCCGTCCCAACAAGACCCGACTTTTGGAAGCCACCATAGCCTCCCGGCAAGATGCCGACGTGTTGCCTAGCAATCTAGGTTTCAACATGAAGTTAACTGACCGATACGTTGATTTCCTCATCCCTGGGACTCCGGGGAGCTTTATTGACTTGGGTCAATTGGTCATACACACCACTCTGCGGCTAACCCAAGAGGATAATGCGACCCCCCTCGGGGACGACGTGAACATTGAGCTCTCGAATAACACGGCCCACAGTCTTTTCAAATCCGTGCAGTGTTTTCTCGGCGACGTGCCCGTCGAAACCAATGTTCTCTACGGTTACAGCTCCTACGTTAAAGCCCTCACCACCTTGACACCCGGCAAAATTAACACAATTGGGTCCTTGGCTAATTTCGCGTGTCCCCCCGATGGTTTCACCCGGAAGATAGAGGACAGTTACTTTACCCCCGCTCGAAAGGACTTCTCTAAACAACTCAAGACCCACGGTCTGGAGCTATGCGCTCCTTTATTCCTCGACATTAGTTCGCTAGACAGTTATCTACCCGACGGCATTCCCGTACGACTCCGCCTCGAACTGGCGAGTAACGATTGGCTAATGAACGTACCTAGTAATGGAGATAAGGCACGACTCCACGTAGATTCTACCAAATTGCTTTATACGAGGTTATTCCCCTACCCCAACGCCTTACACGCTCTAAACTCCTCGTTGAGCGGCGGGTCTGTTATTAAATCCACATTCACCAAAACTCTCTTTAAAACCTACGTGCTGGCCAAGGATCAGACCTCCGCCACTTATGACCAGCCATGGGGTAATGTCATCCCTGAAAAGCTAACGATGGTCATGATGGGCATGTCTGCCCAAGCGGGCGATTATACGCTTAACCCCCTGTATCTGACACACGGGAACTTAAGTAGGGCTAGCGTGATGGCTAACGGTCGCGTGGTCTATAACGTGTCCAGCGGTTTCCCCCACGCCTGTTCCGAGCTGTATTACCGTACGCTGGATGCTCTGGGTCTCCACCGAGAGCATTCAATTACTAAAGAGGCTTTTGCCAATGGGGCCATGGTTTGCTGCTTTGATTTGAGAGCTGAAAACCTGAATGATAATATGCCCGTGGAAATGAATGGGGGACTTCGACTCAACCTAAATATGAGCAAAGGCCAGGATAGTAATTGCCTAGTTTTATTATTCGGTGAGACGGTTGGTATATTAACTATAAACGCTGACAGAAGACTGCAGTGTGATGTGCGGGCCTGATGGGATAGGGATGAACAACTTTGAAATTGAAAGGGGGGTAAGGGGGAGTCTAGGAAAGGAGGCGGTGTTTCTGGGGGTACTATTAGCGGACGAGGTCGAGACATTACTCAGAGGACACGCGGGGAAACCCGCTGTGTGTATAATCAACACTCTGCCGAGTTGGTCTAAAAAAAATATGGGACACTGGCTCTGTATCTACCGCGATGCTCATAGAATAGTATGTCTGGATAGCTACAGCCTAGACCCTCGAGTATATTCTGATTATTTTAAACGACTCGAGAGACCCGGGGTCCCCATATTTAAAAATGCATTTAGACTCCAGGGAACCCGTAGCGACGTGTGCGGGGCCTATGCCATGAATTTTACTTATCACATCACCCATGCGGGCCCCGGAGAAACGTTAGGGAAGATACGCAACGAGTTCTCCAAGACCGACTACTCTGGGAATGATGAGCGTGTCTTGCGTTTTGCATATAACAAGTTTAGCATGCCCACCTGTCAACAGACCTTCAACACATGCCCGTAAGTACACAGAAGACTCTAGTATCTCTCTCCTGCTTATATTCATTAAATCTCGCTCTTAAGGTATATGAATTGAGGGGTAATTATTCTACCGTATTACCGTTCTCTCTAATCCCTAATTTTCTCCACTCTAGATCGTGAACCACCCCGCCCCCCCGCCCGCCCGCCCACCCCGCCCGCCCGCCCGCCCGCCCGCCCGCCCGCCCGGCCCGCCCGCCCCCCCGGTTCACTATAGTCACTCGCTCGCTGCTGAGGATGCCGTGACTATACCGTCACCCGACCTATTGCAACTTTACAATAGCACCATGGGTCGTGAATGAAACTTCTTAACTTTATGGGAGAATTTCCTTAATGTATTTCTGTACATTGTCTAGTTAGCATTTTAATATTCTTAGGTACCATACTTTCTAGTGAAGATATATTTGTAACTCTGTTATTTAACATAAAATTAAATAAACAATTAAAATGGGCTCTGTGTTTCATTATCAATGCACTTATATTACTTATACATAAAGGAAGTGTATAAAAACATGTGTGGAGACACTAATTCAATATTTATTATGCATTGTTTATACAGTATATACAATATCACCATTTGATACCAATATATATTTTAATTTTGGTGACACTAACTTAATATTAATCATGATTTATTTTCTTAATTTATTATTTACATAGGCTACATGCATACATATATTTACAAAACAGCATACTGTATATCACTGTGGGTATTCCACCTTTGTCATTCATGTTGGTGGTACCCTAACCCGTCAACCACCGCATTCAGACCTCATGACCTATGAGCTACCTGCCAAGAAAGCTAGCGCGGCTAACGTCTCATTATCACTATCATCCTGGAAATATTCCAGTTGAGCCGCTTCTGTTGCTAACATTTGATACTCTTCTTCCCGAGCGACGGCTGCTACTATCCTTTCATCCTCTTCCTCCTCACACTCCCCCCCTCCCCATTCATTAACACATTGAGGAGGGAAGTAGCGCTCAACTAGAACATCTCGCTCAGCCCACAGTTCATATGTTTTTTCCTCCAATTCACCATCAACTTGCCTACCCATTACCTCGGCCAGTCTCACACCTACAGCCTCCCTTTCTCTTTCATTACCGTTATCTTGACTCTGATTCTCCTCTCGCAATATGTCTTGACTCTGATTCTCCCCCCGCAATATGTCTTGAACTGGCCCCGCGGCTTGATTTAGGTTATCGGGGTGACCGTAAGACCGTGACTCCAAGGCATTTATGTAGTATCTTTTGTCCTCTACGATAGATATACCCCTTTTGGGATATTTCACAGTGCTCATTCTAGAACCCCGCACTGTGAATCCATGATAGTCAAAAGTGAATGGTCTCTTCTCGAATAGGGCGTCCTTGTACCGTTGGTGCGTTATCTTTCTCTTAATGGACTTGGGGACACCCTTAGCCGAACTCAACCGGTCGCCGTCTGTCAAAAGGATAGAGTAGCACTTGGGTCGCACACCTACAAACTCGGAAATGACCCGTTCCCCAACTTCTGACTTGAGGAGGCCGAGTTTACCCTTGTTGACTGTGCTGTAAAGAGGGTGAGAGGGGGAAAAGTTACTTGTATCCATGTAGCTTTTTAGTGGTTCTTTGGCATACTCGGCAAATAGGTCGGGTGTTTCAATGACCATTATTAAAGAATCTGTATCGCAGTACACTAGTTTCACTCTGTCACCGTAGTTAGCCTTCATTTCATTGTAAAAAAAATCATAGAGACGTACTTTGGACAGCTCGAGGATATAGTACCCAATGTAGTTTGGATGATTCACCATGGTGGATTTTTTATTCCGAACCACCACTACCCGCTCCGGGTTAAGAGGTATAACGCGTTTAAAATATGGGCTCCGCACCAATTTCATGAAACGATCGCGGTCACCTACAATTTCAACATCTTCATCATACTTTGCCACGTTCATTAGACAGCGTCCAAAAAATGCTATTGGAAATACACTTTATCGCGTTCTTCTTGATAGGACACGTAGCGTTTTTTCTGGCTTCTATATTTCCTCTGATAAAATCAGCGAGAAAAGGTTCCTGTTTGAACGTATACACTGTACGAACCCTTTTGACAATAAGCCCGAGTTGGATCAGTAGTTTCAAAAGTGGTAATGCGAAGAGCATATTTTCTTGAGCCGCGTGTGTCCCTATTAGTTTCACGTTCTTGCTAGGTGCTGCACGGTTTTCTTCCGCGTACAAGTCCCGGGTGGTTTGTGATACATCTCGGTTTGTTATATTTTGCTGCCGGATGATCAATGGGAGATCGTCTGTCTTCTCGATGACTTCTCGTGAGATGGCCTCAGTGTCGCACAGAATGAGGTACCCGTCATCACCGTCGGTTACATGCCGGCTTAAGTCGACATTTAGGAATGTCTCAAGTTCAGTTTCATTGAGTTCTCGCATTTCCCCACAAGGCAGTTTCTCTTCCATTACGGTCGGATACAGACTATTAAAATCTACGTACGCGAGGAATGTACTCTTATCACTGTTGGGATTGAACTCGGGGTTTGTGTAAATGTTGTCGGCTCGCACGTAACGACGCACAACACTTGTGAACCCCCCACGTACATTATTCTGAATGCGTTGGTAAATTTCAGGGTTGTTGAGTACTTCCAATTCCTTCTGTGTTGTCAACAAAAAAGAGTCATAGGCGAACCCGGGGAGGGAGACGTAGTTCACGGGGTCTAATCGCCACTGTTTTTTTAGGATGCCACGCCACTCGAGGAAGACGTCACACAAGATTCCCACGTCTACTCTGACATAGAGGACTAGATAATCCTTGAGGGTTTTGCATCCAGACTCTTTCCAAACAGTCTGAGCATGCTCATAGTCACTCGGTGGAAGTTCAGTCTGGTGGAGACGGTTAAAAAATGCTTCACGAGGGGGGAGTTGAGTTTCAGAAAGACGCTGCTGCGAGTCCAGGTAATCATAGCACATCACTTGTTTACCCTTGATTAGTAAGGGTAAAGCACGGGGGGGCACATCCTTCAGCATGCTAAGCACGTATCTAGGCTCATTCTCACTGTTTATAAATTGCTGGGCTAAATCAGCGAGCGAACCCGACATGAACGCATAACTATCAATAAATCTGAGATCGTCAATAATAACTTCATGGTATTTTTGAGCAGAATGCTTGGGAATTATTTTTATTTTTTTCACGGGGGTTGTTAGTTCATGTAATATGAGTGACAGGTCATAGTTTGCATTATGAGCGATGAGGGTGAGTTGGAGCTTTTGGTTTTTCATTAAAAGATTACACTTACGGCAATATGCACCTATGTAGTTCATGCCCGGTTTCTCGTGATCATGGTGTTTACTTCCATTTCCTTTACCCTTTGGAAATGCTTGTTGACAAAGTTCGCAGTGACTTTGATTCTTATGGTGTAATAGATCTTGCTCACTCATTTTTATCTTGTGATACCCATTACAAAATTTCCACTTTCTCCATGATTGTTTCATCGTCACGATAAAGTGGTTCACAGCATTATTTCCACAGTACGATCCACATTCAACTGTCTCCCCTGCCCTATTTACAATTATATAAGCATAGGCTATGGCGAAATGTTGTCGTTGAACGCACTTGGCTGCATCTATAGGGGGCTTTACTAGCATGCTTTCAAAGTCATAAAAGGCGATGTAAGACGGTTCATATGCCTTACCCGGATTCATGAATTTTAATGTAGCCCCGGGTGGGGGGAATTTTAGCTTGGTGAGACTTACTGGACATGTTTCTCTGTGTTCTCCCAACTCTCTTTCATTGTTGCACGGGTGCAGACATATATTGCAAAACTTCTTAGGTAGCCGTGAATGTGTGAACAGGTTCATGTACTTGTTAAAGTCTTTAATGAATGCTAAATGTCTATTCCCCAACAGCAAACAGTGAACAACTTCCTTGTCTTTGGCCCCCTTTCGCACTAGGACAATTTTCACCTCTCTTAGCTGCCACTTTTTCGAGACTGTAAATACGAATGCAGATATTATTGAGGGTCTCAAGTTGTCGAAGCTCCTCCCAGGCTACGGTGCCTTCAATGTTACCCATATTCACATATTGACGGCAAATATTTTCCCATTGTCCTCTGATGGGGTTGTCCACGTTAGTTTTTAGGTACTGGTACGCTGAAATGACCTGGAGAACGCAATCTGTGGGGCCCGACGGATTAATGATCTGGCTTTTTTCCTGGAATACCCTTGGGGTAGGGTACATACTCCCCGAGTCTGGAATTCAGCTGTACTAAGCCGAAGAAAAACCTAACATTCACTATTTCATCTAGCACAAAGCCACTACCCTCTTCCTCCTAACATTTCATGTTCGAAACGTGTGGTAAAATATTCAATCAAGTAGTCGATATAATTTTCAATTTCGTCAAAACTAATGATCTGTATTTCACTACGTATAAATTTGTCTTTGTAGGTAGGATCATCGCTATCGGGATTTTGTGCGATTAAGCGAAGGGTCATGTCCACGTATGATTTTAGAGCAGGGGGTTTAGCTTTGGGGTAACGATTGAATACTGACTCTATGATCGAAGCCATGTGTCCCCTGTTGTTTCCAAAAAAAAGATGTATATCATCTGCATTACACGGGGGCACGGAAAGATCAATTTGAATCATGGCATTGTCAAAGTAGTCTACTATTTCCCGGACATGTGGGGAGGTTTCTCCTTCCGAGTCAGAGCCAGAGTCTGAGGAAGAACAGGGGAGATGACGGCGGGGGGGCTTAACACCACTGGGACCCGGTTGTGGTGAATTACCCCCGTCTGGTTTAGATGAAGCGTTGCCGATCCCCCTTCCTTCTTTCCCTCTGTGGTGGTGTTGTTGTTGATTCTGTGTAGTACCACTAGGTCCGGGCTGGGGTGCACTGGGTCCTGGTGCATTACAGCTGGACCCTGGTTGTGGTGAACTGGAGATATCTGCAAGAGAAAGAACATATAAGGCTTTACATCACAATTACAGTTAATCACATTTATTTTTGTGAAGTGTTCATTTAAGGTATATATATTTATTGTCCGCTTGTAAGAGGACAGCATAGTTGATAATTGAACTATACTATGCACATATACATTCACGTGTGTATATAGATATATTTTCCTCCTATTGATATACAGTATATTCAAGAATACTCACTAAAAACATTTATTTTTGTGAAGCGTTCATTTAATGTAATTATATTTATTGTCCGCTTGTAAGAAGACAGCATAGTTGATAATTTCACTATACTATGCGCATATACATACACGTGTGTATATAGATATATTTCCTCCTATTGATATATATTCAAGAATACTCACTAGGTGTAGGTGGGGTTATTCTCTTTCTCTTTTGACTCTAGTGTAGTACCCCACTAGGTCCGGGTTGGGGTGCACTGCCCCCTGGAGCATTACAACTGGAGTCTGATTTTGGTGGGTTGGGGATATCTGTGGGAGAAAGAAAATATAAGGTTTTACATCACAATTACAGTTCAGATCATGTATTTTAGTGAGACATTCATTTCGGGTAATTTTATGTATGTATATACAGGTATATATTATTATTATGTATGTAGTCCACTTGCAAGATAACCGAATGGTTGGAATAGTTTAACATTTCATTATACCGTGCGCACATATACACACATGTACACACGCATGCATACACACATACATACAGTACATAAACACATACATACACACATTTCACATGCGTACACATGTGTATACTGATATATTTTCTTACTATTGATTATTTAAGAATACTCACTAGGTGTGGGTAGGGGTATTCTCTTTCTCTTTCGACTTCCTGGTGGTACCGGTGGGTTGCGAGCACGCCAGCCAATCACCGGTGACGGTGAGACCGAGCTTTCACTCGATGAAGACGGGGGGGGGGGGGGGGGGGGGGGGCTGTTTGGTTGTGATATCACCTGAGCCTGATCTGTAATTGGAGTGAAATAGGGTTTTTAGGTGAATAAACACTAATGCATTGTATAATAATAGCACCCATAATAATAATAAATAATAAGAAAAAGGGGACTAAGGGTACTATACGAATAATATAATAACTATAATATTTGGATATATACCGGGTTCACATTAATTTAAACAAATCATATCATGGGGTTCACATGTAAATGTTTTATATATACCGGTACGGTATAGAACAAGTAGAGTATAACACTTACCCTTAGATAGAGATATTCCTTTGTAACCAATGCCAATGCCGTTTGGGATGCATTTTTGACGGTGTCTCTCCATGTTGTCTAGGGGTTGATATCCCTCGCACCAGGAACATCTGATACATAGATGCTCCCGTGTGGAGGGTACCCCACACTGGGAACATCTAACTAGGTCGCTCATTTGTTCTGTTCTGTGTGCATGAGGTAGGTCAGGCTGTCTTTATGTATGGGAAGGCGAGAGGATGCCTATTGATCTTTAAGACATTATTTTTTAGAACTTGGGTGGTGGAGGGAGAATCGATGAGGAGATACATAAAAAAGGTTAAGCTCATTAAGAATAGTGACCCCACTATAAATATGGAAATAAGATAAGTTGAGGTAAATGTTGGTTTATGGGTGCAGGCAGGTCGAAAGTATTTTGGTACGGAGGGGGGCGGTGTCAGGGGATATAAAGGTTGGTATCTTTAAATCTGAACTCTAAGAATAGCGTGGAAAAAATATGATGAAAGAAAGGGTCGCTGTCAGACCTATATAGATAGAGATAGAAATATAGATAGTAGACTGATTTATGGGAGCAGGTGACCCAAAAGTATTTTTGGTACGGAGATGGGTGAAATCAGGTGGCTTGGTATCTTGAAATCTGAACTCTAAGAATAGCGTGGAAAAATATGATGAAAGAGAGAGATACAGAGAGAGAGAGAGAAAGGGTTAGGCTAGGTTAGGCTAGGCTAGGCTAGGTTAGGCTAGGTTAGGTTAGGTTAGGTTAGATTAGGCTAGGCTAGGCTAGGTTAGGTTAGGCTAGGTTAGGGAGAGAGAGAGAAAGAGTTAGGCTAGGTTAGACTAGGCTAGGTTTATCTTGACACTTGATCACGAATGAGGTCCAGAGGAGTAGGCGGGGCACCGTGTGTGTGTGTGTGTGTGTGTGTGTGTGTGTGTACAATGAGAGAGATAGAAAGATAGAGAGAGACGGTCATATTTAAAATAGTAAGGATGTATGAAAGTTGTGACAGTATTTGCCTTCTATAATTCCCACGAGGACTGATTTATCAGATGCCACTCCCACTCAGGTAGGTCACCTTTTCCACCACTACCGGACAACCGTCGCCATTTTTGGACACTTCTCAGGTTACCCCTAACTGGTCACTACCGGACAACCGTCGCCATTTTGGACCCATTTTTTTCTGGCAGGGGCTTTTTCAATAAAGTCTATGGATGTAAAAAAGAAAATGGCAGGGTTTTTTTTTCTGGCAGGGGCTTTTTCAATAAAGTCTACGGATGTAAAAACGGAAATGGCAGTGGCTTTTTCAATAAAGTCTACGGGTGTAAAAACGAAAATGGCAGTGGGTTTTTTTTCAATAAAGTCTACGGATGTAAAAACGGAAATGGCATTTTTACTCCTACTCCTCTTTTGTAACATAATTAAAGCGTTAATATGGAAATCACTAGCATTTCCCCAGAGACAGTAATCTCAGTGCTGCCACTGGACGGAAATTCGTCTGCTAAACGGATGCAGACGATGCACTACGGATATGGTGTCAAAAACGGAAATATTTCCGTAATGAACATTTTCCACTTTTATGATAGAATAACACAGTAATGATAAATAACAATACACATGCATAACAATTGTATTATTTTCCTTATAATATAACCTAATAGTAACATAAGAACCATGGCTGATGACATGTACAAAAGCAATACTTGAAGCAGGCATACGGAATTCGTCAGTCTGGCAATGTATTCCTGCCATTTCAGTAAGTGCTGCAGTGATCCACAGTAACACAGGTACGTCCGAGGTTTCCATGTGGTAACTATGTGCCTGTTCCCTGGTAATACCCCCAAATACTACATTACTTTTGTGCTAAATACTTGTGTTTATGAAAATAATATATATGGAGAAGATTCCCACCACAAGAATTAATTCTCTATGTAAATAAAAAACGGGAACTGGTAATAAAGGACCAACTTTCTTCTATTAATATGGCGGTAATTCATTCATTTCACCAGCTACTCTTATGTTTTGTTCTAGTTCTGATTTATTGATTCCCATAATGATTGTATAGCACATAGGCCTATATCTTGATCGAAGGGCTTATTTGTGTTTTATATTTATAGACTTTGTGCTGTTATGGAATTTATCTTAATATATTTCATTTTATAGATTTACCAGTGATTCCATAAAACCTCTGATTATAATCCATCAATGTCACATAAACCTACTTTTCTTTCCTATAATTTCTCTAACTATTTGTTCGGGTTTATAGTTCCCAAGTGTGGATACTCCATAGTTCCCAAGTGTGGATACTCCATTGGTTTTGGTTGTTTTTAACTCTCCCAGACATATATGACGCGATCGCGTCATATGGCAGAGTGAACCAAAAACACATATGACGCGATCGCGTCATATGGACTTATTATATTGCTAGAAAATAAGTTTATGACGCAATTGAGCCGGTTTTTTGGCTGGTAAGTCCGATAAGTTAGATGTACATGTGGAAAAATCTAGCAACCCCCTAGCGTCCCTGTGAGGGCCCCGCGGTGGTAGAGAGAGTCAGTTTCTTCCCATCAGTCAGCCTAGTAGGTGGGTGTGTGTGGCCCTTTAAACCAAGGGGCCTCCATTTTGCCCAGCCTGGCTGATATTACCGCCCTAATATAACCCAAACGAAGTGCTATATCGTTGGGTTATCGATGGATTATTGTGTTATTCTTGTTTAGGGTATAAAAACCATGTTAGTGAAGTGTTTTGCTAGTCTGGTGTACGTGACCAAGGTCGGCTCCACGAGGGGCCATGGTTTCGCTTGTTTGTGGATCACTTTCATACCATATTGAGTCAATTATATTGCTATTTATCACTTGAAGTAGTGTATTTTACTTGTATAAGTGTTTATAGTGAAAACACTTTTATTACTGGTCGAGCATTCTCTGGTGTAGGCTACGTGACCAAGGTGGTGGAGGGAGGGGCCATGCTTTTTGCCAAACGTTTTGCTTGTTTGTGGAACACTTTCATATAAATATCAGTCAATTATATTGCTATTTATCCGTTCAAGTAGTGTATCTTACCTTGTATTAGTGTTTCTTAGTGAAAAAACTTTCATTACTGGTCGAGCATATGTCGCCATGCTCCCTCAGCCCTGTGCATTTTTGCTCGATAATTTAGTGGTGGAAAGTGCTTGCATTTTTGCTCGATAATTTGTTGGTGGAAAGTGCTTGGGAGGTAAGTTTTTTATGGGCAAAAAGCACTCTACATATACGGCTTGGTGGCAACGAGGGAATCTCAGCAGTGTGAGTAAGTACAGTCAACATTTTTGGTGGTGGTGGTGGTGGTGGAGATGGTGGTGGTGGTGGAGATGGTGGTGGTGGTGGTGGTGGTGGAGATGGTGGAATCTCAGCAGTGTGAGTAAGTACAGTCAACATTTTTGGTGGTGGTGGTGGTGGTGGAGATGGTGGAGATGGTGGTGGTGGTGGTGGTGGTGGAGATGGTGGTGGTGGTGGAGATGGTGGTGATGGTGGTGGTGGTGGTGGTGGTGGTGGTGGAGATGGTGGTGGTGGTGGTGGAGATGGTGGTGGTGGTGGTGGAGATGGTGGTGGTGGTGGTGGTGGTGATGGTGGTGGTGGTGGTGGTGATGGTCGGGGTGGTGGTGGTGATGGTCGGGGTGGTGGAGATGGTGGTGGAGATGGTGGTGGTGGTGGTGGTGGTGGAGATGGTGGTGGTGGAGATGGTGGTGGTGGTGGTGGAGATGGTGGTGGTGGTGGTGGAGATGGTGGTGGTAGTGGTGGAGATGGTGGTGGTGGTGGTGGAGATGGTGGTGGTGGTGGTGGTGGTGGTGATGGTGGGGGTGGTGGTGGTGGTGGAGATGGTGGGGGTGGTGGGGGTGGTGGTGGAGATGATGGTGGTGGTGGTGGAGATGGTGGTGGTGGTGGTGGTGGTGATGGTCGGGGTGGTGGTGGTGGTGGAGATGGTGGTGGTGGTGGTGGAGATGGTGGTGGTGGTGGTGGTGGTGGAGGAGATGGTTATAGGCCTATAATTTTATTTTATTTATAATTTTGTTTCATTTATATATTTGTTTTTGTTATTGTTCCTGTTCCCCAGGGTGTCAATGGGACCACCCCCTAGGTCCAGAGCAAGGGCAGGGCCCATAATCGAGTATTTATATAATTATTTTATATATATTTTTATTTATTATAGTTTTTATTTATTTTATTTATAGGCCTATCATTTTATTTTATTTATAATTTTGTTTCATTTATATATTTGTTTTTGTTATTGTTCCTGTTCCCCAGGGTGTCAATGGGACCACCCCCTAGGTCCAGAGCAAGGGCAGGGCCCATAATCGAGTATTTATATAGTTATTTTATATATATTTTTATTTATTATAGTTTTTATTTATTTTATTTATAGGCCTATCATTTTATTTTATTTATAATTTTGTTTCATTTATATATTTGTTTTTGTTATTGTTCCTGTTCCCCAGGGTGTCAATGGGACCACCCCCTAGGTCCAGAGCAAGGGCAGGGCCCATAATCAAGTATTTATATAGTTATTTTATATATATTTTTATTTATTATAGTTTTTATTTATTTTATTTATAGGCCTATCATTTTATTTTATTTATAATTTTGTTTCATTTATATATTTGTTTTTGATATTGTTCCTGTTCCCCAGGGTGTCAATGGGACCACCCCCTAGGTCCAGAGCAAGGGCAGGGCCCATAATCGAGTATTTATATAGTTATTTTATATATATTTTTATTTATTATAGTTTTTATTTATTTTATTTATAGGCCTATCATTTTATTTTATTTATAATTTTGTTTCATTTATATATTTGTTTTTGTTATTGTTCCTGTTCCCCAGGGTGTCAATGGGACCACCCCCTAGGTCCAGAGCAAGGGCAGGGCCCATAATCGAGTATTTATAGTTATTTTATATATATTTTTATTTATTATAGTTTTTATTTATTTTATTTATAGGCCTATCATTTTATTTTATTTATAATTTTGTTTCATTTATATATTTGTTTTTGTTATTGTTCCTGTTCCCCAGGGTGTCAATGGGACCACCCCCTAGGTCCAGAGCAAGGGCAGGGCCCATAATCGAGTATTTATATAGTTATTTTATATATATTTTTATTTATTTTAGTTTTTATTTATTTTATTTATAGGCCTATAATTTTATTTTATTTATAATTGTGTTTCATTTATATATTTGTATATATAACTATTTTATTTTTCTAATTGTAGATTGATATAATATATATATATATATATATATATATATATATATATATATATATATATATATCATTCGTATTTATGTATTTATCTAGGTTATGCCCCCTCCCTCCCCCATTATACACCCTCCCCCTCTTCCCCCATTATACCCCCCTCCCCCCATATATATTCATTCATTCATTCAATCATCACTTCCGAGGTTCGGGGCCCACCTTCATTCACCCACCTTCATTCACCCATCATCATCACCATCATCATCATCATCATCATCATATCAATTTCTACTACATTTTGCACTACAGTGGATATAGGCCTCCTAGGGAAACCACTCTAAAAAAATAACGAGTCCAGTGCAGTACCTCTTTGGGTGGCTTGGAAATTTGCACATATTTCTCTGGTTTGACACCATATATATATATATATATATATATATATATATATATATACCTGTATATGCTATATATAATATATATATATAATATTATATCCACACACATACATTACCATTACCATTTACCATTCTTTATATTTTGTTTGACACCTTGTATATATATAATATATATATATATATATATATATATATATATATATATATATATATATATATACATTACTTTATTTTATTTACGTGTACAATAGAATTATTTCTGAATTTATTACCTGAAGATTACCTGGCTTTCTTATTTTGTTTTTTCAGTGTCAACCCAGGAGCCATTTCCCTTCTCGTTGGAAAGGGTGTATATTGTGGCAAAGATATACAACTGTATAAACATTCTCATATATTTTCATAACAATAACAATGCATGGAAACAATTGCGCATAGCTCACGAACCAATTACTCTATATTATTTTTGTTTTCACCATTGGAAAGAGCACAATTTTCCGATTCCGGTGATATATACAGTTATATACGTATCTGACCAAATAACGCAACCACGAGGTGGGGAACAGCTCGGAACCCGGCTAGCATCGCCGGAACAGAGACGGGTGAAGCGTAAATATTCGCATTTTGGCTCTTCATTTCAAATATTCATAGCGCAAAAAGTATTTGTCCTAGGAACTTCTAGTTTGTTTTATACTCATCAGCATTATTTGCCGTATTCATTCAGCCTAAATTTAAAACCATACACTTCGTAGCAACGAAATAAATCGAAAATGTTATAAACCATATCAATCAAAATCAGATTTTTTTTTTTTTCGGTCATTGCATGGAAACAATTGTGCATAGCTCGCGAACCAATTATGCTATATTATTTTGGTTTTCACCATTGGAAAGAGCACAATTTTCCGATTCCGGTGATATATACAGTTATATACGTATCCGAGCAAATAACGCAACCACGAGGTGGGGAACAGCTCGGAACCCGGCTAGCATCGCCGGAACAGAGATGGGTGAAGCGTAAATATTCGCATTTTGGCTCTTCATTTCAAATATTCATAGCGCAAAAAGTATTTGTCCTAGGAACTTCTAGTTTGTTTTATACTCATCAGCATTATTTGCCGTATTCATACAGCCTAAATTTAAAACCATACACTTCGTAGCAACGAAATAAATTGAAAATGTTATAAACCATATAAATCAAAATCATATATTTTTTAGTTTTCGGTTACTGCTTGAGAACTATTGAAGATAAACAATTTCTGTTTCCAGATTTGGAAAGAGGAGAAAAAATACTATTATTTGAGCAAAACAAAATATATGGTCATCACTCACAATTTAGAGCTAGGACGGTGTGAAGACAATTGCATGGGAAATAATTGTATTCCGGACTCATTTACACTTTCATATTTCGATTTATTTACATTTTTTTTTATTTTATCATGTACTATAAATATTCCTCTTTCCATTGATATATGATACATCACAATAAACAGCATTCTGGTGGATGGAAATCGCGAAAAATGTAAGGCTTCGACAACACTCATGAGCCAAATTCAAGACCCAAAATACTTGTCAAGCGCCAACTCGGACTTATTGGAACATAATATGATGGAGAGAGTTAACAATATTTTACGCCATGTCCATGTATTCGTGGAGTTATGCTGGTCCAGTGTATTCTTCTGCAGGCGTTCCCACTATTATCATGGTGTGTGTGATTTTTTATCTCTGCCAGTCTGTTTTCCATATGTTCGATGCTCATGTACATTCCAATTAGAGTCGAAATGTTGTTACTGGTGCGGTTTTGTATAAAATGTGTTGCAAAAACTTTCGAGCTTTTAGGGGAATTCACCGCTGTTCACAATTTCTACATCATTATTGTACACCTTAACATGCTCTTATTTTGGGTTCTGATTTACCTTTCAATTTATCTATCTATCTATCTATTGTCGGACGCCGTGATCCCCGAAGGGGTGGTAACGAACGAAACGCCCCCATGCACCTCTGTCCCCAGTCAATCGACGTCCTTCCTCCCATCCAGCACCACTTTCCGTACAATACCGTAGAAAATGTCCGGAAGCCCAATTTAAGGGCCTTTAACTCCGGTTCATGATATTTCAAGTTTTTGTTGAGGTTCTTGGTTCACTGTTGCTTAAACACCTTGCATGTGTCTGCGCTTTATAATTAAAATTTTGGTCTTGCCCTTCCCATTCTCGGTCAAGGTTTATCTCAAACTTCCTAACATTTTCAGAATTTACAACATATTCGGGCAGGCTGTTCCATACATGTACAACTCTATATCTAAACGAAACTTTCCTAATGTCTAACCTACTGTAGGTCTCACTGATAAGAGGGTGGGTTATCAGACTTTGGGGTGACACAAAACGCAGTTTATGCTTATCTAATACTGTTTAAATGAGGCACAGTTTGCTGGTACTGATATACTGTATATACCTAGATGTATTCAAATATAATATATAGCCATTGTGTATAATTACTTCCATAATTCAATAACGATTTAAAAGTTATAGGCCTAGGCTATATATTAAAATATATTTTTCATAAGAAATTATGAGGCCTCTATTTTGTTTTCATATTCTTTATTTACCACTCAGTAGAAGCCCCAACACTTTGGGGAACGTTGTTGCTGAAGGCCATGCATCATATTATACAATGTTCAGAGTTTATAGTACATAGTTAATCAAAATATAAGCAGAACTATATAGGAAAGCAACCCCCAATATATGGGCTATGCGTTTTTATATAATTATTACCGTACGGTAGAGGGTTAAGGGACCCCAGCTGGTACGGTACACATTGTGAGGATGACAGTTAGACTGTTCGTCCTCACACATTGTGGTATTCCTACATTTATATAAATACAGTAATGCACATGTGTGATTCCCATGCATGTGTGCATGCGTACATGCACGTATATGCCACACCTGTGAACATAGACAAATAGTATGGTACATAAGCTTAATATTATTAAAGAAGAAAAGCAGGATGAACACGGAAAATATCTTCTAATATTGTTGGGTGAGTAATGAGATATTTACAAAAGGCATTATACAGATTACCAGGAGGTCGAAAGTGTGTTGAGCTGTGGTGGTCGAGTGGTGAGCATGCTCACGTGTGAATCTGCAAGACCCGGGATCGAATCCCTGCCACGGCGGACATTTAGTGGGTGTGGTAGTAGTCACCGTAGTACATCCTAGCATGTTTCACATGCTCGCACCCAGTCAGGGAACATCCTGACGACGTATACATACTAAACACACATAACATAGCCACTCCAACAGCTTCCTCTCTCTCCAACACCCCTTCTCCCCTCTCTACACGCTTCAGACAAATAGGAAACTTAGAATGTAAATAAGAGGTGCCGTTGCAAAGGCTTATCCCTCAGTACTTCATCTGATCTGAGGGCAATCAATTGGCATAAATATTTCTACAGTCACCTCCATTAATGACACCGTTTTCTTTAATCAATTGTCAAGAGAACGACGGAAATGTGACGTCATTACATCTACGGAAATATTGCAGTCTGGGCCAGACTTCTATTCCGTAGATTATATATGGTTTGATAAAGCAATTATACAACGTTACAATATACTGTATAATAATAATAAATATTCAATACCTTCTTTGCTTTACATATTAGTCCTATTCCTTTTGACATCTTATTTTTCACAATTTGTATAATGTTCTGTCCAGTTAAGTTTGGAGTCAATTTCTACACCCAAGAATTTTGTACTGTTGACCCTCTGTATACTATTACCGCATATATCCACACTCATGTTAGTAGCTATAGATTTTCCTTGAGTATGAAATATCATATATTTAGTTTTATCATAACCAGATGATAACATGATAACATTGCATAGTTCGTTTTGGTCGTATGTCATGAAGCAGACACTTCTGTTTTCAGCGTTTGTCACCTACTGTAGAACATTATGTCTATTACAACACACATCGGTTCAGTTACACACACACACACACTCGACTAATCGTAACTAGCAATTCACGCCATAATTGCCATCGTTACTTTACACAACAACTATTTATTACACACTAATGCAAGGTAAACATTATGCTATAAAAGCCTACTGAACATCCTCCTCTTCAAAATTAATACAAGTATATGCATAACGTGGTCACTGGGAACATGGAAATTAAATCTGGGGGGTGGGGGACGAGAGAGCGAACCTAAACTACCAAATTTCGTAACACCCAATGAAACGTTTAAGGTTGGAACCCCCACCGGGATCCCGTCTTAAGCACCCGTCACACCTAGCCGATTTTAGGCCAAGACTGTCCGCGACCTAAGGGTCGTGGACAGTCTTTGTCTACGTCGCCGCGCATCATGGGCCGTCGCCAACCTAACAAACAGGTCGGGATTGGTCTTCACATACCCCCTCAAAAGTTCTACAAGCGAAAAATTTGAAATCAAGTCGGCGTGGAGTGAGGTCATAAAAATGGGACGGGAAGGGGACTGGAGGCTGATGGCGTGTGACGGCGCTTGGCGGCGCTTGACGGCGATTGACGACGCTTGACGGGAAACGGTAGGCGTCAGTGCGGCGGCACACGGCACCATAAATGATAAGTGGATAAGTGGATAAGTGGATTATCGCCACGTTTGGCTTTCTCAAGGACCACATCGTGCGGCAGAGTGGTCGTCAGAATAGCCAGGTAAATTTTGTTTTAATTAATTTTGCATGTCTCGATTATTTAAAAGTGTTTGACACTGACCAGCCACGTGTGGACAAATTAATTATGTTTGTGGAGACTCGTCGTGCATACCACAGGTTTCTGACCTGACCTGGTTGTGGTATCTGCCGCTTGTTATTCCTTTCGCGATTTCATTATTGTATTGATTTACTTATTAATTTAATATCTTTATATATATATTTTGTAATTAATTTATTCATGTACTTAGGTTAATATTGCTATATTGATTTATATAAGGTATTTAGTCATTATTTATACTTTATTTATTATATATGTATGTATTTTTTGATTGATGACTTTCTTTATTTCATTATTGTATTACTTGATTTAGTTATTGAATATGTTATATATATATGTATATATTATAACGTAAATAATTTTTTTTATGAATACATTATTCATGCAGTGGATGACTGAAACAAGCCATATAATATATATATATATATATATATTATATGGCTTGTTTCATTCATCCACTGCATGAATAATGTATGCATACAAAAATGTATTTACGTTATATATACATATATATATAACATATTCAATAACTAAATCAAGTAATACAATAATGAAATAAAGAAAGTCATCAATCACAAAATACATACATATATAATAAATAAAGTATAAATAATGACTAAATACCTTATATAAATCAATATAGCAATATTAATCTAAGTACATGAATAAATTAATTACAAAATATATATATAAAGATATTAAATTAATAAGTAAATCAATACAATAATGAAATTGCGAAAGGAATAACAAACGGCAGATACCACAACCAGGTCAGGTCAGAAACCTGTGGTATGCACAACGATTCTCCACAAACATAATTAATTTGTCCACACGTGGCTGGTCAGTGTCAAACACTTTTAAATAATCGAGACATGCAAAACTAATTAAAACAAAATTTACCTGGCTATTCTGACGACCACTCTGCCGCACGATGTGGTCCTTGAGAAAGCCAAACGTGGCGATAATCCACTTATCCACTTATCCACTTATCATTTATGGTGCCGTGTGCCGCCGCACTGATGCCTACCGTTTCCCGTCAAGCGTCGTCAATCACCGTCAAGCGCCGCCAAGCACCGTCACACGCCATCAGCCTCCAGTCCCCTTCCTGTCCCATTTTTATTACCTCACTCCACGCCGACTTGATTTCAAATTTTTCGCTTGTAGAACTTTTGAGGGGGTATGTGAAGACCAATCCCGACCTGTTTGTTAGGTTGGCGACGGCCCATGATGCGCGGCGACGTAGACAAAGACTGTCCACGACCCTTAGGTCGCAGACAGTCTTGGCCTCAAATCGGCTAGGTGTGACGGGTGCTATACTGATGAGGGCCACCCTTTGGTGTACCTTTTATATACCACACCTTGAGTTCGGTCGCTGTCGTTCGGGGTCATGCGGGCCGGGGTCACCGTCCATACTGAAGGGGTCGCCGCTCATCGGCACAGTAATGAATATTGACGCCGCCCTAACTCCTGTCGACGCCGTTCGTCGGGTCGTTGTCGACGCACTACGCCGCAGATCGGCACTCCAGCGGCGACCTAAAACTCACATTCAGTCCGGCATGGGCGCCGGTCTACCCCGTCAGGTCGCCGTCAGGCGGCGTGGCCATCCATACTGCGTCCCGTCCAAAACTCACCCTCCCATATCCTTAAGCTCTCCGCCGAAGGTCGGAACTCCTGACCACGACTCAAGGTCGTGGTCAGTCGTGGCTCAAATCGGCATTGTGTGACGCCTGCTTTAGGCATGGTATCCAACGAGATTGAACACCATGAGAGGTAACCTAGGAATATGAGTGATACCTGAGGCTTGGCAACTTTCGTACTATCGTTGTTGTTGTTGTCGTTGTTGTCGAGCTCACGCCGCGTCCATACGCTTGATGGCATTAGTGCCGATCTGCATCGTCTGCATGTCATCAGCTTAACTATATAATTCAGCAATGCATAACGTTTGAGCTTGAAATGCACACACATAAGTTTGGATTCCCAATTAAGATAACAATCGTAATAATATTGATAATTGTGTTGGGAGACGAATAAAATAATGTTGACAAATAAGAACCATTCATTACAGCTAGCAGACCGTGCAGACGCCACTCGAACTCACGGAGGTAGGGCTGATGTTGATGATATGTTAATATTTTCTTTATCTCTCCTGAAAGAGGGATTAATGCTGGTCCTTATGTCTCACCGAAAACCAAGGCCCTTTCTTAGATGTATATAGGAGGAAAGAAAAGACCCAATTATTATATAGTTTCCCTATAGCAAGTGAAAGGTAGACTTTGCTGAAGGCAGGCAATGTAAACATTAGGTTAATCGTGAAATAACCAGGGTGGCGTATATCTCGATCGGTAAGTTTTCTTATATCTCCCTGCTCTGTATTACTGTAACAATATCCATGTTTACCTAATACTTTATTTTTGTTATCCATAGATCGGTGTAACTTGTGGATTTGTGCCAGTGTTCAGCTGAGGAGTTCATACATCATATATCCATAAACTAATCTAAATAAACAGAACAATAATTATGTATTATGTGTTATTATCCTTAACCATGTTATAATAGGGATCCGACATGAAACTACTTTTAATGATGTGTTAAACGCAATATAGGCCCATAGCATAGGCTATTAATTAATGCAGTCATTGGTCACTACAATACATACTTTGTCAGCCCTAAATTACGTTTTCGCAGTTAATTTTGAATATCCTGATAGTAAATAAAAATGTATATTTGATTTTAATGTGTTCATTCCTCTTAGTCATTTATGAATAGAAAATGTCTCTGTAAATGCCATATTCAAATGCGTAAAATCAACCTGAGCAACGCTTTATAATCATAACTGCGAAAATGTAGTTTCGACCATCATTACTATCATCATTATCACCATTACTATCACCGTTACCATCATTACTATAATCGTTATCACCGTTACTATCATTGTTACACAATGTTACACACACACATACAGAGAGAGAGAGAGAGAGTTACACAGATACTCAGACC
This sequence comes from Lithodes maja, assembly GCA_037953745.1. Taxonomy (NCBI): domain Eukaryota; kingdom Metazoa; phylum Arthropoda; class Malacostraca; order Decapoda; family Lithodidae; genus Lithodes; species Lithodes maja. The sequence continues at coordinate 65,665 of JBAKBP010000734.1, read as the reverse complement.
ACACAGACCTTGCGGTACTAACTAGGTCAGTGGTTCTTAACCTTTTTCCTTGTTCGCACCCCATTCAATTCACCAACCAGTTCTCGCACCCCCTTCCAGAATTAATGAAAAGCAATATTGTTATCATAATCATAATGTGTAAGTAACAAAACCATCATGTATTTAATTCTTTATTTACATAACTGACAACAAAATAATGCATTGCAGGATTACAAAAATCAAGATTACTTTCATACTAGCAAAAAAAACAAAAAAACATTGTGCTTGTACTATGCATGGTGTGTTGTGAATTATTATGGCTGAGCGCCAAACTCAGTGACTTTGTTGCTGTTGCTTTCCATTTATGATGGCATCAAATCTTGGTGTCTTGGTGCTGAGTGCCACTCGCATGTCGTGTTGAGGATCCAGCCGATTTCTGCTCTTGGTTTTGATGTGAAGCAGACAGGAAAATCCAGTCTCGCAGAGGTAAGTAGTCGCAAAAGGCACGAGCACAGTGAGAGCCTTCTTTGCCAGTGCAGGATACGTTTCCAACTGAGAAGCCCAGAAGTGCTCCAAGTGACCATCGGCAAACTCCATTTGGATTCCACGATTGTTTCTCAGTTCGATGAGATCTTCCTTGATGTTGCTATCATCATCAACATCTTCCATATTCTGCTTAAAAGGGTGCCGGATCCAGTCGTCACAGGGTTGTAGCTCTCCACACGAGAAGTAGTCATCAAATGAGGTGCACAGTATCTGCAGATGTTCAACGACTTTTGAAACAAAATCTGGATGTAGGGAAGCATCCTCTGTGACTGTCTCTTCAAGGGAAGGAAAATTTGCCAAGTTCCCTTTCTTTTCACGCCTAATCCACAAAACAATTTTGTCTTTGAATGTAGCCAACTTCTCACTTGCAATCAAAATGTTCATCCCTCTTCCTTGCAGTGAGCGATTGAGCTCATTGAGTGCTGTGAACACATCAGCCAAATAGGCAAGCATTTGAACAAATTCAGGATCATCAAAATATCCAGCCAGTTCTTGTCCCAGTCCGTGGAGAAACTGCTGAATTTCTTCTCGCAATATTATTCAAACATACGAGATAGCACACGCCCACGTGACAGCCACCTCACTTCGGTATGGTACAACAGCACAGTGTGTTCCTGACCCACTTCCTCACAAAATGACTGAAACAGTCGATGATTCAGAGCACGACCACGAATCATATTCACAATCTTCACACAAATCTCCAAAGTCTTTTTCAGGTCTGGGGGCAATGTTTTTGCTGCAAGAGCCTGCCGATGAAGAAAGCAGTGGATAATCTTCAGGTCAGGAATTTCTTTTCTCATCAATGCAGCAAACCCTGAACGATTGCCCAGCATGGCTGGTGCACCATCAGTACATATCGAACCAATCCTGTCAAGGTGAAGTTGGTATCTTGTGAAGAATTCTTTTATCATACTGAACACATCTATGGCTTTCGATGTTGTCTTCAGTGAGTGACAGAAGAGAAAACTTTCTTCCACTGTATTGTTCTTCACGTACCGGACTACTACCAATAGCTGACAACAATTTGACACATCTGTTGACTCATCCACTTGTAGGCTAATCTTTACTGGACTGGCCTTGATGTCAACAACAACTTGCTCCAGGATATCATCACTCATGTCGACGATTCGGTTACGGATTACATCATTTGATAAAGACACTTGTTGCAGTTTCCTCGCAGCTTCCTGACCGAGAACAGTCTTTGCCATTTCAAGGGCACACGGCTTGATCAATTCCTCGGCAATTGTATGGGGCTTCTTTGACTTAGCAACCAGGTATGCAACTTGATAAGAAGCATGTAGTAAAGGTTTCGCTGTTGGTGAAAATCCGTGTGTCAGCAAAGTGCCGGCACGATCAAACCTAGCTCTTTTGACTCGTAATGTTGCAATGTCATTCCCTGCATCCTTGCCACCATGTCTGTTCTTAAAATGTTCATCGAGCTTTGATAGCTTCAAATTTGCGTTGGAGAACATGGTGCTGCATAGGATACACTGTGGACGTTGTGTACCATCCTTCTCAGTAACACACGTGAAGCCATACTGAACATAGTCATCATTCCACCTTCGTTTTTTGGACATACTGAAGATAAACCTGGAAAACAAGAATTTTGTTGTTATTTTTTGTTTTTTATGTGCAAGAGGGAGACAAAAGGCAAAGCTGCCTGTAATGAGTGTCTCCTCAACTTCAAAGAGTAACAGAGCAAAATTGAAGTTACAATAAAAGTGTATGTTATGACTATATTACTTTATAAAATTTAATTTGTTTTGTTTTTTATTTAAATACTGGTGTAGGCCTACAAAAGAAAAGTATAGTGTGCATGTCTAGTGTTGAAGATAGAGAGAGAAAGCGTTTTCGAGAACTAGTTTTTTTTTTTTCTATATGGAAAGGGGGAGACAAAAGGCAAGTTTGCCTGTAACTAAGTGTCTCCCCCCAGATCTATTTACAAAAAAAAAAAGTGTGGAAGTTGTGGTATGTATAGTGCTTGTAATGTGTATAAATGAGGAGGTCAGCAACAGAGCGCCGCAAGCGCCACCCGCGCCCAAGACCCAGCCGGAGCCGCCACTCTGCGCCCAGAATGCCCAGCCGCACAGGAGAAGCGAAAGGGTCCCGCAAAAGTAAACCCCCCACCTCCCCCACGCAACCAGGCGCCACAGACACAAAATGGCAGCCCCGACCAGATCCCGGGCACGACGGCACCAACGACACCCCGCCACTAAACCTCATCGAATAGTAGAAGAAACTGTTTGTGAGAGATGGCTGGATACTCTCATGTAGTTGAGGTACAAAGAGAAACTGAAAGAAGGGGCCAAGCAAGTGAAACAGGAGATCCAGCATCTCCCTTGTCACTAGCGGCGTGACTAGCCGAAGGGCCCCCCATGGGTAAGTGAACAGTTCGATTGGTACCTACAATCTCCCCCTGGTATCACTCTCTGTATGTGGGGCAAAAAGGACATCAACAAGAAAGGCCAGGCAAATGAAACAGGAGTTCCAGCAACTCCTTATCAAATGCCAAGCCTCTCCGGGTGTACTGCCATGTTCGATTGGTGCCTACGAACTCCCCCCTGTGATACACAATATGATGTGATTTTGATGGGGAAATAATGTGGTGTGATATTGTGCATGTAAACTTTTACATGTTTGATTTTTACAAAAAAATGTATATAAACTATGAACACTGAGAGCTTATTAATTATTATAGCATGGCATTCTAATTATGAGAAAAGCGTATTACTACTAAATATACAGCACGAGGCAGTACACATACATACCTTCTTAGGTCTACCTCGGCTGATGACTGAAGAGAAACTAACAGTGTGAAGCAGAAGCAGGCTTATGCAGTGAGTGACACGTACTAGACACGTTGTGATCAATGTTTTCTGAGTAACTGTGTTCTGAAGCATACCTGTCAAAATCATGTTAGCTTCCCAAGTTTTTATTGTGTATTGTTATTCGTTTAACTTAACTTTATTACTTAAAAAAATAAATTATAACTACATAAAATACAAATAATAAATAAAAAACAAATTATTATATATTATATATATTAAATAATTATTATAATAATAATTGGTTTACTTTACAGCTATAAGGCTTAATTAGCATTATCCCTAATGCCAATTAACACAATGAATTCTTGATTTCCAGAATTTTTCACTTTTTTCTGTTACCCGACCATTATCCCCGAAAATTTTTAAATTTCCCCCAGGGTATCCTCGCACCCCCTAGGAAGCATTCTCGCACCCCTAGGGGGTGCGAGCACCCCCGGTTAAGAACCACTGAACTAGGTGGTCCGGCCTTAATACTACTAGACAGGGACAGTTTATAGTGGAAGAATTGGACAGTAAAGTAGAAGGCTCTCTCCCCACCCTCCACTCCCTCTGACTAAAAAGCCGTACCGGAAAATAGGATGCAGTGGAACGTTATGGGTCAGAAAATGCCCACAAGGAAAGTATTTATAGTATAGAAAGACATTAGTAGAAATGGCAATTACACATGCCTATTGATTAACTCATATTAATCCAATCTTTATCAGGTGATCGTCCAGTCTGTTCTTAAAGGTAGACCTATACATTTAATTAATGTCGACCACCTCCAGAGAGAGAGAGAGAGAGAGATAGAGACAGAGGTCTACTGGTAGGAGGGGGTATTTAATCTCCCAACTTTTACCCATCCTCTAAGCCCCGCTTTCCCTCCCCCTCCACCCACTCTGTTGTGGAGCAACCCTGTCGCCACAGATAACAGGAGAAAAAACCCTCCGGCTAAAAAGCTGTACCGGAAAATAGGATGAAGTGGAACGTTATGGGTCAGGAAATGCCCACAAGGAAAGTATTTCTAGTATATACAAACATTAGTTTGAAATGGCAATTACCAATGCCTACTGATTAACTCATATTAATCCAATCTTCATCAGGTGATCGTCCAGTCTGTTCATAAAGGTATACATTTAATTAATGTCGACCACCTCCAGAGAGATAGAGAGAGAGGTCTACTGGTAGGAGGGGGTATTTAATCTCCCCACTTTCACCCATCCTCTAAGCCCCCCTTTCCCTCCCCCTCCACCCAGTCTGTTGTGGAGCAACCCTGTCGCCACAGATAACAGGAGAAAAAACAAAAACAACTAGAAGCGCACTCGGTAGAGCGCATATCTCCGCCTACGCTGGCGGAGGTATATGCTCTACCGATCACCTCCTAAATGGAATCACTTCTTCCTTGGTGCATATCCTATCTGCCCAGCCACTCCCGTGAACATCGGATGAGATTTCCTGTTTACAGACAAACAGAAATACAAACGAGTGTAAAATTCGACCAAGTTATTCTCTCTCGCTCTCTCTCTTATGGAGGTCCATGAATGTGTAGCTGACTGTTCCTATTTACTGCTAGCTGAAAGAAAGCATCAATTGGTAAAATAATTGGCCATTCGTATCGTACTGACCTGAAGTGTATGTTTTCGTATCCGTTTGTTTGTCTGTTTGTCTGTAAACAAGATATCTCGCAAAGTTTTGAACCGACTTCAATTTAGGAGGCGATCATAATCTTATCCTGGAACCCAGATTCAGAGAATCAGAAGACAATTTTGGTCTGTAATATTAATGGTAAAGAACCAGCCAGTGTAGGCGAAGGTATAAATTATGCACTCTACCAAGTGCCCCTCTAGTTTACTTATACTGTATATCCTGTAAACCAACACTATACTAACCTAGAATATCCTAAGCCGACCTATCTAACCTAGCATATACTGTGGTGATGGGTTGGTCTATCAGAGTGAGAGTTGACCGTTCTCTGCTATACCCATAGCTTACTCTGACTGTTCCTTTTACTTATATATTTTCTAGATCTCATGTGACGGCGTCTCTTCCGTGATCTCCCTACTGCCAACCTCGAGGTTGGCACAATGGGAGCCAAAGCGTCACATTTTTCCTTTGCCCTTCAACTTTCCCTTCATAATTGTTGAGGGGCACAGGGCCTTGGGTGGGGCTTTGGTGTCCCGGGCGTTTTCACACCCTCCTCAGCTCTTCGCCTGGGAGTGGCTTCGGTCACCTGGGCTTTCTTAGTGGTAAGCAGGGAGAGTTCCGCGGTGGTGCTTGGTTATGGCCTTGGCCTTGCTCAGGACCTTGGGGCTGCTCGGTCAGACAGCCTGGGGAACAACAACAACAACCTAGCATATACTTTGCCTTAAGGGGGGATGGGCCGGTTTTCTGGACCACTTTCTCCCTCATGTTTAGCCCCATTAGTTTTCAGATGTTAACTCCTTCAGACATATATGACGCTACCGCGTCATATAGCCGAGTGCGCCAAAACCTCATATGACGCTAGTGCGTCATATGGACTTATCTTCATGGCTCTCTAATAAGTTATATGACGCTCTAGCGTCATATGGAGCTCAGTAAGTCCGATAAGTTAGCTTACGATAAAACCGTTGGTGGCAACCTCAGCCACCTCCGATAATTCTAACGGCCGCAGTGTTGTTGTGAGTGTAGTGCGAGGCGGTGGCAAGGATACCGGCCTCCCGCCTCCGTAGACTTACTGGAACATAATATGTCTGAAGGAGTTAAGATGTTTGCCCCATTAGTTAGTCGATTTTAAGACCTTTGCCCCATTTCTTCGTCAATATTTAGACCTTTCGTGCTATTTAGGTGTCGATTTTTTCCCTGGCGAACGATAGTGAGCCTGCAATGTTGGAAGAACCGGCCTTCAGCCGGGACATTTTTCTATCGAAAAATGTACAAATTAACCTAGAAGGGGTATCTAATGGATGCTTTTTTTAAAATTTGATGGAGGTCTAAGGAGGAAACTAGAAAAATAATGAATACATGCAAAAATCGCCCAAAAAGTGAACCATCTCCCCTTAGCCCCGGGGGCATGGTTCACTTTTATTTGCTCATTTATGTATTTTTTTATAATGTTATTATTTTCCACCCTAGATCGTCATCAAGCTTATAAAGCACTCTCCCAAGATAATTTTGGGAGATAATTTTGTACATTTTTCAAAAGAAAAAGGTCCCGGCCGAAGACCACTTCCTCTTAAATTACAGGCTCGCTATCGCTCGCCAGGAGAAAATTGACACCAAAATAACACGAACAGTCTTAATGTTGAAAAAAAAATGGGGCGAAAGGACTTAAAATCGCCAAACTCATGGGCCGAACGTCTTATAATCAGAAAACTAATAAGGCGAAACATGAGAAGGAAAACAGCCCATCTCCCCTTAACTTCGTATAATTTACCGAGTAGTCCTATTGTAAACAGATTAGGTTCTCTGAGATAAGGTAATCATAGGATAGGTTTAAGAAAGACTGAGTAGAACTATTAACACATTTATGTAATTTAGCTGGTCGCCCCATTCTAAGGATACACCTTAAACGAAGCAGAATACATTATACGGATAAAGGAAAAGGACATATAGATACTCGGGAATATTAAAATGAAATACACGAATAATAAACAAGAGAATGGAAAGAATTACAGAATAATAACGAAATACGGCAGAAACTCTAATAACTCTTGAAACTCTTATATCAAAGGCCGCCTTCGATATGTCTAGAGCAATAGAAAAGGTCTCACTGAAGTCTCGAAAGGAGGATAACCGCGAGTAAGATATGAATGATTTCCAATAGAGCGACCCTTAAGGAAGCCATACTGGCGATCTGAGAATAGGTTATGAGAAGAGAAATGCCTAAGAAATTTGGAAGTAAGAATAGTATAAGAACATTAGAGATACAAGAGATGAGACCAATTGGACGATAGATGGAGGGTTGAGAGTGGTCACCCTTCTATGGGACAGGTTGAAAGAAAGCAAACTTCCAGCAAGAAAGGAAGACGTTAGAGGAGAGACAGAGACAAAAGAGTTTGCCTAGGCAGGGAGTCAGCACGGAAGAACAGTTTTTGAGTACAACAGGAGGAACACCATCCTAACCATACGCCTTCTTAGTATTTAGCCCAGAAAGGGTAGAATGTAGATCTATAGAAGAGATTAGGATATTAGGAGAGCACCGCAATCATTCAAGATGGAGTTTTTAGCGAAAGTTTGAGCGAAGAGTTCAGCTTTGTCAGAGGAAGAAGTGATGGTTGTGTCATCAGAGTGGAAAATGGGAAATCAAAGAAGTACTGCCAGAGAGCTCCCAGTCGGCAGCGCCAAATTGCCACAAGCGCCGCTTGCTAGGAGGATCAGGTGGCCGTATTGGAGAGAGAGGACAGGTGACAGAGTATAGGTTTGACTCCTGTAAGGAGATTGTTACGACCTGGCACTCGGGTACACAAGGGCTCTCAATCAGGACTCGAGTACGGCTCGCTGCCACAACGGAAACACACGATCCCAAACCCTGAGTACTGCCAGCCGAACAAAAAACACCAATACCCTCCAGAGTTCGATCTGCTATAACGGGGTATACAAGAACTCGGTACTAGTGTTCAACAACAGACTAATAAAGAGACAGGAATTATCTAGTCTGGTCAACAATCAAACAAAGAAGTAAGAAACAACAACACCAAAGAATAGTGTTGGCCGAAGCCGAAGTAATCCACCCTTGACTAAGAACTTAAGAAGTCCTCCACCCTCTACTTCGGATCGGCACTATTACGTTACGTTAATTAATAGTCCTTAAGCATCGAGCAAGGAATCTTCTGAAAAAGTTAGATGCTTCTCGGATGCTCGTAAGAAGTACGTATCGGATTTTGAACAGCAATTCAAAAAGCAAAACACTGGTAATTAAATACTATTAAAGGTTTAAATTGGTATAAGAATAATTAAAAAGAATATGCAATAGTAAATGGCAAACATTAAAAAGAAGTACTCCGCAAATGCGACGGCAATAGCCTACTCGGATTGTGCTCGTGGGCCACTAATCACTAAAGTAGCCAAGCGTGCAACACATGAAATCAATAGTGCATAAACAATATCATACATAAGGAAAGCTTCAATACTATTCTGTATCTGCTGATCGAGTAAAGTCTAGCTGGGATGTAGTAGGCTAGGAAACAATGGCTGAGCAAGCGGCTCGTAGCCTAGCGAAGTCCTTAAGGCTGTGCGGCCAAATTACGTTAATTGACGGGGTGCTCTCTTGAGAGATCCAGATCGCTAGTATCTGGTTCTCTCCTGGCGACCCTCTCAAAGTCAAAGCAAACGAGTTAGCACAGTGTTGGGTGGCAGAGGCAAAAGCCCTCACTCGCAACACAGTGCCAAACTCACAAGGTACACAGTCAGAAAGACCACCTAGGCTTCCCACGTCTCCGTTGCGATTGTACAGGTTCAACAAAATCTAGTACACATCGGAAATCACAACACCAGTAGCCCTATCCCAGTCTAGCATTACCTAGACCAGCAGAAAACAGGAACAATAATAATAACACACAGGGAAATGCATATACGAGTGCAACAAACATAAATCAATCCTATTCTAAGTTAACCCTTCCAAAATAGGCTATCTAATAGGCATATATCTCGTGAGAACTCAAGCGATAATACGTTGGCTGACTAGCTCTGCACCAACGGGACCATGGAAGTTAAAAAGGGTAGGGAAAAGAGGAGATAAGAATGTAAAGGTAGTAGAGAAAGTTCACATCAGTCAGAAGAATATATATAGTTAGCAAGGGAAATGAGAAGTCGCTCTGCCTAATGAGTTCTGATCTAAAAATGGCTAGACTTCCCTTTTTATACTCGGCCCTCTAGTGAGCCCAACGTGAACTACTAAGGACCGCCCACTGACAATCATTACGTAATTTCTCTCTCTCAATCTGGGATAGACAAAGGCTTTCCCAGCACTGAGGGGAGGGGGGAGGGGGGGGAGTGCTAGTGAGTTAGGCCCACCTCCCGCATGGCGCACCCACTGACCCCCATTACGTAATTTCTCTCTCTCCTCTCATCATTACAAATAAGTTTTATACACAATACTTATAACTAATGATATAAAATAGAACTCGTTGACTCAGATGAAAACATAATACATATTCATAATACTTATAGTACAACGGCTCACATGAACTAAGTTAGGAAACTCTACATAGACTACAGCCAAAGTTCCTGCCCTGACGATCCTAGCGAGAGTGGGGCATGACTAGGCGTTCTGTACAGCATGCTCACACTGGACATGCGTCACACCTCCCCCAAGATTTTACTTGCTCAACCCTGAGCTAAAATCTGACAAACACAGAACCCCATCAAGCCCCTCACACCCAGCGACCGCATGGCACTAAAACAAAGCTGAGTTTATCACCAAAACACATCTTATTATTAAAAAAAAAAAAAAATCACATTTTATAACTCCTCCCAACAATAGCAAAAAGACACAATATCATGCTCCCAGAGCGAGCTTACAGCAGCTCAGCCGTTTGATAGTTCGTGGACTACTCAAACTCTATAGGCTATGACAAACTTATACAATTATCTATATCAAAAGAAAGAGTTTTTTTATGATTTTTTTATATTTTAATATGTTTTTCCCGGCTGCACTATAAGGGCAGCCTATTTTCTTCTATACCAAACGCTCAACTCCTGCTTTACGACCCAATACGCTGGGCTACAACCGCGAGCCAACAAGCACCAAGCGCAAAATACTATTCAAACTAAAGCAGGAGGCTACCCGTGTGTCAATCTACCCAGGATCATATACCCTTGAACGACCATCTGCAACCACGTTGTCACAACCGGCAATATGGCGTATGTCCAGGTTATATACCAATAACCTTAGTGACCACCTGGTCAGCCTAATATTCCGATTGTGAAACTGGTCCAAGAACTTGAGAGGGTGATGATCTGGGTAAACTACAACGACCGGACCATAGGCTGGAACATAGACCTCGAAATGCCCCAGCGCAAGCACAACCGCCAGCAGCTCCTCCTCGACAACAGAGCAGCTCCCATGGGCCGAATTGTACTTCTCCGAGCAGAAACTAACAGGATGCTCCAGCCCATCATCGTCCTTTTCAATTTCATTCATCAGGTTCTGAAACGTTGCTAGTGCATTCTTAAGTCCGTCAGGCATAACATTGCACTGGTAGGTACTCCCGTCCACAACAAAACCACATACCTCTTTAGCACGCTCGGACAAAGGTACTTGCCAGCAACCCCTCACTAAATCCACCTTCGTGATAGGCGATGCAGCCCCGAGGCGGTCTATGGTGTCGTCAACTCTTGATAAGGTATAGGCGTCTGTCAGGGATAATGCACACACACTCTCGCAATCAACACACTCACTGATCTTGCCACTTAACACCGGTTGCAAAGTTACAGGCAACGACCACTCACGACATTCCTTATCCCTCAGACCCTTCGTCCACACGTAATCTAGCTCTGCTTGCACCATAGGCTGTCGAGCAGGATTTATACGGTAGGGAACCAAACTGAGCCTTGCACTATCTCCAGCCCGCATGTCGGATTCTACCCCGTACATCAGGCCTGGAGAAGCAGCAAACATGCGAAAGTACTGCCATAGCCTAGTAAACAACTGCCTTGCACTGTCTCCACGAACAACATTCCTAGTGCCCTCCCACAACCCAGCCGAGACCGCAGCTTCTAACCTGTAGTCTCCCTCCTTCTCCACCTTCGTCCCTAGAACAGCCAGGTCATGAGAGGGACAATCAGTACCACCTGTGCAGTCACTCCCACAGTTCATTATTGCTAAGGCTTCCCCGCCGATACCGTACATGCGCACCCCCGCATTCCTTGTAACGACATCTGCCTGCTCAGCATCACCGCTTTTAGAGACATGGCCAGATACAGTCGGTCTATGGTAGGGCTGTTGCATTAGACTAGAGCAGCATTGGGAGGCTATGTGACGACCGGGCACATCCACTCCACAGCCAACCTCACCAATCTGCTCAATGTCCTCCTTTTGACCACCACCCTTGGCAGCCATGGGTCGACCCTGACCTGGCAACCATGCCAAAGCCTCGTCGCCCACCTTGAACCACCGAAACAACGAGGCTAACGGTCTTTCAACATTCACGTGACCTGCTCGCGGAACATCTTGCACCGCCCGAGTTGTGAGACTCAGGGGCTCGGCACGACCAGTGGGGTATGAACCGAGCTGGTGCTGGAGTGCTGCACACTGCTGCTCAGGCAGGTGCTCTAGCGCTTCCACAGCCACCAGACTCGTGTCCCCCGCCCACTGCTCCGCCGAGACATGACAATCCCTACTCTCCTCCACCTGTGCCCTACTGCCCCCCTCTCCTTCTCCACCTTGGCCGCGGCAGACCAACGCAGGGACAGTAGGCTGCTCAGGTGGTTGCCTCACAAACTCCTCCAACAGGTTCACATGACATGCTTCCCCGTCCTCGTGTTTGATCTCGACAGCACCATTACCACACTTCTGAACTTCCGGATCCTCCAACTGCAGTTTACAAATATCTGAGGGAACCATCCTGTCTAGATGCTTCCGAAGCAACCCAAGTCCTCCCCCAATATCAAACTGAGCAACCCTTTTTTCTCTCCGTGTGTAACGTTGCTGCCTCGGAGTCTCTTCCTGCCCTACCTCCTCACTAGCTGTGACAGGTCCTGGGGCCTCTCCAGACTCTAACATAGGTGCCAATACTGAATCACCCGGGAGAGCCGCCGAGTCAAAACTCTTAAAACCAACTCCTGCTTTAGCCTCCTCCTGTTGATCGTTCCTCCGCTGATCTGAAGACGGAGGACTAGGCTGTGACACTTTAGCTGCCCGAGCTCGGGTGACAACACACGCCATGGGTTGTGTCTGGCACCGCTCGACCTACTCTTGCTCTTCCCTACTCACGTCGGCCGGCCTCTCGGCAACGACTAAGGGTAGAACCTCAGAAGCGGGCATTGCAAAGTCGTTGCCGAGAAGAAGGTCGACGCCCTCCACTGGCAGTTTCTCCACAATCCCAACATCCAATTCACGTGCCACACCATCCACCTCCAACTCCAACCGCACCAGCGGGTATGACCGAGTTGCATTCATACCCTGCACCACTACCACCCGAGCCGCGTTTATAGGGTAGCCAGTCAAGTTTTTCATCAGAGTCTGGGAAGCACCTGTATCACGCAAGACCTCTACTCCATGCTTGCGCCCCGCCCACATCACGCAACCCCGCCCTCTATGGTCGCAAAAAACATCCTGAGCAGGGTTCGAGCCTCCCAGGTGCTTCTGCATTGGCTGTGCCTCAGCCTCTGACGAACTGCCCCGGGCAAACTCAGATGACTTCGGAGACACACCAATGTTGCAGGCCAAAGACACAGCTGCTGTAGGTGGTTTGCTAGGACAGACTCTTGCAAAGTGCCCCTTTTTATGACATTGATAACACTCCAACTCCCCTTTGGGCTTCCCTTGGTACTGGGAAGGGCCCGGCCCCTTCTTAAATGGGACGGTGCTAGTCTTGTGGTCAGTCTTGGTATCATGGCTCTTGTACTTGGTTGCATAAGGTATATCACTAACTCGGGGGGGTGGGGCGTCACGCCCCTTGTTACCTGCCTCACTACGCTGGGCAGACCCGCACCCACGAATTAGTGATAGCCGGAGGTCAGCCATCTCAGCTGCCTCCTGTAGAGTTTTTGGGTTCTTTTCTTTAATAGTTAAAGTCATTTCTGCACCAGTACACTTATAAAACTGCTCGAGCAGAAACAGCTCAGTCAACTGTTCGGCCGTCTCAGTTTTCTCAGAACGTGTCCAGTTTTTAAGTGCATCTTTTAAGTCCCGGGCATGTTCAAGAAAGGTCGCCTCCCTAGTCTTTGTAACACCCCGAAACTTCAATCGATATGTTTCCGGTTGCAACTCGTATGCCCGTAGGACAGCTCTCTTCAATTCTGGGTAGTCAATGCAAGACTCTAAAGGCAGTGCATCATAAGCCTTCAGACCCTTACCCGTAAGTCTTGAGGAGACTAGAGCTGCCCACTTCTCTTCAGGCCAATTATGCTCCCTACACTTCTTCTCAAAACGATTAAAAAATTCTGTGACTTCAGTTTCACTAAATACCGGCACCAATTTGACTAAGTGGGCCAAGGACTGTTCTCTTACTTGGCCCTCACGGCCCATCCGAGTCCCTGTCGACTCTGCACGAGTCTTATCTAAATCTAATTTAGCACAATATTTCTCTGAGTCGTACCTAAGCTCAGCCTCATGCCTCCTGGTCTCATCCTCTTGCCTCCTGGTCTCATCCTCTTGCCTCCTAACCTCAATCTCATGCCTCCTAGTCTCATTCTCCTGCTTCCTAGCCTCAATCTTAGCAAGCTCAAGTCTAAATACCATATCTGGAGACAGGCAGGAAGAGGGAGCTGCCACTACTGAAGGAGGGGGGGCAAAAACTGGGGAACCACCATGTGCACCACCCGAGGGCACTCCAATCTGCCAATTCTCATCCCTCTGTGGGAGAGTGCTAACCTCCGGTAACTGAGTGGACGGCACTGTGGGAGTCGAGTGAGAGGGGATCTGGGGAGGAACCCCCCCAAACGCCCTCTCCTCCGAAACCCCATGTCGCCCACGCAACACCCAGGAAATCAGCTCCCCCTTGGACATCCCTACTACATTGGAAATGCCCAAAACCTTGGCTATCAGGTGCAAGCCACAAACATCCACCCCAGTCAGCCTCTCCTCCGTCACGTGGTACCGCTTACTCACAAAAACTCTAGCATCCTCCTCACTGGTTACTAACGGCACACCTTCAAATGGCATCTCTCGCTCATCGTCAGTGCTAATGCACGACATACTGAAGTCCACAAAAAAATTCTCGAGACAAAAGTGTTAAACTTCCTATGCAAGCACTAATTACTAAATTAACTGGAGTCTCTTAAATGCTTTACTAATTGCCATACAAAAAAAAATATTCTTCAATATGCACGCTAAAATACAAACAAACAAATGTTGTACAACTCTGCAAAAATTTATACTGTTCACAAAATCCTAAGCAAGGTCGCCATTTGTTATGACCTGGCACTCGGGTACACAAGGGCTCTCAATCAGGACTCGAGTACGGCTCGCTGCCACAACGGAAACACACGATCCCAAACCCTGAGTACTGCCAGCCGAACAAAAAACACCAATACCCTCCAGAGTTCGATCTGCTATAACGGGGTATACAAGAACTCGGTACTAGTGTTCAACAACAGACTAATAAAGAGACAGGAATTATCTAGTCTGGTCAACAATCAAACAAAGAAGTAAGAAACAACAACACCAAAGAATAGTGTTGGCCGAAGCCGAAGTAATCCACCCTTGACTAAGAACTTAAGAAGTCCTCCACCCTCTACTTCGGATCGGCACTATTACGTTACGTTAATTAATAGTCCTTAAGCATCGAGCAAGGAATCTTCTGAAAAAGTTAGATGCTTCTCGGATGCTCGTAAGAAGTACGTATCGGATTTTGAACAGCAATTCAATAAGCAAAACACTGGCAATTAAATACTATTAAAGGTTTAAATTGGCATAAGAATAATTAAAAAGAATATGCAATAGTAAATGGCAAACATTAAAAAGAAGTACTCCGCAAATGCGACGGCAATAGCCTACTCGGATTGTGCTCGTGGGCCACTAATCACTAAAGTAGCCAAGCGTGCAACACATGAAATCAATAGTGCATAAACAATATCATACATAAGGAAAGCTTCAATACTATTCTGTATCTGCTGATCGAGTAAAGTCTAGCTGGGATGTAGTAGGCTAGGAAACAATGGCTGAGCAAGCGGCTCGTAGCCTAGCGAAGTCCTTAAGGCTGTGCGGCCAAATTACGTTAATTGACGGGGTGCTCTCTTGAGAGATCCAGATCGCTAGTATCTGGTTCTCTCCTGGCGACCCTCTCAAAGTCAAAGCAAACGAGTTAGCACAGTGTTGGGTGGCAGAGGCAAAAGCCCTCACTCGCAACACAGTGCCAAACTCACAAGGTACACAGTCAGAAAGACCACCTAGGCTTCCCACGTCTCCGTTGCGATTGTACAGGTTCAACAAAATCTAGTACACATCGGAAATCACAACACCAGTAGCCCTATCCCAGTCTAGCATTACCTAGACCAGCAGAAAACAGGAACAATAATAATAACACACAGGGAAATGCATATACGAGTGCAACAAACATAAATCAATCCTATTCTAAGTTAACCCTTCCAAAATAGGCTATCTAATAGGCATATATCTCGTGAGAACTCAAGCGATAATACGTTGGCTGACTAGCTCTGCACCAACGGGACCATGGAAGTTAAAAAGGGTAGGGAAAAGAGGAGATAAGAATGTAAAGGTAGTAGAGAAAGTTCACATCAGTCAGAAGAATATATATAGTTAGCCAGGGAAATGAGAAGTCGCTCTGCCTAATGAGTTCTGATCTAAAAATGGCTAGACTTCCCTTTTTATACTCGGCCCTCTAGTGAGCCCAACGTGAACTACTAAGGACCGCCCACTGACAATCATTACGTAATTTCTCTCTCTCCATCTGGGATAGACAAAGGCTTTCCCAGCACTGAGGGGAGGGGGGAGGGGGGGGAGTGCTAGTGAGTTAGGCCCACCTCTCGCATGGCGCACCCACTGACCCCCATTACGTAATTTCTCTCTCTCCTCTCATCATTACAAATAAGTTTTATACACAATACTTATAACTAATGATATAAAATAGAACTCGTTGACTCAGATGAAAACAAAATACATATTCATAATACTTATAGTACAACGGCTCACATGAACTAAGTTAGGAAACTCTACATAGACTACAGCCAAAGTTCCTGCCCTGACGATCCTAGCGAGAGTGGGGCATGACTAGGCGTTCTGTACAGCATGCTCACACTGGACATACGTCACAAGATAAAGAAAACCTAATATTTAGTAGTGGCCCCGTAATCATTGACGAACATGCCTATTACATAAGGCATCCTCTTCAAACACTAATCCGCCGTAGTTTGAATCTACCGCGCAGAGCATTTAAAAAACTGAGGAGCCTTCATCATGAGCGCACGCGACCTCACTCATGGCTTCAGTCATTATGAATTGGGTTCTCACTACGAAAAAACTTCGTAAAAAATAAAAACAAAAAGAAAATAAGAATAACTTCTCCAATAAGCTTCCCATCATATCGTGGATGTACTTGTGTGGATCTTTGACCAGACGCTGATTCAGGCGTCATTCTTCCTTCACTGACATAATTTATCAAGTAAACCAAAATCCTTAATACATCAACGAATGGGAAGGGGATGGTCGGGAGGGCCCCAGTCGTCAATGATTACGGGGCCACTACTAAATATTAGGTTTTCTTTATCTCCTTACAGGAGTCAAACCTATAATTTATTAGTGGCCCCTCCATCATTGACGAACATGCCTGACTTCTAAGACTGGAGGGGGACATTCGTAATCATATCATAACTCTAGAAAAGCAGATAATCAAACAACCACATAGTATTCTTACTTTTGTAAAAAAGATATATTCGGGTGCATAAACTTTATACAGCCTAAATCTTCAAAAAGGGGTACAAGCAGGAGCGTGCTTCAAAGAAGCCTGCTTGAAAAAGGGTTAACTCTGAGACTCTGTACACAGATCTGCTAGTTAAGAAGGCACCCCACTTAAAGTAAGTGGTGAAAACTAAAAACTTATAAGTTTACATGTGCACATATAAACCCCATTAACTAGTGGATATATTCCTAAAAATATAACCAAACATAAAATAATTCTTGTACATTCGTAGAAGTACTGAACTCGTGTACTTATGCAGAAGTAAATACTTCAAAAGTAAAAGTCGTAGTTGCAACTACCGAGATTTCTTAAAAATCTATTGCTTCACAGCTAAAACTACTTACAACAAGAATTGTTGTAACACTACTATTGGCCTTTAGCACAATTTCCTGCAATGAATACTACAGAGAAATTTTATAATACACTGCCTACAAACAGTATCACAGCTCGTATGTTCCGAACACATACTCCGGAGGGGTCTAGGGTGTCCTATGTCACACTGACTGCACTCTCCCCCCCCCTTTTTTCTTGAAATTAAACAAAACGTGACTAAAAGGGCCACCTAGACCCTCTGCCGTAAAGCTATACATGGCAAGGAAGGTTTGTCCAGAGCTACTGAAAGGTATCGAGTCAAAAACTCCTGATTAGAGGCCCACAACTGTGTGGACTTAATAACTTCCACCGAAAGATTATTAAGGAAACGTAAAGAGGCTGCCCCCTTGCGTAAATCGTGGGTCTTACCCACAACGCCGGGATTCTTCTCTTTAAAGTCCTCGACCAAGAGAGAAGCCAGTGTACGCTCCATCAAGCGTTCACCCGGACTTGCGACACATAAAGCACCCTGGTGATTTTAGAGGTGCCACTCTTAAATATTTGGTTAGAGCTTGCACTGGGCAAAAAAGATGGTGCACCATTCCCCTTTTTAACGCCGGCACCGTGAACTCTGAAAACACGTGTTCACTGTGCTCATTCTTGGCTATGAATCCTGGGGGAGGAGCAATGTGAATACACTCATGAAGCCTATCAAACCTGAGGCAATTAGGTGTGTTGCTCATCGCCGCCAGCTCAGATACTCTGTTCCCGGTAGCCAAAGCCATAAGGAATACTGCCCTTTTTGTAAAATCTGCAGTCTTTGGTTCATATAGGAACGAAAATAACGACAATGCTTTGTCCAGAGACCAGGTAGGCATGAGCTGATGGGGAGGTGGGCGGAGTTTAAAACCTGCCCACATAAATCACTTTCAGATAAATGTTTCTGCATGAACAGATCAATTCTGAATAGAACAACCCGACCGGGAGTGACACTGGGTGCGGGCACCACGTGTTCCAATGCTGGTACCACACTGCGCCGGCCACAGGGGCGTGATTAGCGAGACTATGCCTCGCTAATCCTGTAGTTTGTTGACTACGTGGCACATTAGAGACGCGACTGGCGGCGGAAAATAGATAAATGGAACTCAACCCGTTCCCGTCCGTCATCAGAGCGTCTGGTCCGCCTGCCGGCGTTATCGTCCGGCGGGTGAGGTACAGTGGGAGTTTGTGAGTCTTCTCAGACGCAAACAAATCCACTTGTGGATGGTAATGCTCCGCAATCGCAAGAGCGCCCATTCTACTGTTGTGCTTTGTCTCTGAGACAGAGCGTCTGCCCAGACGTTTGCTACGCCTGGGAGATAAGATGCGTGAAGATGAATGTACAGCCTGTTGGCTAGTATAAAAATCTTTGCTGACACGTTTAGCCACTTCCGAGATCTCATTGACCCTTGTGTCTGAATACAGTGAACCGCATTCAGATTGTCCATTCTGAAGGCCACCGACTTGCCCCGTAAAGCAGAGCCGTGAGCTTGAAGGACAGATAAGGGGACTAGAAAGTCTTTGACATTGATGTGGAAGATGTCTAAATGGGACCAAAACCTTTGACCCTGATGCCCGAGGTTTGACTAAAAGCCCCAACCTATCGTTCCTGACGCATCCATGTCCACCCATACCGACGGCGGAGGAGAGGTTCATGACATGACTGCGTGCAACATTTCTCTCGTCGCCCAAACCGCTAGTAAGTTGTGTAATAACGTTGGGATAGGCCAAACTATCCCCGCCGGTAATAGTGGGAAAAATTTGTTGCACTCCAAGATTAAACGTTAGACTTTCAACCGGCCCAACTTCACAGTTAGCTGAACCCAGTTGAGATAACCGACTAGAGATTCCCAAAGTCTCCGTGTCGTAGTCAGACTGTGGAAAAACATAAACAGTTTTTGCGAAATCCGTTGCGAGTGTCCACACTCTGACTCAGAGTGAGAGGAGCTGTGTCCTCGACCAGCCCTATCCCCTGAAATACTCGTGAGGGAACAAGGGTTTGACTTTTACTAAGTTGACCTTGAATCCTAGAGATTTGAGATGGTTTAACGTAACGTAGACATGCATGATGCGTAACTTTTCTGTTTCTGCCACCACCAGTTAGTCGCCCAGATACCACAAGACCCCGATCCCTTGTTCTAACAAGGGCATCAGGGCTTGCCGGGACCTTGCTTGAATGCTTGTGCCAAATTGAAAACAGTCTTCCAAACTGCTGGTGAAACCAAAGAAGAAGTTAGAACTGGAGACAGAACTACTTGGCTTGTAATACGGTCAAGAAGGTTCTTCACTAAGAACATCCTCAGATCCTGCCTTGCTCGAACTGCCTCTAATAAGGCCGTCCGAATATCTCCTAAAGACTTGGATGGAAGTCTGGAGAAGCAAGCGCCGGGAAAGTTCATTGGCTTTCCTAACTTCCGCGGCTTCTATTGCCTGAGAAGAGCGTAACAGAGACTTTGTTACCTTCTGGGAACCATATATTGCGAAAACAGTTTAAACGCTTTTCCTCTTAACCTAAACTCGCGGTCTAGGTAAGCTGGGGAAGGCGTGCTAAAGGGATCTTATAATTCGCACAAATTGATTATTTGGGGGGTGGCGGCCAAGAAGTCAAACAAAGCAGAGGGGACTCCGCCGGCACCAAAAACCGGAAGAGAGAACCAAGAATGGTGTTCTGGAGGGATTTGGTGGGAAGATAAAGTCATGGTTATAATAACTTGGAATGGCCTTAATATGAACATCCAAAACATTTCCGTAACATTGCTACCCCTGACTCATCAGGCCCATATAAAAGAGGCATAGCTCCTGTTTTTGACTGGCGCCTTGTCTAAAGGAGGGGGAGATATGTCTGATATGACTCGCACATTGGAAGTAGTGAGAGCTGCTGTGCCTGGCACATTGGAAATTGGATCTGACACAAGAGGATGGGTAGGTATTTTAGCTAAAGCAAAGGATGTAGCCAGAGGTCGCACATTCGTTGACATCGCGGGATCTCCCGTATCAACTGTAGGAGTTTCCGGCGTAGGGCCAAAGAACCTATTAAGTGCATTCAATAGTAGTCCATCAATCTCGTCCGCCGGTACATACCTAGCCGATGACGAACTCCGTGGAGATTCGACAGTACCCTGAGAGTCGCCTAGAAGGTGACTGGGCTCTTCAACCTCCATCTCTGAGACCAGAGATCGTTGTTCTTCATCCGTTAAGTCTGGCTTATCATGGGAAGATCCCGCCGAAGCCGGGACCTCCACATGTTGCCATGTTAAAACTGGGATCGAAGATGGTACATCGGCATCCCGGTGGACGTCAGCACTAGTTGAGCCACAAAGGGATGTGTTCTGTCCTGCCAGGACTGTGAGTATCGCCATACACCTTGGCTGTGGCTGTCCCTCGCTTGCGAGCTTGGTATACTCTCGGAATGAGAGCCCTCGTCCGAGTCCCGTAAAGGTTTATGATAATTAAAAGCTCCCATAGCTCATTAACACATTTAAAGCAGAGCTGGTGAGCAAAATCATAAAGTATACTAATTAATTTAATTTATATTTAATTGTATTAAAATAAATTACTATAAATAAACACAATATTATCATAATATAATCATAGAAAATATATATGTTTATTATTATTCAGTGATTAAATTATTTCATTAACAAATAAAAATAATATAGGGATACCTGAGCTTAACGGCGTTGAACATACAGCAAGGAGAGGTTCAAGTGCCGACATGACAGAGACTGGGGGAAAACTACCCCGCCCCCGGGAACTACCTGGTCACCTGGTGCAACACCGGTACTCCGCCCTGGAAAGAGAAATTTCTGGGGATTAAAGCTCATAGGGTTACACCCAAAAAATTGTAAAAAATATGTGCCACAAAACCGCCGGGCAACGAACCGTAGCACTCCACCACTACTTTTCGTTTTCCTTTAGTTTCATAATTATTAAAGATTTCAGCATATCTTTACCTGTCCAGAAGATTTAAGCATATCTTCTGAATCCTCATAAAGATGAAGCATATCTGTATTAAAGATGAAGTCTTTCAAGTATCCCCTTACACTTGAAACACTAGTAAGATTCCGGCATCTTTTGATCCCATAAAAAGTCTAAGCCTATCTTAATCTCTAATCCGGCTTCTCCCAGAAGCCCTCATAGATCGCCGTCTTGAAGGCCGTGATACCCTATTGTATCAATCAATTGTTTGGCAAATTATCGCGAATTGCAAATCAGTTAATATAACCACCCGAAGGTACAACCGCCGGGTTTTATATGCAATGTCAAACCAATTGTACCTGCCCCAGACCTCTTTGTAAAAAGGTCGCCGGGAGGGAAAGACCAAACAAACAAACAGCATTGTGTCAATGGCTTATTAAAGATTGCAGCATATCTTTACCTGTCCAAAAGAATTAAGCATATCTTCTGAATCCTCATAAAGATGAAGCATATCTTTATTAAAGATGAAGTCTTTCAAGTATTCCTTTACACTTAAAACACTAGTAAGATTCAGGCATCTTTTTATCCCATAAAAAGTCTAAGCCTATCTTAATCTCTAATCCGGCTTTTCCCAGAAGCCCTCATAGATCGCCGTCTTGAAGGCCGTGATACCCTATTGTATCAATCAATTGTTTGGCAAATTATCGCGAATCGCAAATCCGTTAATATAACCACCCGAAGGTATAACCGCCGGGTTTTAAATGCAATGTCAAACCAATTATACCTGCCGCAGACCTCTTTGTAAAAAGGTCGCCGGGAGTGAATGACCAAACAAACAGACAGCATTGTTTCAATGGTTTTGAAAAGCCGAGAAAACCATAACCAACAGGTGTCAGCATGATCACCTAGATAACTGTGTGGAGCCCCCCTCGCTGGGAATAACACATGAAGCCTGATCCCAGGCTCGACCACAGAAAACGCAGTTTCTGAAGAGCCCTCAAGCTACCAAACTCGTCGGGGTAACTTACCTATTTTTAGCCATCCTGACTAAAACACGGTGTTCTCGGAGCAACGAGAAAAACGCCGGAAAGGTAATCCACACCAAACGAGACATTTTAACACATTTTATACAAAGGGTGTGCGCAAAAATAGGGATACCTGAACAGGAGGGCGTAATGCATAAAGCAAAAACCGGGGCAAAGGTAGCCATGACAGAGACTGGTGGGATACTTACTCCAGGTTCTGTATAGACCCGCCGGGACCCAGCTCTGGAAAAAAAGAAAATTTCCAGGAATTAATGCTCATTAGGTTAACCCAATCATGTTCGCACACAAGTGTTAAATAACCCGCCGGGTAACGAGACGTAATCCTCAACGACTACAGCTCGCTACGCGGTGGGGTTTCCTAAGTAAAAGATTTCAGAATATCTTAATTTGTCCAAAAGATTTATGAATACCCTCTGACATAATATATAAAGACCAGCATGGCGTTTATAACTGATTAAGTCTTTCCGGTGGTGTTTGTTTCAAGATTCAATTTTGGAAAAAAAAAACTTACAAAAGACGCCGGCCCACGAATTATCTCGTAGATCAAAACTGGGAAGCCTGACAAATATACGAGATCTAACTTCTCCCGAAGTATCTTTTTAGATCGCCGTATGTTGAAGGCGGCGATACAAACTGAAATATCTTAATTTGTCCAAAAGATTTATGAATACCCTCTGACATAATATATAAAGACCAGCATGGCGTTTATAACTGATTAAGTCTTTCCGGTGGTGTTTGTTTCAAGATTCAATTTTGGAAAAACCCCCTAAAAAAGACGCCGGCCCCCGAATTATCTCGTAGATCAAAAACTGGGAAGCCTGACAAATATACGAGATCTAACTTCTCCCGAAGTATCTTTTGAGATCGCCGTATGTTGAAGGCGGCGATACAAAACGTATCCCTCAATTGTCCGGTTAACTAACTGAATTGTAAATTCGTTATTCCCACCTTTCCAAGGAGCACCCGCCGGGTGTGAATGTTAGTTTAAAAAACGTTAACCCCAATTGTGCCCTAAAGCGCCGTATGTTGAAGGAGGCGATACACAATGCATCCCTCAATTGTCTGGTCAACTAAACTGAATTTTCGCAAATTCGGACATCCCACCCTTCCAGGTTGCACCCGCCGGGTGATTTAAAGTTTAAAAGTTAACCCCAATTGTTCCTATGCCCACTTCTTTGTAAACGATCGCCGGGGAGGAAATACAACAACAACAGCTTAGTTTTATATTGGCTTTGCGAAACCGAAAAAACTACAAACAACACGTGTCCGTATGAACACTGTTAGATGGGTACAGCCATCCCGCCGGGATTCAAAAGGAGCCTGAAACAGGCACCACAGAGACGCAGTCCTGGGGAGCCACAGACACCCACTCGCCGGGGAAACAAGCCTGTTTTAAACCACGCGTGGCCAAAACTCGGCAACCAGCCGGGTTGATCAAGGTGAAACCGAGAAAAACCCGCCGGAAAAAACCCACCCCGTCCAGATACCATCTGAACGCAACACCGGACCGAGGCGTAGCCAAAACACAACTAACGCCGGGCCTAACATAGTCCGTGGAATTAGCCAATACACAACTAACCCAGGACACATAAATAGTCCGTGGAAGTAGCCAAAACACAACTAAACCAGGACACACATGACACAGTAGTACATATTTAGAAAATAAATCAATAATACTTGTATATGTGGTAAAGCTACGAGAGGCTGGCTAGGCCTAGGCAGACGGATAACAGTAACAAGTCGGAATATAAACAAAAAGCACTGAATTATATCACAACAGGGACCACAGCCAACACACCACTGTAGCAAACACTTCCGGCAAAGGGAAGAACTGACTCGGGACCCAGAAAAAACTTCACTAAGTGAAGAAAAAACAACGCTGGGAACGTCAGCAAAAATATGCTACCTCATCAGAAAGATAAAAGGAAGCAAAAACGCGTAATGAAAGCCGCCTGCATCACAAAGCTAGCTAACTGTGAAAAAGTTCACCTGTCCACAACAGGACCACGAGGGTACATCCGAAATAGATGCCCCACACACACGACCCAAAATACACTGCACTGCGGGCAACTAGCCCAGGACACTCCTGCTACGCATATCCTAACCTTACTCGATACATCCCGGAGTAAACAAATGAGAAAAAACTCACTAGGGACGCAACAAATGCGGAACCCGCGGAGCATGGGGAGACACGTCCGGGCAGGCTGAGCGCAGAGCAGAGAAGAAGGAAGAATGACGCCTGAATCAGCATCTGGTCAAAGATCCACACAAGTACATCCACAATATGATGGGAAGCTTATTAGATAAGTTATTCTTATTTTCTTTTTGTTTTTATTTTTTACGTAGTTTTTTCGTAGTGAGAACCCAATTCATAATGACTGAAGCCATGAGTGAGGTCGCGTGCGCTCATGATGAAGGCTCCTCAGTTTTTTAAATGCTCTGCGCGGTAGATTCAAACTACGGCGGATTAGTGTTTGAAGAGGATGCCTTATGTAATAGGCATGTTCGTCAATGATGGAGGGGCCACTAATAAATATAAGTTTATGGTCGGAGGAGCCCAAAGGAGAGAAAAGATCGACAGTATAAGCGGTAGGGTTAGAAGTTAGAAACAAGTCAAGAATGTTGGGCCGATTTCCAAGGCGATACGGGTGGGTTGCTAAACCAACTGCTCTAGGTCATTTAGGATAGAAAAGACGTAGGCTTGTTCAGGTTGGTCAGTAGAATGAGAGGAGAGTCATTGGCCGTGGTGAACGTTGAAATCTCATAAGATGGAGATTTCTGTGAAAGGAGAGATGGATAGAATGTGTTCCACTTTAGAGTTTAGATAATCAAAGAATTTGGGAAAGTTGATAGAGTGGGAAAGATAGACAGCACAACAATATTTAGTAGAGAATGGCAGGAAAGTTTGAACCATAAAGTTGAGAATTCAGAGGTGTCGAAATCGGGAACACGAGAGCAAATGAGTTTGTTGTGCAGGTATGCATAACATCCGCCTTTGGCTTTGAAACTAGGATAGAGAAAGTAGGAGGATATAGAGAAGGGGCTGCTGACAGTTGCTTCAGACTCCTGAGTTTCACACCCACTAGATATGTCCGCTTTGGCTGGGATCGAATCCAGGTCAAGCAGATTCACACGTGAACATGCTTGCCACTCGACCTCCACGGTTTCAGTGCTCCAGTGCTGAATAAAATTATCTAGCACTAACCTCAATGAAATGTATGATTGTAGCCAAAACAATAAGGGTGAACCACGGTCGGTCGGGAGGTTCTTGCTTGATTTATGAGCTATTAACACGGATTTTATATTCGATTGTTGTTACAGGAATGAATGGAGGAAGTTTGTTAGGAAGAACATAATTATGAAGGTATTTGTAACGTTTTAATTGACAAACCTGGAAGATCATCATCCCCGATGTTGTGAAGAGACTTTGTTGTGGAAGTGTATATCATCTGAGGTGAAGCCAATGATATTGAGGCCTGGTGAATGGATGCTGAGTGTTGTTCCGAATGTTAGAGTGCTTGCTTTTGGCAGGCGTTTATTATATTCATTCTCTCCCTGTCATCATTGTTCCCTTTCTAATGTCCCTTGCTAATCCTCCCTACCTATTTACCGGGAATGAAGGGTTGGCTACTGACTGTCTGATCGCCTGTTACACTTTCTGTGGTAGCATTAGTATGACCAGTGGTGCTGTCTGTTATATACTAATAACTATACTGTTTCAGTGATCACGTAGATGTTAATAGTTCCAACTGATTGACTTGTGCGACCGACCGTGATTATTTAAACCTTTAAGAATGAATAATTACTAAAAGACGAGATATTGAACACGGTCGCATGAGCCAATCAGCTAGATTTATTGAAATCTAGGTGAGCCGTTCTCACCTCCGCGTCGCCGAAGCAGAGTATAGTGATCCAGCAGCCCACATAGTGGACACCTTAACAATAACTAACAGGGTTTTACAAACTAATGGTCCTCCAGATATTATGTGCCATCACTCACAGTGCACTCGGTTTATGAATACGCATATAGTTATTAATAATTAAATAAGGTTACTGTGGTAAACTATCAATGGAAGTTAAATATTACTAAGCTATAATGAATCAAATAAATCAATCTAAATGAAAACTACTCCATATCTAAATTGAATTCATTCTGAAACAAGCTAATTTATATCCAAAGGTCTCACATAATAAATGTATATATAGGGTAAGGTTATAAGGGTTAATATTAGCCAGGAATTAACTCACCAATAGTTCCACGTGGCAATGAGGCAAGGGAGAAGGTTTTACCCAATATGGCGGTGGACAATGGGGAACGAGACTTCGGTCCCGAGACACGAGTCAAGTTAAAGAAAGAATAAATGATTACATGTGAATGGACATGAATATTATGCTTATCTGTCAGTCAGTCATGGCGTCGATGAGAGCGTCGTGATGGTGTAGCTGTATGTATTGCTGACAGTGTATTGTGATTAGAGGCTCAAAAGCACGATCAACTGAGGGCGGAAATTAGATGTTAACTGGTTGGTGTTCGTGAAAGCTCTGGTGTTCCTCGAAGGCACACCTTGCTGCCTTGGCAAAACGCCAGGAGCCCAAATTATCGTACCGCATCTAGGTTGCTCTATACGATAAATTATATTAATATATACGATAAATTCATATATACTACATAAGATCATGGCAATATTGCTTAATAGCATATTAGGCCTTTTATAACTTAACTTATTTACAATCTTATAATATACGATCTACTCATCCTACGTCGTGCTGTAGGAGCGATCGTGACGTCACAAAGACATACGAGATCACAAAAGAGTCATAGCCTATCGTATTTACGATACACTCCCCCCACAAAAAAAGACCTGAACCCCACCTTAACCCTTAAAGATCGGGGGCGGACTTAAGTCCGCCTCCAATTTGCAGCAAGTTAGGAGCATTATTAAGGCTTTTAAAGGGTTAAAATCGAGTGCAAATGGCCGGGAGCGCAGCGGGCCAGACAGCCGACGCCCAGGGCTTACCGCCGCCCATTAACTCATGTTCCCTGTGTTCTCGAGAGGCCGGCAGTGTAGCCAGTAGTGAGCATAGCTGGGAAAAATATGCCGCTATATGCTAAACTCCCATGTTACTGGTACCACTGTATGAGAACCACGAGTGCTACGTAGCTCGTTCTGGTCTCATTTTGAAGCTTTTACCGCCTAGTTTTTTATGAATACATTTCTTTTCATGCAGATACTTGATTTATCATTCAGGAGGGCCTGAATATGCCCAAATAAGCCCAAAACCCCCCGCTAGACAAGGGTTAAACCTAAAGTTGCCCAGAGGCTATCTTCTGACGCCGCAAGTCGACGGCGCCAGCAGCAGCGCGTCTGGGACGCGTCCCGGTCCGAGAATGATCACCATCAGTAAGAGGTGAGTCGTTCCTTTGAGAATCCTCGGACCCAGCAATAACAGGTGGAGCATCAGATTGCAATGCGGAATCGAGCTCCAAAGCGTACAAACGTGCGATAGGACGAACAGTAGTTCCACTGGCTGTCTTCAATAGCGCCACCCGCTCTACAGAGTCTGCCCCCTTGTATACCTCCAACACGCGGCCCAATTTCCAGTATAGACGAGGACTATCTTCTTTAATTAAAACAACTTCACCAACTGTAGTTGCCGTTGGTCGACCAGAGGGAGTAACACTCCTTTCCCTCAATGCTAGCAGATATTCACTAATCCACCGTTTCCTAAAATCCTCGATTATCCTGGATATATACTGGTATCCCTTAGACACTGCTACCTCAGAGTACAACGAGGGATCCTCTAACTCTACTATGGATTGGAAATCAGATGGAAACGCAGTCAATGGTTTTCCATATAGCAAGTGAGCTGGCATTAATGGTAGTGGTTCTTGCAGGTCGGTGTACACATATGTAAGCGGGCGATCATTCACGACTGCCTCTATCTCTGTGCGGACTGTCGTCAACTCACTCTTCTATAATAGAGCACGTCCTACAACCGCTCTGAGTCCTGATTTTACTATGCCGACACATCGTTCCCACATTCCACCAAACCAAGGTGCCTTAACTGGAATGAACCTCCATTCGCACTTCTTCTCTCCCAAAAAAGTGATGATAGTAGGATCACTACTCATATCCTTTAGATATTTTGATACTTGGACATAAGTGGGAGCATTGTCACTAAGAATGAGTTGACGGACTGAACGACGGGACAAAACCGTCTAAACGCCAGAATAAATTCTTCGCTAGACATATTATCACATAGTTCTAGGTGTACCGCTCGAGATGTCGCACAGGTAAACAATAATATATAAACCTTCTCATGCTCCCTCGTCTTCAATGCCCCTGTGTAATCTAATCCTACCGCTTGGAAAGGTTCTACGTGCTTTACACGGCATTCAGGTAGAGGTGGAGCTGGTCCAGTTGCATATGGTTTACCTTTTAGTCTCTGGCATATTACACACTTTCTTACTACGCGTCGAGCTACTTGTCGAACTCTGGGTATCCACCATGTGAGACGTAAATTTGATATAATATGACATACCCCGTAGTGTTTTACTTCCCTATGTGCACGTATGATCAATAGATCAGTAACGTGATGTCTTGTTGGCATAAGTATAGGGCGGTTTGTGCCGTCTGGTACACCCGACCACTTCAGGCGACCCTCACACCTGATGAGGCCATTGTCTAGGTGCAACCTTAGTTGACGCACTATATTAGGCATTAATGTCTTATTCGAGCTTTTCAAGGATTCTAATTCATTGGAAAAGGTTTCTACTTGAACCCATTTGATCAAAGTTACTTCAGCTGCTTTAAATTCACGAGCATCAATGTTGTGACCCCTGTTGCAGAGTTGGCCCGTTACTTTAAGCTTGAGATTGGATACATATCGCAATACCCAAGCTACAACTCTTGACTAGTTTATTATAGTCACCGAATCTTGCCCACTCTATGATAGGACCCGGTGGCTCATTTGGTTGGGCTGTAACTGCCACTGTTTCCAGTGGCAGAAGTCCCTCACCAACAGCATGCCAAATCGTCCATTCACTTTCATGGAGCAGCCACTTTGGACCATGCCACCACAATTCGGACTTCACTAGCTGGCTAGCCGTTATACCCCTAGTTATGAGATCACTAGGGTTTTCCTTTGTATTTACATAATGATAAGCAACGTCTGGCAAAAGGGCTCTAATCTCATCTACCCTATTCCGCACATAAACTGGCAGAGACTTTTTGCTATGTACCCAGTTGAGTGCGACCTGACTATCACACCAAACGTGAACGATTTCAATATTTAATTCGCTCTCGTATGCTGCGCGTACATGTTGCACCAGATGTGCTAATAGCAGCATGGCAGTCAATTCCATTTTAGGGATAGTTACCTTTTTAACCGGGGCTACCTTGGCCCGGGCTGTAACTAAATGTGCCCCAAATGAAGTAACGACATATATGGCTACCCCGTATGCCGTGGCGCTAGCATCGCAAAACGTGTGTAACGTAACGTCACCGAACGCCGCCACTTTACGAGGTATAGGTTTAGTACATAGGATGGCATACTCATTCAACAACAATGTCCCTTGGTCATTCAGGTCCTCAGGCAAACTGTCATCCCATCCTATTTTACGTCTCCAAACTTCCTGCATTAGAATCCTAGCTCTTATGGTAACGGGTAATGCTAGATCAATCAATCCATCAATCCTTATTGTCGAAAATGTCACACTACAGCCTTGCATCATTAGTTCCACTAATTTCTTCTTATCTTCATAACAGAAAAATATGTGTAATGGTAGATGGCCTTTATTCTCAATTTCACTCAATAAATGCCTGTGTTCCCCAGGGATCAGTTTTGGCCCCAACTCTGTTCCTCATTCATATCAATGATCTCATATCTACCACTCATAATCCAATATATTCCTACGCAGATGACTCAACACTCCACAGTTCCTTCACATTTACCAATTCTTTCACCCAACCCGATCTTATAAATTCAAAAATAAACACTGCAATTTCTCTGAACCAGGACCTTTACTAGAATTAATGAATGGGGACAAAAGAATCTAGTTTCCTTTAATGCACAGAAAACCAAGTACATTCAATTTTCTAACCGACAGAATCTCACTGACTTCCATATATTTTTGAATGATGTAAATATTACCACTTCCCCTAGTATTGACATTCTCGGTGTAACATTAACTACTAACTTGAGCTGGACACATTATGTTAGAAGCATTGCTAAGAATGCCTCTAAAAAACTGGGACTCCTGTACAGAGTTCGAGAATTCTTCACTGACGAGCAGTTGGCCGTAATATATAAAAGTCATGTGCGTTCTCAGATGGATTACTGTTCACCTCTGTGGGGTGGAAGTGGAGTGGTTGCATTGAGGCAGTTGGACAAAATTCAAAATAAAGCTATTAGATTAATCAATAACCCTGCAATCACACAGGACCTTCCTACATTATCCATACGAAGAAACGTTGCATCCCTTGCATTATTCTACAGATATTTTCACAGTAATTGTTCCGAGGAACTTGCTTCAATTGTGCCGCCTCTCCACATCTTTCCCCGTAGAACTAGGGCAGCTGAGAGCGCCCATGAATTTACACTTTCTCCTCCACAATGCAGAACATCTGCTTATCAGAATTCATTTATCCCCAGAGCTACTACTCTTTGGAATTCACTTCCCTCGAATTGCTTTCCACAAACTTACAATCTACAAATGTTTAAATCCAGTTGTTACAAACATTTTATGAATGGAGGATGCCTTTAGGCACATGGACCTTTTTGTTTTATCTGTGTTTTTCCTTCCTCCGTTCATTGTCTCTTTAAAAAAAAAAAATTGCGCAACTTTGCTCAACAGACTTCTTTTGGTGTGCGCTCCTGTCTGCTGAGCAAAAGACTTTGTTTGAAAAGTTAGTATGTCATGTTTAGGTTGCCAGATCATCCCCAAATTTCTGGACTTTTCCTGGTTAAGAGATGCCGTACCGTCCACCTGTATCATACTCTGAAGATCTTCACTATTAGTAACCCACTCGCGGAGAAATAGATGTGCATCCGCAAACAATCTGCGTGCTTGCCAGTATGTATATAACAAATCATCCTGACTATCGCTAGAACCCTGCAAATTGTCTATATACAATCCGTGAGATAGTTTACTTGTGTCCTCATGAGTGTCAGCTAGATTTTTTCTGATTGTGGCATTTAACAAAAACTGTGGACACGTGGCCCCAAAGAGTACAACCCGAAAACGGTATATTATGACCGGACTTTCAGAGTCGCTAATGTCGCTGAACCAAAGAAAGTGGGTAACATCTCTATCTTCCTCCTTTAGCTTGACCATCAGGAATGCTTTCTCGATGTCACTGGTATAGGCGTACTTCCCCAGCCTAAACCGCAATAGATGTTGGGACAGGTCCGACACCATGGACGGACCTGTCAACAGGCAGTCATTCAGACTGGGTTGTTGACCTTGGTGGGCAGAGCAGTCATACACCACCCGTATTGGTGTGGTGACGCTGTCTTTCCTTACCCCATGATGGGCCAGATAGTGAACCCTACCCTTCCTAAACGGTTCCTTGACATCGACTCTCTCAATAAAGCCCCTATCTTCATAACTCCGAAATACATCGTCATACGCCTGGCGCGTGCTCGGTTCATTAGACAATTTACGCTGTAATGCGCGCAAGCGACCTAATGCCAAACCATAGTTGGTAGGCAGGCTTATCTCACTGTTCTTCCAGGGTAAACTAACTTTATATTGCTTGTCTGAGGCACAGTAGCACACAGACTCGTCAAACCTTTGTAGCGCAACTTCCGAGTCATAATCAGTCTCCATAGGATTAATGCCTATGTGATCCAATCTCCACAGTCGTTCCAGGTCGAACTCGGCAGCCATCTTAGGGTCACTAGGTTGGGAATCCTCCCTTCCCAACTCCTCTGCCGCGGTTACATTGACTCTATATATCGAGACCGTGTCGACCAGGACCTTTGACTGTGTAGTATGCACCTTTCTGCTCATGCAATATCCAAATATAGTGGGGATTAAAATTACACCACACATCTTTTTAAATCCAGGGTATACTACTTCATAATAATGATCCACACCAAGTAGAAGGGAGGGAATTGAGTGGAAGCTACCTATACTGCTGTTTGCGGATGATACAGTTCTGATGAGTGATAATGAATGGGAGTTGCAGGGTCTGGTAAATGAGTTTGGAACAGTGTGCGAAAAACGGAATTTGAAGGTAAATACGGGGAAGAGCAAGGTTATGGTCTTCGAAAGGGGTGAAGTCACAGAGTGTGAGGTGAAGCTGAACGGTCAGGCTATGGAGATCGTCAACTCTTTTAAGTATCTGGGCAGTGTGTTGAGTAAAGATGGGACTATGGATGAAGAGGTGCGGGAGAGGGTACAACAGGGGAAGAGGGTTGTAGGAATGTTAAAAGCAGTAACAAGAAATAGGGTGGTCAGTATGGAAGTGAAGAAGTCCTTGCATGACAGTGTGGTAATCCCGACACTGACTTACGGAAGCGAAGCATGGACGTTGGTTGAGAGACTCAGACCAAGAGTGAGAGCAGTGGAAATGAATTACTTAAGGAGTGCGTGCGGAGTTACATGGAGGGATAGACAGACTAATGAGGAAGTAAGAAGAAGGTGTGGTGTGGAGGTAGATGTGCTGGAAAGTGTGAAAAGGAACAACTTGAGATGGTTCGGCCATATGGAACGTATGGAAAGCGAGAGAATGACTAAGAGGGTGTACGAGAGCGAGGTGGAGGGACAGAGGGGGAGAGGTAGACCGAATATGAGGTGGAAGGATGGAGTGAGGAACTACATGAACGAAGGCTGTGCTGGTTGGGGGGAGGGGCGTCGACTGACTGGGGACAGAGGTGCATGGGGGCGGTTCGTTCGTGGCCACCCCTTCGGGGATCACGGCGTCAGGCAATAGATAGATAGATAGACCAAGTAGAACATGCACCTCACTCTGATTTCCCATGGGATCTGACAAGTTAACCCCTTTGCTACGTAATGCGTGTTCCACCTTCTTCACACCTACAGATACATATTCTGGTAGGGTGTCTACTACGATACAAGTCATAAAGTACCGGTTTTTACGGTAGAAATATGAAATCTCCGCTATCTCGTAGTCTTGTTTATCAGTAACCCCTGTGAAGCCCTGTAATCGAAGAGTCTCAGCCCCTACGATTCGGTGCTTCAGTCCCACTAGTACGGACCTCTTTATAAAGGAACGTTGAGACCCTTGATCTAGCAGTACCCGACAAACTTTGTTACTGTCATTACCTTCCATGGGAATCTGAATTGTGGGCAATATAGTGGTGTCTTGCGTGCTACCTAGGTGTCACAGTTGTAGTACCCTCTGTTTTGACGTATTTGACTTTATCTGCTGTAGGACACAACTTATCAAAGTGATGTCCTTTGCAGTGGCGACAGGGCCTTAAGTATGTAGCAGTACATTGTCCCTGCTTACCATGTTCCTTACTTAGACAACCTGCACATAGCTTCAATCTTTTTGCCTGTGCTAGTTTTGTCTCATTTGTTGGGTATTTTACACAAAAACTCCATTTATGTTTGTTGTTACATAGCTTACATAGAATCTGAGCAGGTTTCTTATATGCACCCTCTTTCTTTTCTTTAGTCCCCACTGTCATGCTTACTGTTCCCCTCTTCTCCACATTCTCACTCCCTCCCGACACATACATTCTCCCTTTGTTCAACTGTAGATTATTGATTTCCTTACTGAACTGAGTTTTGAACTCCCCCAGATCAAATGAACTAACCTTGTCAAGTATTGCCATAGGAAGCTTTTGATGCAAGATAATTACTATAATTTCCTGTGTGGTAAGCCCTAGGGTGTCTAGCGATCGAGTATGGCACTCCATATTTGCCCTGAAATTTGTTAACTCCTAAACCTTATACTGTGGTTCTGCGAGCCTTAACAAGGCAACGACATGGGCCATCTTCAACTGCTCTTGATCCCCGTATGTGGACTTTAATAATTGTACTGCTTCAAGATAACTACCACCCACTACCGCAAAACCCTCTATCAAATGTAAGGCCTCTCCTTCCATTTGTCCCTTCAGATAGTGAAACTTGCGGACATTATCCAAAGGATTCATGAACCGTAGACCGAAATACGTCCCAAAAAGCTAACCACTCAGTCAACTTGCCCCAAAATGTAGGAAGATTGAGCTTTGGGAGGTGTACAGTATGTTTTGGGTCAGCCCTTCTATGGGCCTCATTATCGCCTCCCTTCTTACTTGCGACAGCATGCTGTAATATTTACTTCGCTCTAAAGACAGGTTCATCATAGAGGGCGCGATTATCACACTCTGTAACTATCTCTTCCTCCTCTGTCATGTGTTACGACTGGGGTTCAAATATATCAGGGCTCTTATTCATTGGACTAGTAATGGCATAAATGTTACAACGGAAAGCGCTAGATCCAACCTCTGAAGTATATTCCCAGTGATCAAAGAACACAAATACTCTACAGAGTTCTATATGCAATAATAGGCTATCAAACTCTCAATAAATGTGCGTCTACACTAGGCTTAATGTTATGTGAAAACAGCCTATTACTACCTATAACCGAAGGTGCTTGGTTATGGTATACAAAGTAAGGTGGTAAGAGAAGTTACAGCTTACGTTACTTTAATCAATAAATGTCAGGCACTCCTGCATGAAAGAAAGTGCACTAAAGTCCTTCAACACTAACAAGGAATCTTCTTTAAATGTTAGATGTTATAAAGATGCTCGTATCGGAAATGGAATCCAAAAAGGCAGGCAGCGGAACAATGCTCGTGCAGGCTATGCACACAAAAAGGCAGAATATATAATGCCGTCGGAGCCAAGAATATCCTAAACACTACAACACTAATAATAATCGCCACAATGCAGTATTCCTATCAACAAAAAGAGCCTAAGTCGTTTGTGTCTCAATACATCAAACTAGGCTGCGAAATGCTTGTGTAATCATAAATGGGTATGCATAAAAAGAGTAATTAGGTTAATATACTTAATGTCTACTATGATTGATAAAGTCTAGCTAGAGTCAATGATACGAGATACTGGTGCGCATGGCATGCTGCATAGCCTAGTGCAAATCTCAAGTCTGTGTGTCAAATATTACGTTATAATGAAGGGTAGCTCTCTTGAGAAACCTTAATACCGAAGTATTAAGCGTTCTCCTGGCGTACCTCAAAGACAAACAATCAAGACTAGAACAGTGCAGAATGGTATAGGCAAAAAGCCCTCATTCGTGCATGCTCTACTCTCAATGGCACACAGACTAGAATTTACTCAATCAACTCCAGTTCTCAGGTATGTCGTGCCGCTTTTAACTAAAGCCAGCACTCATAGGAAACAACACCTATTATATCAGACTCCCAGTCTAGCATTATCTAATCCAGCAGAACACTAATAATTATAGGAAGCGGCAATATGAAAACCAACCAATGCTTCGTGATCCACTTATCTTAACAACTAACATACACAGGTTATATCAGACCTTATCACACAATACAACTGGCCAGCATGAAGCTGATTTTGCAGAGTTAACCAGAGGGAGTATAATCTTAATAAAAGGTGGTGAAAGATATGAAAAAAGAGAGAGGTAGGCAGAGGAAAAGAGTCTCAGGTGCAGAGCGGGGACAGGTTGCAAGGGATAAAGATGGATGGGTTCTAGAAACCAGATCTGAGGGAGAGAGTGGCGAGGAACCAGTATATATACTCGCACTAGCTCGAGCCGCGTGGGAAAACAACGGTTACGAGTTGACCGACCACTCACAGAGCTCGCAGCATGGTAAGGACCTCTCTCCACCAACCCCCGCGAGGCAGCCAGCCGTGACGTCATCGAGCGGGACAAAAAACACTGCGCGCCCCCTCTCACTCTGTTCTACTCCCTCTCTCTCTCTCCCAGATCCTATCATTACTAGTTAATGACAAAACATATACTTTACAATTAAATATATAAAGCCTTGACATGGGCGAAAACAAAGAGCCTTTCTGGACTGCCCATGACACGAGCTTTCATATGAAATAAAGCACACTCTAATACATAAACTGTAGCCCCATCCACTGCCCTGGCGATCCTAGTGAGTCACTGTAGGACAAGCCATGCGGTTCTAACGGAGTGGTCAACGTCACACCCCCCCCAAGATTTTTCACAGAGGCCCCAAGGCTCACAAAAATCTGATGGTTAGAACCCATGCTATATCTCCACTTCCCATCACCCAGCGGCAGGAAAATATCTGGCACAGTTCTTCAACAAAACATTTTTTTTTTAAATTATAACCCTCCTAACACAATAGGTCAAATTATATGTAGTTATGCTCCTCAAGAGCGAGCTTCTCTAGCCCAGCATTCTGAGAGGAGTGCAACTCAGAATTACTGCTATAACATACTGAAAAAAATTCAACTATCAAAGAAAGTTTTTATTTGATTTTTATGTTTTTAATTTGTTTATTTCGGCTGCACTATAGGGGCAAGCCTAGTTTTTTCTTCTATACCAAACGCTCAACTCCTGCTTTACGACCCAATACGCTGGGCTACAACCGCGAGCCAACAAGCACCAAGTGCAAAATACTATTCAAACTAAAGCAGGAGGCTACCCGTGTGTCAATCTACCCAGGATCATATACCCTTGAACGACCATCTGCAACCAAGTTGTCACAACCGGCAATATGGCGTATGTCCAGGTTATATACCAATAACCTTAGTGGCCACCTGGTCAGCCTCATATTCCGATTGTGAAACTGGTCCAAGAACTTGAGAGGGTGACGATCTGGGTAAACTACAACGACCGGACCATAGGCTGGAACACAGACTTCGAAATGCCTCAGAGCAAGTACAACCGCCAGCAGCTCCTCCTCGACAACAGAGCAGCTCCCCTGGGCCGAATTGTACTTCTACGAGCAGAAACTAACAGGATGCTCCAGCCCATCATCGTCCTTTTCCACAAGGACGGCACCAGCCCCCACACCACTAGCCTCCGTTGCTAGTTGGAAAGATAGGCTAAAGTCAGGGGCCCTGAGGATCGGGTGAGTGCACAACAGGTGTTTTACTTCTCCAAACACCCTCTCACACTCAGGCGCCCACTTGAACTTCTCATTCTTCCAGTTATCCTCCACCTGAGCTTGACTGTCCCGTTCTCCTTCTCCACCTTGACTGCTAAACGTCATCACAGGCACAGTGAGAGGCTCAGGGGGGTGCCTCCCATACTCCTTCATGGGATTAACATGACATAACTGATTGCGCTTCCGTCTGTCTGGAGTGGCTACCAAGTAAACCAGGTCCGATAGCTCCTCCACCACCCTATAAGGACCAGTGTACTTCGCGGATAAGGGGTGACCTACAAGGGGCAGTAGAGTCAACACCTCCTGACCCACGTGAAACTCCCTGAGTTCAACCTTGAGGTCGTACCTGTCCTTCATGAGGGCCTGAGAGCTAGTCAAATTACGGCCAGCCAACTCCAGACTGCGCAACATCCATTCTCGACTGTTGAGGACACACTTGAGCATAGAACAAGGTTTTTCTGCGCCCTCCCATACTTCTTCAACCATATGGAGAGGCCCTCTGACACGGTGTCCAAAGACGAGCTCATTAGGGCTGAATCCCAAACATTCCCCAGGTACCTCCCGTGCAGTATACAAAACAACATGAATCTCCTGCGGGTAACCATACCGGGAAAAACACACTAGCAAGCCTCGGACCACCGTCCTCGCTGACCCATTTCTCATAGGGTACGCGTCAGGGTACCTCGTTGCTACATCTCTCGCCTGTGCAACACTGTCCTCCTTCAATTCGACAGCACCGGTACCACATTCAAGAACCTCCGGGTCTTCCAATTGCAACTTACGAATGTCCGAAGGAGCAAGCCTATCCAAGTGTTTGCGAAACAACTCATGCCCCCCTCCTACATTAAATTTGGCCTCCCGTTGCTCTCTCTCTGCGTACCGTTGCTGTCTCATCGTCTTTTTAAGCCCATCCTCTGCCTTTTCCACAACAGTTACTGGGTCTTCTTCAGACTCGATATTTGGTCCTAATACTGAGTCCCCGAGAATGTCCGCTGATACTAAACTCTCAACCGCATCAACTTTCAACCCCTTCTCGGTACCCTTCCTCCGCTGATCTAAAGATTGTTGACCAGAATGTAACTCCCTGGATGCAGAATCTCCGGTGACAACACACGCCATAGGCTGCACCGGACACTTCTCAACCCACTCCTGCTCCTCCCTACTCACGTCGGCCAGCTTCTCGGCAACGACCAAGGGTGGAGCCTCAGAAGTAGGTCCCGCAAAGTCGTTGCCGAGAAGGAGGTCGACGCCCCCAACAGGCAACTTCTCCACAATTCCCACATCCAGGTCACGAGTCACACCATCAACTTCCACCTTCATTCTCACAAGCGGGTATGACCTTGTCGCATTAACTCCCTGAACCACAACCACCCGCGCCGTATTGACAGGTTTACCAGTAAAATTTCTCAACAGTGTTTGCGATGCCCCAGTGTCACGCAAAATTCTCACCTCATGTCTTCCACCCCCCCACTCCACACAACCGAGTCCCCTGTGGTCACTAAAGGCATCACGGACAGGGAATAAGCCTTCCGGATCCTTCTGCACTGGCAGTGTATTTACCTCGGAAGAAATGCCTCTAACAAACTCCGATGTCCTCTTGAACACTCCAATGCCGTGAGCAAAAGACACGGCTGCCGGAGGAGGTCGACTAGGGCACTCATTTGCCTTATGACCCTCCTGGTGGCAACTAAAACACATAAATTTCGGTTTCGGCTTATACTGTGATGTAAAAGGCCCCTGACTTTTCACATACGGTGTGGTGTAAGGTTTGGATTCAGTTTTAGTTTCATGGCTCTTCTGTTTAAATGTGTCATTGCTCTGGGGAGGGGGAGGATAACGGTCCTTAGCACTTACATCGTACTTCTGTGAGGACCCGCAACCCCGAATCAACGACAGCCGTCGATCAGCCATTTCTGCTGCTTCGACTAGAGTTCTTGGGTTTTTCTCCTTCAAGTTCAAAGTTAGATCACCGCCCGTGCTCTTAAAGAACTGCTCCAACATCATTAACTGCTTAATTTCATCAAATGTTGTGACCTTCTCAGATCGGAGCCAGTTCCCCATAGCATCGGACAAGTCCCGGACGTGTTCCAAAAAGGTGCTATCTCTTCCCTTAGTTACACCCCGGAACTTCAAACGGTACGTTTCTGGTTGCAATTCGTAAGCCCTCAGGACAGCCTCCTTGAGATCCTCATACACAATACATAACTCCAAAGGTAACGCATCGTAGGCTTTAAGACCCTTGCCTATTAATCTAGAGGATACAAGTGCTGCCCATTTATTCTCTGGCCACTGGTGTTCCTGGCACTTCTTCTCAAAGCGTGTGAAAAATTCTGTTACACCACTCTCATCAAACACCTGAACCAGTTTCAATAAGTGCGAGAGAGACTGCTCATGAACACGGTTACCAGCCCCAAGTCGCTGTCCCGTTGCCTCTACTTGCGACTTCTCTACATCCATGTCGGCACAGTACCTAGTCGACTCTAAGTTAGCTTGGATTTTTGCTAGCTCTATGTGCTGCTGACTGATAGTTTTTCTCTCTTCTATCTTGGCTCTCTCATCTATCTTGGCTAATTCTATTTGCTGCTGGATCTTAGCTAATTCGAGCTGAAGCAATAATTCTGGAGTTAACCCTTGAGGAGGTGAAGGTGCTACAATGTTTGAAATTACCGGTGGTCCCCCCAGGGGCAACCCACCCTGCCAGTCACCACCCAACTGCGGAAGCGTACCCGGGGTCGGCAAACTACTGGGATGGCTGGGAGTCGAGTGTAGGGGAAGCATGGCCGAAGGGCTCTGAGTACTCAACCCATCTCGCTCACCAGTCACCCTGCCCAGTACACACGTTATCAAGTTATCCCTGGTCATGCCGCTCGTACCCGCATGACCGATAGCTGTGGCCAGGCATTGAAGACCGTACCGCTCCATACCCTCCAACCGCTCGGCAGTAACAGGCCATTGCAAAAATATCCTAACATCCTCCTCACAGTTCACCTGATTAACCACATCATCACACTGCTGTTCCTCAGTCTCGACATTACGTACTGTGTCTCCATTCTCCTCTGATCCGGTATAAGACATGATGCTCACAAAAATTTCTCACCACAATATTCAGAAAAGAAGCACCCCAAACTCTTATACCTCGATATACACACAAAAATTCTCGGAAATACTCAAGGGCTATACTATGTTGCAAAAAAAAAATTATTCTTGCTGATCCCCGCAAAATATTCTCCAAAACAACAAATGTTCCCTGCTAATAAATGTAGGTTCACCAAATCCTGGCAAGGTCGCCATTTGTTACGACTGGGGTTCAAATATATCAGGGCTCTTATTCATTGGACTAGTAATGGCATAAATGTTACAACGGAAAGCGCTAGCTCCAACCTCTGAAGTATATTCCCAGTGAACAAAGAACACAAATACTCTACAGAGTTATATATGCAATAATAGGCTATCAAACTCTCAATAAATGTGCGTCTACTCTAGGCTTAATGTTATGTGAAAACAGCCTATTACTACCTATAACCGAAGGTGCTTGGTTATGGTATACAAAGTAAGGTGGTAAGAGAAGTTACAGCTTACGTTACTTTAATCAATAAATGTCAGGCACTCCTGCATGAAAGAAAGTGCACTAAAGTCCTTCAACACTAACAAGGAATCTTCTTTAAATGTTAGATGTTATAAAGATGCTCGTATCGGAAATGGAACCC
This sequence comes from Lithodes maja, assembly GCA_037953745.1. Classification (NCBI taxonomy): domain Eukaryota; kingdom Metazoa; phylum Arthropoda; class Malacostraca; order Decapoda; family Lithodidae; genus Lithodes; species Lithodes maja. Next base: position 24,662 of record JBAKBP010000734.1, on the reverse strand, counting down.
AAAAAGGCAGGCAGCGGAACAATGCTCGTGCAGGCTATGCACACAAAAAGGCAGAATATATAATGCCGTCGGAGCCAAGAATATCCTAAACACTACAACACTAATAATAATCGCCACAATGCAGTATTCCTATCAACAAAAAGAGCCTAAGTCGTTTGTGTCTCAATACATCAAACTAGGCTGCGAAATGCTTGTGTAATCATAAATTGGTATGCATAAAAAGAGTAATTAGGTTAATATACTTAATGTCTACTATGATTGATAAAGTCTAGCTAGAGTCAATGATACGAGATACTGGTGCGCATGGCATGCTGCATAGCCTAGTGCAAATCTCAAGTCTGTGTGTCAAATATTACGTTATAATGAAGGGTAGCTCTCTTGAGAAACCTTAATACCGAAGTATTAAGCGTTCTCCTGGCGTACCTCAAAGACAAACAATCGAGACTAGAACAGTGCAGAATGGTATAGGCAAAAAGACCTCATTCGTGCATGCTCTACTCTCAATGGCACACAGACTAGAATTTACTCAATCAACTCCAGTTCTCAGGTATGTCGTGCCGCTTTTAACTAAAGCCAGCACTCATAGGAAACAACACCTATTATATCAGACTCCCAGTCTAGCATTATCTAATCCAGCAGAACACTAATAATTATAGGAAGCGGCAATATGAAAACCAACCAATGCTTCGTGATCCACTTATCTTAACAACTAACATACACAGGTTATATCAGACCTTAACACACAATACAACTGGCCAGCATGAAGCTGATTTTGCAGAGTTAACCAGAGGGGGTATAATCTTAATAAAAGGTGGTGAAAGATATGAAAAAAGAGAGAGGTAGGCAGAGGAAAAGAGTCTCAGGTGCAGAGCTGGGACAGGTTGCAAGGGATAAAGATGGATGCGTTCTAGAAACCAGATCTGAGGGAGAGAGTGGCGAGGAACCAGTATATATACTCGCACTAGCTCGAGCCGCGTGGGAAAACAACGGTTACGAGTCGACCGACCACTCACAGAGCTCGCAGCATGGTAAGGACCTCTCTCCACCAACCCCCGCGAGGCAGCCAGCCGTGACGTCATCGAGCGGGACAAAAAACACTGCGCGCCCCCTCTCACTCTGTTCTACTCCCTCTCTCTCTCTCCCAGATCCTATCATTACTAGTTAATGACAAAACATATACTTTACAATTAAATATATAAAGCCTTGACATGGGCGAAAACAAAGAGCCTTTCTGGACTGCCCATGACACGAGCTTTCATATGAAATAAAGCACACTCTAATACATAAACTGTAGCCCCATCCACTGCCCTGGCGATCCTAGTGAGTCACTGTAGGACAAGCCATGCGGTTCTAACGGAGTGGTCAACGTCACACATGTCAGCCACAATCACCTCACTCAGAGCCATAATACGAACGTGGGTAGCTTGGACATTTTCTAATCTAGCCTCCAATTCCTCTAGTTCAGCAGTAGTGATGAAAGTGTTGACGTCCACAATTAGCCTACTTAATACTCCCCGAAGTCCCGCCCTTTGATTTTTAGAGGCCTTGATCAGCACCCCTCTAGACGGTGTCTCTTTATTGTCTTTATTCATTTTGCATGTGAGCCTATAGGCTATGTATCTAAATGTTAAGTTACAAAAACAACGGCAAAAATAGTAGTCTAGTTAAGAGACGCCGACCGGCGGACTTCTATGTTATGGAGAAAAAATAATACACAAAATAGCAAAACCTACTAAAAGAACATATTTAACAAGAAAAAATGTTAGGTCAGGTCATATGTCACAGGAAGTCTGAAACGGAAAAGAAAATTATTGGGGAAAGATGATGGGTGGGATGCAGGACTTAGGCAGGCGCAACGATATAACCCCGGCGTCCCTCTCTAGCCAACGCTTCGTTAGCCCTACAATCTTATCATACAGGACTTGATTGGTGTCTAAATCGAGGTGGACACCATCCTGGTCGAGGTCCCGGGTGCTGAGAGTAAGTGATACAAAGCGGTGCCTGGTCTCTACTAACCGACACCTCAGGGCGCGGTTAACAGAGTTATTAATGGCTTGATACTCCGCCGCTGACAACCCTCGGACCCTCGTCCGGCTCTCAATTGCCACAATCCTGCAGCTCCCCCCGGACTCACGCTCCAGATCCAGCGCCACCTCTTTGATAGCGTCAGCTAACTCGCGGGGTACTGTACCGGGGCGTATATCATTGCCGCCCAAGAACAAAAAGATCATATGCGGCCTAAATCGAACCACCTGCCCCCACTGTGGGGTGTCAACGGTTGCTCCTGGTACCCCGAGGTAGGACAGCTTGAATGTCCTATCCCCCTCCGACGTCCGATACGACTCAGTTCCTCCGTCGGCTGCCCTTAGCCTAGTGGCATATGAATGCCCTACTATGGCAATTCGCTGAGGTACTGGCGCCCGAGGTACAGGAAGATAGCCAAGCCCCACCCCTCCGGGGTCCTTGCTCCTGCATCCCTGGGCTAATCCCTTGCTCATTGCCTAAAAAAAATCCCCTACTGGTAGCTAAATCCCGGGTCTGGGCACCAATGTGGTACACTATCAATGGAAGTTAAATAATACTAAGCTATAATGAATCAAATATATCAATCTAAATTAAAACTATTCCATATCTAAATTGAATTCAATCTGAAACAAGCTAATTTATATCCAAAGGTCTCACATAATAAATTTATATATAGGGTAAGGTTATAAGGGTTAATATTAGCCAGGAATTAACTCACCAATAGTTCCACATGGCAATGAGGCAAGGGAGAACGTTTTACCCAATATGGCGGTGGACAATGGGGAACGAGACTTCGGTCCCGAGACACGAGTCAAGTTAAAGAAAGAATAAATGATTACATGGGAATGGACATGAATATTATGCTTATCTGTCAGTCAGTCATGGCGTCGATGAGAGCGTCGTGATGGTGTAGCTGTATGTATTGCTGACAGTGTATTGTGATTAGAGGCTCAAAAGCACGATCAACTGAGGGCAGAAATTAGATGTTAACTGGTTGGTGTTCGTGAAGGCTCTGGTGTTCCTCGAAGGCACACCTTGCTGCCTTGGCAAAACGCCAGGAGCCCAAATTATCGTACCGCATCTAGGTTGCTCTATACGATAAATTATATTAATATATACGATAAATCCATATATACTACATAAGATCATGGCAATATTGCTTAACCCGGGAGCTGTGGGGAGACTCTTAAGAGTTCCCCCGGCGGACTGCGGGAAGACTCTTGAGAGTAAGTAAAATAAAAAATCAACTTTTGACATCGATTTTTTTTTTTTTTTTTTTTTTTTTTTTTTTTTTTTTTTGCCCCTGGGCCATGCAAAATCTCAGTCCTCTACCTCCCCTCCTTCCCCACTTTCCTCCTCTCCTTCAGTTATCACCTATTTTCCCTATTATTCCCTTATTCTGAGGTATATTTTCGTGCTAACATTAGCGAGTTGCAAGCAGGGTGTTGTCATCACTGATGGCAAGCGAGTGCAAGAGAGAGAGAGAGAGTATCGATCGACTGTGTCTCAGTGGCCTTGGGGGAAATTGGCGGGAAAGCAGTTTGCCTCACCCATACATTATACAACTCGCGGGCTATATCTCCGATTTTGACCATCCAAACGCTGTTTTCACTCGTTTTATTGTTGTTTCAGGTTAATACCTTTATAATCAACCCATAATAGGCGCATATGGATAATTATTAATGCTATTAATGGTACAATGAATATTTTAGTGACGGAAACACCTCAAATACGTCAGCACAGGGGGACGTTTTCAATTACCCCCATGCGCACTTGTTAGGTTAATAGCATATTAGGCCATTTATAACTTAACTTATTTACAATCTTATAATATACGATCTACTTGTCCTACGTCGTGCTGTAGGAGCGATCGTGACGTCACAAAGACATACGAGATCACAAAAGAGTTATAGCCTATCGTATTTACGATAGTGACAGTCTCTTATTAAACTTATAAATTTTACTGCACATATATAATTACCCTTGCATAGATTTAATCATGTAATATTAAACATTAACATTAGTTATATCGGCATTTAATCCACACACACACATGCAGCTGCCACGTGGATGAGGTTGCGGCCATCCCGTCTATACCGAGTTGTGATATACAGTAATTAGGGTCTCTTCAGGCCTAGCGTGGTTGCAAAAATTCAGTATATCTTAAATTGTTCCTACACATGTTTTTCTCTTCCAGACGCCAATAAGTATAAGTCATTACATAAATGGTTGTTAAAATGTCAGTGGATATATCTTTTTCATGAGCTACCCTGGCAACCTGTAACGCGCCGAGTTAGTTGCGAAAATTAATAATTGGTAGACAGTGCGGTCCCTGTGACTCCTGCCAAACCAATATTTCTACGGGGAGAGAGAGAGAGATGGCTCTAGCCATAATATATACTGATATGCACGTGCATATAGTGAAACATTATTGTTCATCATGTTACAACCGGGGCTACGAATAAAACAAGGGCACTTAATGATTGGACTAGTAATAGGGCACTATGCAACAACGGTACGCTAGATCCAAACCCTTGAACTTATATGCCGGCTAACAAAAACACCTATACCCTCCAGAGTTAATCTGCGATAACGGGGTATGCTTAACTGGGCATAAATGTACTCTACTTCAGGCTAACCCACACTGGTATAGCCTGATAACAAACAAGATGCAAGTTACGTTAAAATGCACAAAAGGGAAGCTATGGAAAGATCAATTAAATCACTGCAAGATTTAATACAAAAAAAAGATGCTTCAATATAGTTACTCTAAACAACAATAAACTCTTCACTCCTATCTGAAAGAAAGTGAAGTATAGTCCTACAGCATAGACCTGGAAACTTCTGAAGAAAGTCTGATGCTCATAAGAGGCTTATATCTTAAATTATAGAAAGGCAGGAGGCAGGACACCAAACGTGTAGACTGAGTACACTAAAAGATAGGACATATAATGTTAACTGACACGAGAATATTATAAGTGCGCAACGGCAGTAATGTTCGACACTAAAAGAAGTACTTCCTCATCAACGAAACAGTCTACTATGGTTGTGCAACTCAACAACAACCTAGACTAATAAATACTGTGAATAATAATGCATACATATCAAAAGAGCTCATGTCCTAACTAGTGTCTGCTCGGCGAATAAAGTCTAGCTGGGATATCAAGGTTAAGAAAGTGTGGCTGAGCAAGACAGGCTCATAGCCTAGCGTTGTCCTTAAGGCGGTATAGTTAAAGTTACGTTAATGACGGGGATGCTCTCTTGGTAGATCCAGATCTCAAGTATCTGGTTCTACCCTGGCAATCCCTCTAAAGTCAAGCAAAGAGGCAGCACTGTGTGACAAGGTAGTAGGCTAATGCCCTCTTACCACACGATGCTGCACTCGCAAAAGGCACAACCAAAAAGACAACCTAGGCTACCACAGAAACCGTCGAAGTCGTGTAGGTATAAGCGAACCGTACACACATCGCTGACAACGACAACAGAAGCCTTATCCCAGTCTAGCATTAAATAACCAAGCAGAGCACTACTGATAATGAGGGAGACCCACACCGAGTCATCAAACCTCCATAGACCAAGAACCCTTATAGCCTATTCTAATACATGGAAATAAATGTGAGAGCGACGCACATAATACGATGGGCCGATATGAAATCGTGTAAAGAACCCAAAGGGAGTGCTGTGAAGTTAAAAGATTAGAGGAATGAAAGAAGGAAGTTGAGTGAGAGAGACAGTATCAGAATGGTGGAGATATGGGAGACAGTTGTAAAAAGGATGTTAGTCATGTGCGTCCCTAGCCTGCTCTGAGGAGGATATGACGCTCAGGATCCCACAAAGGCATGGTAGTCGGCCAATCACAAGCTGATACGTCACAAGGCAGCAGGTGTCACGTGACACAGCCAGCCACACCAGCTAATCAAGGGGCGTGGGAAAGACACGCGAGGGAGGGAGAAACTCCTCCGGGAGGAGGAGGGAGGCAACACTCACTACGCCTCGCTGCCCACTCTCTCTCTCTCTCTCAACTTCACACTAGAATGCATCTTACATTCTAACAATGTGTTATGTGACGCATGTCGAGTATGAGCATGCTGTACAGAACGCCCAGTCAGGCCCCACTCTCGCTAGGATCGTCAGGGCAGGAACTTTGGCTGTAGTCTGTGTAGAGTTTCCTAACTCAGTTTATGTGAACCGTTGTACTATAAGTATTATCATTATGTATTTTGTTTTCTTCTAAGTCAACGAGTTCTATTTTATATCATTAGATATAAGTATTGTGTGTGGGACTTGTATGTAATGATGAGAGGAGAGAGAGAGAGATATTACGTGGCGGGGGGTCAGTGAGTGCGCCACGCGGGCCGGTAGGCCTAATTCCCTCCTCCCCCCTCCCTTCCTCCCTTTCAGCGCGTGGGAAGTTCTTTGTCGATCCCAGATTGAGAGAGAATATGACGTCATGATTGCCAGTGGGCGGTCCTTAGTGTTGGCGATATGCTCGCTACAGGGCCGAGTATAAAAAGAGAGGTCCCGCCGCATTTTCCTCAGAACTCATCAGGCAAAGCGACCTCTCATATCCCTTGCAACTATCCATATTCTTCCGACTGATGTGAACTTTCTCTACTCTCTGAACAGCCTATCTTCTACTCTTCTCGTCCCTGTTTAACCTCCATGACCCCTTTGGTGCAGATTTAGTCAGCCAAAGTATTATCGCTTGAGTTCTCACGAGATAAGTGCCTGTTAGATAGCCTATTTTGGAAGGGTCAACTAGAATAGGATTGATTGATGTTTGTTGCACTCGTATATGTATTTCCCTGTGTACTATTATTCATGTTCCTGTTTTCTGCTGGTTTAGGTAATGCTAGACTGGGATAGGGTTCCTCGAGTTGTGATTTCCTATGAGTGCTAGGTTGGTTGAACCAGCACAATTGCAACGGAGACGTGGGAAGCCTAGGGGGTCTTTTTGATTGTGTACCGTGGGAGTTTAGCACTGTGTTGCGAGTGAGGGCTTTTGCCTGTGCCACCCAACACTGTGCTATCTCATTTGCTTGACTTTGAGAGGATCGCCAGGAGAGAACCAGATACTAGTGATCTGGATCTCTCAAGAGAGCATCCCGTCAATTACCGTAATTTGGCCGCACAGTCTTAAGGACCTCGCTAGGCTACGAGCCGCTTGCTCAGCCATTGTCTCTTAACCTTAGATATCCCAGCTAGACTTTGCTCGACCAGCAGATACAGTATAGTATTGAAGCTTCTCCTTATGTATATTATTGTTTAAGCACTATTGATTTCATGCGTGGCACGCTTAGCTACTTCAGAGATTAGTGGCCCACGAGCACAATCTTAGTAGGCTATTGCCAGTGCATTGTCGGAGTACTTCTTCTTAATGTTTGCCATATCCTATTGCTTATTCTTATAATTCTTCTTATGTCAATTTAAAGCCTTTAATTACCAGTGAGTTATTCATTAAATTGCTGTTCAAAATCCGATACTTACTTCTTATGAGTATTCGAGAAGCATCTAACTTATCAGAAGATTCCTTGCTTGATGCTCGAGGACTATTGTTTAACGTAACGTAATAGTGCCGATCCGAAGTAGAGGGTGGAGGACTTCTTAAGTTCTTAGTTCAAGGGTGGATTACTTAGGCTTCGGCCAACACTATTCTTTAGTGTTGTAGTACTTTCTTCTTTGTTTGATTGTTGACCAGACTAGATAACTCCCGTCTTGTTATTAGTCTGTTGTGTGAAACGCTAGTACCGAGTTCTTGTATACCCCGTTATAGCAGATAGAACTCTGGAGGGTAGTGGCGTTTTTTGTTCGGCTGGCAGTACTCTGGGGTTGGGATCGTGTGTTTCCGTTGTGGCAGCGAGCCATACTCGAGTCCTGTGTAAGAGCCCTAGTGTACCCGAGTGCCCGGTCGTAACAAATGGCGACCTTGCTTAGGATTTTGTGAACAGTATAATTTTTTGCAGAGTTGTACAACATTTGTTTGTTCGTACTTTAGCGTACATATTGAAGAATATTTTTTTTTTGTAAGGCAATTAGGAGAGCATTTAAGAGACTCCAGTTAATTTAGTAATTAGTGCTTGCATAAGGGAGTTTAACACTTTTGTCTCGAGAATTTTTTGGTGAACTTCAGTATGTCGGGCCCTAGTACTGACGAGGAGCGAGAGATGCTAAGTGAGGAGGTGCCGTTAGTAACTAGTGAGGAGGATGCTAGACTTTTTGTGAGTAAGCGGTACCACGTGACGGAGGAGAGGTTGACTGGGGTGAATATTTATGGCTTGCACCTGATAGCCAAGGTTTTGGGTCTATCCAATGTGGGAGGGATGTCCAAGGGGGAGCTGATTTCCTGGGTGTTGCGTGGGCGACATGGGGTTTCGGAGGAGAGGGCGTTTGGGGGGGTTCCTCCCCAGATCCCCTCTCACTCGACTCCCACAGTGCCGTCCACTCAGTTGCCGGAGGTTAGCACTCTCCCACAGAGGGATGAGCATTGGAAGATTGGAGTGCCCTCGGGCGGTGCGTATGGTGGTTCCCCAGTTCTTGCCCCCCCTCCTTCAGTAGTGGCAGCTCCCTCTTCCGGCCTGTCTCCTGAGATGATATTTAAACTCGAGCTTGCTAAAATTGAGATTGAGGCTAGGAAGCAGGAGATGGAGAATGAGTCTAGGAGGCATGAGAAGGAGATGGAGGCTGAGTCTAGGAGGTATGCAATCGAGGCTGAGTCTAGGAAGTATGCGATTGAGGCTGAGTCTAGGAAGCAGGAGAATGAGACTAGGAGGCACGAGGATGAGACTAGGAGGCACGAGGCTGAGCTTAGATACGACTCCGAGAAATATTGTGCTCAGATAGACTTAGATAAGACTCGTGCAGAGTCGACAGGGATTCGGATGGGCCGTGAGGGCCAAGTAAGAGAACAGTCCTTGTCCCACTTAGTCAAGTTGGTGCCGGCATTTAGTGAAACTGAAGTCACAGAATTTTTTAATCGTTTTGAGAAGAAGTGTAGGGAGCATAATTGGCCTGAAGAGAAGTGGGCAGCTCTAGTCTCCTCAAGACTTACGGGTAAGGGTCTGAAGGCTTATGATGCACTGCCTTTAGAGTCTTGCATTGACTACCCAGTATTGAAGAGAGCTGTCCTACGGGCATACGAGTTGCAACCAGAAACATATCGATTGAAGTTTCGGGGTGTTACGAAGACTAGGGAGGCGACCTTTCTTGAACATGCCCGGGACTTAAAAGATGCACTTGCTAACTGGACACGTTCTGAGAAAGCTGAGACGGCCGAACAGTTGACTGAGCTGTTTCTGCTCGAGCAGTTTTATAAGTGTACTGGTGCAGATATGACTTTAACTATTAAAGAAAAGAACCCTAAAACTCTACAGGAGGCAGCTGAGATGGCTGACCTCCGGCTATCATTAATTCGTGGGTGCGGGTCTGCCCAGCGTAGTGAGGCAGGTAACAAGGGGCGTGACACCCCACCCCCCCGAGTTAGTGATATACATTATGCAAACAAGTACAAGAGCTATGATACCAAGACTGACCACAAGACTAACACCGTCCCATTTAAGAAGGGGCCGGGCCCTTCCCAGTACCAAGGGAAGCCCAGAGGGGAGTTGGAGTGTTATCTTTGTCATGAAAAGGGGCACTTTGCAAGAGTCTGTCCTAGCAAACCACCTACAGCAGCTGTGTCTTTGGCCTGCAACATTGGTGTGTCTCCGAAGTCTTCTGAGTTTGCCCGGGGCAGTTCGTCAGAGGCTGAGGCACAGCCAATGCAGAAACACCTGAGAGGCTCGAACCCTGCTCAGGATGTTTTTTGCGACCATAGAGGACGGGGTTGCGTGATGTGGGCGGGGCGCAAGCATGGAGTAGAGGTCTTGCGTGATACAGGTGCTTCCCAGACTCTGATGAACAATTTGACTGGCTACCCTATAAATGCGGCTCGGGTGGTAGTGGTGCAGGGTATTAATGCAACTCGGTCATACCCGCTGGTGCGGTTGGAGTTGGAGGTGGATGGTGTGGCACGTGAATTGGATGTTGGGATTGTGGAGAAACTGCCAGTGGAGGGCGTCGACCTTCTTCTCGGCAACGACTTTGCAATGCCCGCTTCTGAGGTTCTACCCTTAGTCGTTGCCGAGAGGCCGGCCGACGTGAGTGGGGGAGAACAAGAGTGTGTCGAGCGGTGCCAGGCACAACCCATGGCGTGTGTTGTCACCCGAGCTCGGGCAGATAAAGTGTCACAGCCTAGTCCTCCGTCTTCAGACCAGCAGAGGAACGATCAACAGGAGGAGGCTAAAGCTGGAGTTGGTTTTAAGAGTTTTGACTCGGCGGCTCTCCTGGGTGATTTAGTATTGGCACCTATGTTGGAGTCTGGAGAGGCCCCAGGACCTGTCACAGTTAGTGAGGAGGTAGGGCCGGAAGAGACTCCGGGGCAGCAACGTTGCACACGGAGAGAAAAAAGGGTTGCTCAGTTTGATATTGGGGAAGGACTTGGGTTGCTTCGGAAGCATCTAGACAGGTTGGTTCCCTCAGATATTTGTAAACTGCAGTTGGAGGATCCGGAAGTTCAGAAGTGTGGTAATGGTGCTGTCGAGATTAAACACGAGGACGGGGAAGCATGTCATGTGAACCTGTTGGAGGAGTTTGTGAGGCAACCACCTGAGCAGCCTACTGTCCCTGCGTTGGTCTGCCGCGGCCAAGGTGGAGAAGGAGAGGGGGGCAGTAGGGCACAGGTGGAGGAGAGTAGGGATTGTCATGTCTCGGCGAAGCAGTGGGCGGGGGACACGAGTCTGGTGGCTGTGGAAGCGCTAGAGCACCTGCCTGAGCAGCAGTGTGCAGCACTCCAGCACCAGCTCGGTTCATACCCCACTGGTCGTGCCGAGCCCCTGAGTCTCACAACTCGGACGGTGCGAGATGTTCCGCGGGCAGGTCGCGTGAATGTTAAAAGACCGTTAGCCTCGTTGTTTCGGTGGTTTAAGGTGGGCGACGAGGCTTTGGCATGGTTGCCAGGTCAGGGTCGACCCATGGCTGCCAAGGGTGGTGGTCAAAAGGAGGACATTGAGCAGATTGGTAAGGTCGGCTGTGGTATCGCAGTGCCCGGTCGTCGCATAGCCTCCCAATGCTGCTCTAGTCTAATGCAACAGCCCTACCATAGACCGACTGTATCTGGCCATGTCGCTGAAAGCGGTGATGCTGCGCAGGCAGATGTCGTCACAAGGAATGCGGGGGTGCGCATGTACGGTATCGGCGGGGAAGCCTTAGCAATAATGAACTGTGGGAGTGACTGCACGGGTGGTACTGATTGTCCCTCTCATGACCTGGCTGTTCTAGGGACGAAGGTGGAGAAGGAGGGAGACTACAGGTTAGAAGCTGCGGTCTCGGCTGGGTTGTGGGAGGGCACTAGGCATGTTGTTTGTGGAGACAGTGCAAGGCAGTTGTTTACTAGGCTATGGCAGTACTTTCGCATGTTTGTTGCTTCTCCAGGCCTGATGTACGGGGTAGAATCCGACATGCAGGCTGGAGATAGTGCAAGGCTCAGTTTAATTCCCTACCGTATAAATCCTGCTCGACAGCCTATGGTGCAAGCAGAGCTGGATTACGTGTGGACGAAGGATCTGAGGGATAAGGAATGTCGTGAGTGGTCGTTGCTTGTAACTTTGTCCGAGCGTGCTAAAGAGGTATGTGGTTTTGTTGTGGACGGGAGTACCTACCAGTGCAATGTTGTGCCTGACGGACTTAAGAATGCACCAGCAACGTGTCAGAGCCTGATGAATGAAAGTGAAAAGGACAATGATGCGCTGGGGCATTTCGAGATCTATGTTCCAGCCTATGGTCCGGTCGGTGTAGTTTACCCAGATCATTACCCTCTCGAGATCTTGGACCAGTTTCACAATCGGAATATGAGGCTGACCAGGTGGTCACTAAGGTTATTGGTATATAACCTGGACATAAGCCATATTGCCGGTTGTGACAACGAGGTTGCATGTGGTCGTTCAGGGGTATATGATCCTGGGTAGATTGACACACGGGTAGCCTCCTGCTTTGGTTTGAGTAGTATTTTGCGCTTGGTGCTTGTTGGCTCGCGGTTGTAGCCCAGCGTATTGGGTCGTAAAGCAGGATTGTTGAGCGTTTGGTATAGAAGAAAATAGGCTGCCCTTATAGTGCAGCCGAAAAAAACATATTAAAATATAAAAATCATATAAAAACTCTTTCTTTTTGATGAAGATAATTGTATAAGTTTGTCATAGCCTATAAGGTTTGAGTAGTCCACGAACTATCAAACGGCTGAGCTGCTGTAAGCTCGCTCTGGGAGCATGATATTGTGTCTTTTACTATTGTTGGGAGGAGTTATGAAATGTGAATTTTTTTTTTATAAGATGTGTTTTAGTGATAAACTCAGCGTTGTTTTAGTGCCATGCGGTCGCTGGGTGTGGGGGGTTTGATGGGGTTCTGTATATCAGATTTTAGCTCAGGGTTGAGCAAGTAAAATCTTGGGGGAGGTGTGACGCATGTCGAGTATGAGCATGCTGTACAGAACGCCCAGTCAGGCCCCACTCTCGCTAGGATCGTCAGGGCAGGAACTTTGGCTGTAGTCTGTGTAGAGTTTCCTAACTCAGTTTATGTGAACCGTTGTACTATAAGTATTATCATTATGTATTTTGTTTTCTTCTAAGTCAACGAGTTCTATTTTATATCATTAGATATAAGTATTGTGTGTGGGACTTGTATGTAATGATGAGAGGAGAGAGAGAGAGATATTACGTGGCGGGGGGTCAGTGAGTGCGCCACGCGGGCCGGTAGGCCTAATTCCCTCCTCCCCCCTCCCTTCCTCCCTTTCAGCGCGTGGGAAGTTCTTTGTCGATCCCAGATTGAGAGAGAATATGACGTCATGATTGCCAGTGGGCGGTCCTTAGTGTTGGCGATATGCTCGCTACAGGGCCGAGTATAAAAAGAGAGGTCCCGCCGCATTTTCCTCAGAACTCATCAGGCAAAGCGACCTCTCATATCCCTTGCAACTATCCATATTCTTCCGACTGATGTGAACTTTCTCTACTCTCTGAACAGCCTATCTTCTACTCTTCTCGTCCCTGTTTAACCTCCATGACCCCTTTGGTGCAGATTTAGTCAGCCAAAGTATTATCGCTTGAGTTCTCACGAGATAAGTGCCTGTTAGATAGCCTATTTTGGAAGGGTCAACTAGAATAGGATTGATTGATGTTTGTTGCACTCGTATATGTATTTCCCTGTGTACTATTATTCATGTTCCTGTTTTCTGCTGGTTTAGGTAATGCTAGACTGGGATAGGGTTCCTCGAGTTGTGATTTCCTATGAGTGCTAGGTTGGTTGAACCAGCACAATTGCAACGGAGACGTGGGAAGCCTAGGGGGTCTTTTTGATTGTGTACCGTGGGAGTTTAGCACTGTGTTGCGAGTGAGGGCTTTTGCCTGTGCCACCCAACACTGTGCTATCTCATTTGCTTGACTTTGAGAGGATCGCCAGGAGAGAACCAGATACTAGTGATCTGGATCTCTCAAGAGAGCATCCCGTCAATTACCGTAATTTGGCCGCACAGTCTTAAGGACCTCGCTAGGCTACGAGCCGCTTGCTCAGCCATTGTCTCTTAACCTTAGATATCCCAGCTAGACTTTGCTCGACCAGCAGATACAGTATAGTATTGAAGCTTCTCCTTATGTATATTATTGTTTAAGCACTATTGATTTCATGCGTGGCACGCTTAGCTACTTCAGAGATTAGTGGCCCACGAGCACAATCTTAGTAGGCTATTGCCAGTGCATTGTCGGAGTACTTCTTCTTAATGTTTGCCATATCCTATTGCTTATTCTTATAATTCTTCTTATGTCAATTTAAAGCCTTTAATTACCAGTGAGTTATTCATTAAATTGCTGTTCAAAATCCGATACTTACTTCTTATGAGTATTCGAGAAGCATCTAACTTATCAGAAGATTCCTTGCTTGATGCTCGAGGACTATTGTTTAACGTAACGTAATAGTGCCGATCCGAAGTAGAGGGTGGAGGACTTCTTAAGTTCTTAGTTCAAGGGTGGATTACTTAGGCTTCGGCCAACACTATTCTTTAGTGTTGTAGTACTTTCTTCTTTGTTTGATTGTTGACCAGACTAGATAACTCCCGTCTTGTTATTAGTCTGTTGTGTGAAACGCTAGTACCGAGTTCTTGTATACCCCGTTATAGCAGATAGAACTCTGGAGGGTAGTGGCGTTTTTTGTTCGGCTGGCAGTACTCTGGGGTTGGGATCGTGTGTTTCCGTTGTGGCAGCGAGCCATACTCGAGTCCTGTGTAAGAGCCCTAGTGTACCCGAGTGCCCGGTCGTAACAAATGGCGACCTTGCTTAGGATTTTGTGAACAGTATAATTTTTTGCAGAGTTGTACAACATTTGTTTGTTCGTACTTTAGCGTACATATTGAAGAATATTTTTTTTTTGTAAGGCAATTAGGAGAGCATTTAAGAGACTCCAGTTAATTTAGTAATTAGTGCTTGCATAAGGGAGTTTAACACTTTTGTCTCGAGAATTTTTTGGTGAACTTCAGTATGTCGGGCCCTAGTACTGACGAGGAGCGAGAGATGCTAAGTGAGGAGGTGCCGTTAGTAACTAGTGAGGAGGATGCTAGACTTTTTGTGAGTAAGCGGTACCACGTGACGGAGGAGAGGTTGACTGGGGTGAATATTTATGGCTTGCACCTGATAGCCAAGGTTTTGGGTCTATCCAATGTGGGAGGGATGTCCAAGGGGGAGCTGATTTCCTGGGTGTTGCGTGGGCGACATGGGGTTTCGGAGGAGAGGGCGTTTGGGGGGGTTCCTCCCCAGATCCCCTCTCACTCGACTCCCACAGTGCCGTCCACTCAGTTGCCGGAGGTTAGCACTCTCCCACAGAGGGATGAGCATTGGAAGATTGGAGTGCCCTCGGGCGGTGCATATGGTGGTTCCCCAGTTCTTGCCCCCCCTCCTTCAGTAGTGGCAGCTCCCTCTTCCGGCCTGTCTCCTGAGATGATATTTAAACTCGAGCTTGCTAAAATTGAGATTGAGGCTAGGAAGCAGGAGATGGAGAATGAGTCTAGGAGGCATGAGAAGGAGATGGAGGCTGAGTCTAGGAGGTATGCAATCGAGGCTGAGTCTAGGAAGTATGCGATTGAGGCTGAGTCTAGGAAGCAGGAGAATGAGACTAGGAGGCACGAGGATGAGACTAGGAGGCACGAGGCTGAGCTTAGATACGACTCCGAGAAATATTGTGCTCAGATAGACTTAGATAAGACTCGTGCAGAGTCGACAGGGATTCGGATGGGCCGTGAGGGCCAAGTAAGAGAACAGTCCTTGTCCCACTTAGTCAAGTTGGTGCCGGCATTTAGTGAAACTGAAGTCACAGAATTTTTTAATCGTTTTGAGAAGAAGTGTAGGGAGCATAATTGGCCTGAAGAGAAGTGGGCAGCTCTAGTCTCCTCAAGACTTACGGGTAAGGGTCTGAAGGCTTATGATGCACTGCCTTTAGAGTCTTGCATTGACTACCCAGTATTGAAGAGAGCTGTCCTACGGGCATACGAGTTGCAACCAGAAACATATCGATTGAAGTTTCGGGGTGTTACGAAGACTAGGGAGGCGACCTTTCTTGAACATGCCCGGGACTTAAAAGATGCACTTGCTAACTGGACACGTTCTGAGAAAGCTGAGACGGCCGAACAGTTGACTGAGCTGTTTCTGCTCGAGCAGTTTTATAAGTGTACTGGTGCAGATATGACTTTAACTATTAAAGAAAAGAACCCTAAAACTCTACAGGAGGCAGCTGAGATGGCTGACCTCCGGCTATCATTAATTCGTGGGTGCGGGTCTGCCCAGCGTAGTGAGGCAGGTAACAAGGGGCGTGACACCCCACCCCCCCGAGTTAGTGATATACATTATGCAAACAAGTACAAGAGCTATGATACCAAGACTGACCACAAGACTAACACCGTCCCATTTAAGAAGGGGCCGGGCCCTTCCCAGTACCAAGGGAAGCCCAGAGGGGAGTTGGAGTGTTATCTTTGTCATGAAAAGGGGCACTTTGCAAGAGTCTGTCCTAGCAAACCACCTACAGCAGCTGTGTCTTTGGCCTGCAACATTGGTGTGTCTCCGAAGTCTTCTGAGTTTGCCCGGGGCAGTTCGTCAGAGGCTGAGGCACAGCCAATGCAGAAACACCTGAGAGGCTCGAACCCTGCTCAGGATGTTTTTTGCGACCATAGAGGACGGGGTTGCGTGATGTGGGCGGGGCGCAAGCATGGAGTAGAGGTCTTGCGTGATACAGGTGCTTCCCAGACTCTGATGAACAATTTGACTGGCTACCCTATAAATGCGGCTCGGGTGGTAGTGGTGCAGGGTATTAATGCAACTCGGTCATACCCGCTGGTGCGGTTGGAGTTGGAGGTGGATGGTGTGGCACGTGAATTGGATGTTGGGATTGTGGAGAAACTGCCAGTGGAGGGCGTCGACCTTCTTCTCGGCAACGACTTTGCAATGCCCGCTTCTGAGGTTCTACCCTTAGTCGTTGCCGAGAGGCCGGCCGACGTGAGTGGGGGAGAACAAGAGTGTGTCGAGCGGTGCCAGGCACAACCCATGGCGTGTGTTGTCACCCGAGCTCGGGCAGATAAAGTGTCACAGCCTAGTCCTCCGTCTTCAGACCAGCAGAGGAACGATCAACAGGAGGAGGCTAAAGCTGGAGTTGGTTTTAAGAGTTTTGACTCGGCGGCTCTCCTGGGTGATTTAGTATTGGCACCTATGTTGGAGTCTGGAGAGGCCCCAGGACCTGTCACAGTTAGTGAGGAGGTAGGGCCGGAAGAGACTCCGGGGCAGCAACGTTGCACACGGAGAGAAAAAAGGGTTGCTCAGTTTGATATTGGGGAAGGACTTGGGTTGCTTCGGAAGCATCTAGACAGGTTGGTTCCCTCAGATATTTGTAAACTGCAGTTGGAGGATCCGGAAGTTCAGAAGTGTGGTAATGGTGCTGTCGAGATTAAACACGAGGACGGGGAAGCATGTCATGTGAACCTGTTGGAGGAGTTTGTGAGGCAACCACCTGAGCAGCCTACTGTCCCTGCGTTGGTCTGCCGCGGCCAAGGTGGAGAAGGAGAGGGGGGCAGTAGGGCACAGGTGGAGGAGAGTAGGGATTGTCATGTCTCGGCGAAGCAGTGGGCGGGGGACACGAGTCTGGTGGCTGTGGAAGCGCTAGAGCACCTGCCTGAGCAGCAGTGTGCAGCACTCCAGCACCAGCTCGGTTCATACCCCACTGGTCGTGCCGAGCCCCTGAGTCTCACAACTCGGACGGTGCGAGATGTTCCGCGGGCAGGTCGCGTGAATGTTAAAAGACCGTTAGCCTCGTTGTTTCGGTGGTTTAAGGTGGGCGACGAGGCTTTGGCATGGTTGCCAGGTCAGGGTCGACCCATGGCTGCCAAGGGTGGTGGTCAAAAGGAGGACATTGAGCAGATTGGTAAGGTCGGCTGTGGTATCGCAGTGCCCGGTCGTCGCATAGCCTCCCAATGCTGCTCTAGTCTAATGCAACAGCCCTACCATAGACCGACTGTATCTGGCCATGTCGCTGAAAGCGGTGATGCTGCGCAGGCAGATGTCGTCACAAGGAATGCGGGGGTGCGCATGTACGGTATCGGCGGGGAAGCCTTAGCAATAATGAACTGTGGGAGTGACTGCACGGGTGGTACTGATTGTCCCTCTCATGACCTGGCTGTTCTAGGGACGAAGGTGGAGAAGGAGGGAGACTACAGGTTAGAAGCTGCGGTCTCGGCTGGGTTGTGGGAGGGCACTAGGCATGTTGTTTGTGGAGACAGTGCAAGGCAGTTGTTTACTAGGCTATGGCAGTACTTTCGCATGTTTGTTGCTTCTCCAGGCCTGATGTACGGGGTAGAATCCGACATGCAGGCTGGAGATAGTGCAAGGCTCAGTTTAATTCCCTACCGTATAAATCCTGCTCGACAGCCTATGGTGCAAGCAGAGCTGGATTACGTGTGGACGAAGGATCTGAGGGATAAGGAATGTCGTGAGTGGTCGTTGCTTGTAACTTTGTCCGAGCGTGCTAAAGAGGTATGTGGTTTTGTTGTGGACGGGAGTACCTACCAGTGCAATGTTGTGCCTGACGGACTTAAGAATGCACCAGCAACGTGTCAGAGCCTGATGAATGAAAGTGAAAAGGACAATGATGCGCTGGGGCATTTCGAGATCTATGTTCCAGCCTATGGTCCGGTCGGTGTAGTTTACCCAGATCATTACCCTCTCGAGATCTTGGACCAGTTTCACAATCGGAATATGAGGCTGACCAGGTGGTCACTAAGGTTATTGGTATATAACCTGGACATAAGCCATATTGCCGGTTGTGACAACGAGGTTGCATGTGGTCGTTCAGGGGTATATGATCCTGGGTAGATTGACACACGGGTAGCCTCCTGCTTTGGTTTGAGTAGTATTTTGCGCTTGGTGCTTGTTGGCTCGCGGTTGTAGCCCAGCGTATTGGGTCGTAAAGCAGGATTGTTGAGCGTTTGGTATAGAAGAAAATAGGCTGCCCTTATAGTGCAGCCGAAAAAAACATATTAAAATATAAAAATCATATAAAAACTCTTTCTTTTTGATGAAGATAATTGTATAAGTTTGTCATAGCCTATAAGGTTTGAGTAGTCCACGAACTATCAAACGGCTGAGCTGCTGTAAGCTCGCTCTGGGAGCATGATATTGTGTCTTTTACTATTGTTGGGAGGAGTTATGAAATGTGAATTTTTTTTTTATAAGATGTGTTTTAGTGATAAACTCAGCGTTGTTTTAGTGCCATGCGGTCGCTGGGTGTGGGGGGTTTGATGGGGTTCTGTATATCAGATTTTAGCTCAGGGTTGAGCAAGTAAAATCTTGGGGGAGGTGTGACGCATGTCGAGTATGAGCATGCTGTACAGAACGCCCAGTCAGGCCCCACTCTCGCTAGGATCGTCAGGGCAGGAACTTTGGCTGTAGTCTGTGTAGAGTTTCCTAACTCAGTTTATGTGAACCGTTGTACTATAAGTATTATCATTATGTATTTTGTTTTCTTCTAAGTCAACGAGTTCTATTTTATATCATTAGATATAAGTATTGTGTGTGGGACTTGTATGTAATGATGAGAGGAGAGAGAGAGAGATATTACGTGGCGGGGGGTCAGTGAGTGCGCCACGCGGGCCGGTAGGCCTAATTCCCTCCTCCCCCCTCCCTTCCTCCCTTTCAGCGCGTGGGAAGTTCTTTGTCGATCCCAGATTGAGAGAGAATATGACGTCATGATTGCCAGTGGGCGGTCCTTAGTGTTGGCGATATGCTCGCTACAGGGCCGAGTATAAAAAGAGAGGTCCCGCCGCATTTTCCTCAGAACTCATCAGGCAAAGCGACCTCTCATATCCCTTGCAACTATCCATATTCTTCCGACTGATGTGAACTTTCTCTACTCTCTGAACAGCCTATCTTCTACTCTTCTCGTCCCTGTTTAACCTCCATGACCCCTTTGGTGCAGATTTAGTCAGCCAAAGTATTATCGCTTGAGTTCTCACGAGATAAGTGCCTGTTAGATAGCCTATTTTGGAAGGGTCAACTAGAATAGGATTGATTGATGTTTGTTGCACTCGTATATGTATTTCCCTGTGTACTATTATTCATGTTCCTGTTTTCTGCTGGTTTAGGTAATGCTAGACTGGGATAGGGTTCCTCGAGTTGTGATTTCCTATGAGTGCTAGGTTGGTTGAACCAGCACAATTGCAACGGAGACGTGGGAAGCCTAGGGGGTCTTTTTGATTGTGTACCGTGGGAGTTTAGCACTGTGTTGCGAGTGAGGGCTTTTGCCTGTGCCACCCAACACTGTGCTATCTCATTTGCTTGACTTTGAGAGGATCGCCAGGAGAGAACCAGATACTAGTGATCTGGATCTCTCAAGAGAGCATCCCGTCAATTACCGTAATTTGGCCGCACAGTCTTAAGGACCTCGCTAGGCTACGAGCCGCTTGCTCAGCCATTGTCTCTTAACCTTAGATATCCCAGCTAGACTTTGCTCGACCAGCAGATACAGTATAGTATTGAAGCTTCTCCTTATGTATATTATTGTTTAAGCACTATTGATTTCATGCGTGGCACGCTTAGCTACTTCAGAGATTAGTGGCCCACGAGCACAATCTTAGTAGGCTATTGCCAGTGCATTGTCGGAGTACTTCTTCTTAATGTTTGCCATATCCTATTGCTTATTCTTATAATTCTTCTTATGTCAATTTAAAGCCTTTAATTACCAGTGAGTTATTCATTAAATTGCTGTTCAAAATCCGATACTTACTTCTTATGAGTATTCGAGAAGCATCTAACTTATCAGAAGATTCCTTGCTTGATGCTCGAGGACTATTGTTTAACGTAACGTAATAGTGCCGATCCGAAGTAGAGGGTGGAGGACTTCTTAAGTTCTTAGTTCAAGGGTGGATTACTTCGGCTTCGGCCAACACTATTCTTTAGTGTTGTAGTACTTTCTTCTTTGTTTGATTGTTGACCAGACTAGATAACTCCCGTCTTGTTATTAGTCTGTTGTGTGAAACGCTAGTACCGAGTTCTTGTATACCCCGTTATAGCAGATAGAACTCTGGAGGGTAGTGGCGTTTTTTGTTCGGCTGGCAGTACTCTGGGGTTGGGATCGTGTGTTTCCGTTGTGGCAGCGAGCCATACTCGAGTCCTGTGTAAGAGCCCTAGTGTACCCGAGTGCCCGGTCGTAACAGTTACGTCCTGGGATATATAAACACTGGGCTCTTTCTATTGGACTAGGTATGCGGCAACAAGCAACAACGGAAAACGCTAGATCCAACCCTTATCTATAAACCCAGGCAACACACCACCCTAAACCGTCAAGAGTCCTGCCTGGACAACGAGGTATCCTATGACTCGGTTACAGGGTGCAACCACTATAGACTGCTAATAGTCAAGCAGGCTATATAAAAGATCACACAATCAAGTTGACTTAAAGCTTCAAGGAAAAGATAGATAACGGAATTAAATTGCAGAAACAATTTAATAACAAACTAGAAGAAAGTACATTTAACGTTACGTTAATTAATACAACTAATCACCCCTGCGTGAAAGAAGGTGAAAGCAAACAGTCCTCAAAACATCGTACAGGTAGACAAGATGCAGGTTTCTAAACTGCATGCGGCTACTGTAGGATCTGATGCTTAGCAAAGAAAGTACGTTACGGATTTAGAGAACTCTTAACTAATAAGCAGGAATAAATACTAGTGATAGGACCTACAGTGTATAATGGCATAGGTATAATTAAATAAAGGCAGCAACTCGCAACATAACCACATACAGGTGTGCTTCTCACTCTTAGTCAGGCAAGCCTGCTCGGACAGAGTCTCTAAGCCACACCCTGACTCACAATGCTCACAATGACGGTAAACTGTGGCACAATAACAAGTATACAGATATAATAAACCGCTAGCTGTTAATCTGCCAGGTGGCAGAGGTCTAGCCGGAAGGATATAGGCTTCGGATACCCGGGCTGAGCCACCTGCTCTAGCCTAGGGACGTTCCCAAGTCTGTGCGCCAAATTACTCTAATTGAAAGGGTGCTCTCTTGAGAGACTCAGATCCCAAGTATCTGACTCTCTCCTGGCGACCCTAAAACAAACGCAAGACGTGCTAGCGCAGTGCTGAGTGGACTAGGCAAGGGCCCTCACACAACACAACACTAGACACACAGGCACACAGACAAGAAAATGCCCCCAGACTCCCACGGGTATCCTAGTAAAGTCGTGCAGGTCCACAGGACTCGCACCAGCAGACTTTACTTAAAGGATCACAAAAAGCCTCCCCTCCGGTCTAGCCCCTGCTCACCTGCCACAAGAACACACTAGCAAGCATGAAACAACCAAATATGAGACAACAAAAAAGCTTCCTAGGTCTCATGAACAATTACATCTCTGCATAAGGCCCAAAATCCTATCTAATTATCTGAGAGCTCGTCGTTAATACAATAATAGATATAAGGTCTATCAAGGGGATGGGATAATTAAATAGATTGGTGAAGTAGTGGAAGGAAGGTATACAAAGTAAGAGAGAGAGTTTCTAAGTGGGGTTGAGAGGGATAGATATCAAGGGGGTCCGAAGGGTACGACAGTGAGGTGAGCTCTGAGGAGAATAGCTCCTCTGGACCCCTCCAGGATCCCACACAAAGGCACGGTGGTCAGCCAATCACAGGCCGCTTCGTCACCCGGCAGTAGGCCTACAGAAGGCGCCAGGAACCACCAGCCAATCAAAACCGAGAGAAAAGACCACGCGGGCGAGCAACTCCTCCGGGCGGGAGGAGGGAGGAGGAGGAAAAGCAACACTCACCTCCCCCACCCTGCTCGCTCGCTCTCTCTCTCTCCTTCACCACAATGCATCTTATGTATTATAATGAAACAATCAACTATCGAGAATAAAATATACTAAGATGTGTTGGTTAAGAATAAGGGCAGCTTCAAGCTGTGAAACAACATAAGAATATCCCAGACATTAGTTACATTGTCGTAGGCTATATACTAAGGAAAAGCCGTCCGGCCGGCTGCCGCCAGCCGGTTTCTAAACGGCTGGGCAGCCGACACTCGCGCATGCCCGCACGTGGCTACTATGCAGGACCATCACAAATGATACAAAATACTTCCCGTTGTCACAGACGAAAACAAAGACCACCACTGGACTGTCTGCAACAATACGAGTACTATGAAAGAGAGAACAACATTCTCGGACAACTGTAGCCACTTCACTGCCCTGGCGAGTGCTAGTGGCTAACGGGAGGCGATTCTTCCACGCTGGTAGGCGTCACACCCCCGCCCAAGATATGGGACACTCAACATTAGGCGAGCACCATATCTGACAAGGCAGAATGCCGACCAGACCCGCCACAACCAGCCAATCCACCAGAAATGAAATGCAAAGCTCAATCATAAATAAAACAAAATGTTTAGCATAAATCAAATCTTATAACCCCTCCCAAACATAATAGTATAATTTTAGCCTGCTATGCTCCCCGAGCGAGCTTCACAAAGCCCAGCCTACTAAGTGAAAGACAGATTCAACTTAGGACTTTAGCTATAACATTGGCAACTTACAATTAACTATAAAAAAGAAAGAGTTTTTATGTGATTTTTTTGTATTTAATTTTAATGTTGTTTTTGACGGCTGCTCTACAGGGGCAAGCCTGATTTTTCTCCACTCTCAACACACACTGACTGAACGGCGAGGGTTCTCCTGCAAACAAACCCTCCCGTGACAAACAATCAGCCAAAACATTATCAGTGCCCTTAACCCAGTGAGACCCAGCGTCGCACGTGATGCGTCGGCAGTGTTTGATCACCAACTCCCAGCGACGCATCACGTGCGTCCGACATATAAAAAACACTTACGTGGCTCGTAAGGTAGGAAATGGCGGGAGAATAGGAGGGGGAGGTACCGTAGTGTGTGTGGGAGCCGGGCCGGTAGGTGTGAGCTGGCCGAGACAGCCGCGCGGCTGGTGGTGGTGGGCTTAGTGGGGATACTTTACACCCTTAGTTCACCGCCACTTTGAACCTTGATTACTCCGGTCGTATGGGAGCTAGAGGCTTGAGATTTATGTGAGACACTCCTTAGGATGTATGCCGTACAATGCCATACTCAGTTTTCACCCTAGTGCTCCTGGGCGGGTGGTCATGCGGGGGAGACGAACTTTCGACCCCCCCCCCCCCCCCCCGCCCCTCAAATGACCGAGGTGAGTTTGTTTTTAGTTTTTTCTTCATATCTCACCATTCTCTTCCATTTTGGCTCAACAAATTTTTTTGAGGCTCCCCCCCACCCAACCCCCCACCGGCCCCCCCCCCCAAAAAAAAAATATCCGAGGTGATTTTTTTTTTTTTTTTCATTTTTCATCCTTGTCTTCCATTTTAGCAAACAAAAAAAAAGAAGTGAAAATGGCTTGGGACTGGGGTGAACAAAATATTATAACTAGCCGGGGCTCAACGGGTTAATATGCCACACATCCAACGTGTGTTCTGGCAGCAAAACCACACCTGGCACTGATAAACTGCCCAGTTTATCACACGACTGGCATTTCTCTTCGCTCTTTCCGGCAACGGGGCCTGCCAATAACCTTTCACTAGTTCTACCTTCGTGACGAGCGAGGCAGCCCCGATGCGGTCTATGGTATCGTCAACTCTAGGTAATGGATAGGCGTCTGTCAGGGATAATGCTTCCATACTCTTGCAATCACCATACACACGGATCTTGCCACTCAACTCAGGTTTCAAACTCACTGGCAACGACCACTCACGATATCCTTTATCCCTCAGACCCTTTTTCCACATGTCGTCTAGCTCTGTTTTCACGACAGGCTGTTGAGCAGGATTTATACGGTAGGGAATTAACTTGAGCCTTGCACTGTCTCCAGCATCCACGTCGGATTCTACCCCATACATCAGGCCTGGAGAAGCAACAAACATGCGGATGCACTGCCACAGCCTAGTAAACAACTTATCTCGCAGAACAACATGCCTAGTGCCCTCCCACAACCCAGCCGAGACCGCAGCTTCTAACCTGTAGTCTCCCTCCTTCTCCATCTTCGTCCCTAGAACAGCCAGGTCAT
>JBAKBP010000733.1:191349-261285 GCA_037953745.1 Lithodes maja | reverse complement strand
ATGTTGAGGGCGAATGGTAGTCTGGTGAATTGGAACACCCGTTGATCCGACTGCAGTGCGAGGCAACCCTGGAACCGAGGAGCCATCGGCACATGCCAATAAGCATCCTTCAGATCCAGGGTGACCACCCAAGACAAGGGCTTGAGTGCCAGGCGTACCTGGTTGATGGTGAGCATGCGGAAACGGGTGTTCAAAATGTGAGAGTTGAGGACTGAGAGATCTACCACCGGCCTCATAGCAGCGCAGTCCTTCTTTGGGACCAGAAACACACAAGAAAGAAATACCTTTTGTGTAGAAGATATTTCCTTGATAACGCCTTCCTCGTGCATGGACATGATCACTTGGGCCACTTCCTGAGACACTGGTCGCTGTCGGGGAGGGCACCTGAGAGGAGGCCTGGACCTCCACCTCCAAGTCAGACCCTTCTTGACCACCCGACGCGCCCACGACCGGCGGGGCCATTGCCGGTAGTGGGGGCGGAAGAAGCCGGTGCGGGCGCCTTGTGTCAGGCCCATCACTGCTTCGACGAGATGGTCGGGCGAGGGAAGAGGGGACCGGCCAGGAGGAACTACGCGTTTTTTGTCGCGGAGCCCCTCTTGGACTTATCGTAGTGGGATGAGCCACCACGTCCACCCCCAGACGTCCCCCCGCCTCGCGCTCCGGCCTATCCGCCTCCAGGCTGTGTCTGGCAGCGGAGGAACTGGGGCCCTGCGCCTGCCAGCGCCGCATCCCCTCTTGACGGGGACGGCGATCCGGGGACCGACATCCACGGAAGGCGGGTACACCACGCCCCCTGGGAGCCAGTCCCCTGGCCACACCTTTTGCCTGGCGCCCTTTGCCGGCGATAGACCTGCCCCCGCGTCCGCGGGTGGAGGAGGATGAAGTGGGCTTCGCCACCACCTTCCGTTGAGCAGAGTAGGTGTCACTCTGCGCCAGTAGGAAAGCCCCTTGCCAAGCCTCCTCAGGGAACAGACCAGGGGTCAGAAGGTCAGTCAGGAGGAGGCGGTTGTGGATGTCGGCAGGGGCCTTCTTACAGAAAGCCACCCGAAGTTGTTGACGGCAACGAGTGGCTTCATGGAGGGAGTGGCGGATGTCCTGAACAGGGTTGAGGGCAAGCTGCAGGGCGATCCGTCGGACATGCTCAAATCCTTGTCGATGATCAGCAGATTCCAGTGACTCTATAAGGCGGAGGTGAACCCGCGCCAGTTCCAACTGAGCAAGAAGAGTTGAAAGTTGGCGCGCCGCTCGTTGACGGAACTTAAAGTCCCGGTCCAGTGGTGCCTTCTCCGGTGCCGTGAAAAAGGAACACGGAAGGGGGCCGACCGATAGTTTGGGAGCATTGACCAACTCCCACACAGGCAGAGGGAAGCCCGAGGAGGTAAGGAGCATGCCCGACAGAAAAGATGATTCCATGGATGGGATGGCCGGCAAAGTCTCAGCCATGGACTGACCAAACTCCACCGCTTCACGGACCCACTCACCCCAGGGACCCGGACAGACGTGCGGTAGTTCGAGCATCAGGACCCCGTCCCAATCTCGCACATTCCTGAGGTACGGCGTCCCTGAAATGGCAGCTAGGGAGTGGACATCCGCAGACAGGTCTTGGCGGGAATAGTCAGCCCAGGGCTTGGTGGCAGTGTAAGGCAATACTGATGGACGATAAGAAAAATACCTCATGTCTTGCCGGTTAGGGTATACCCTCACATCGACCTCAGGGACCAGACCCTGTGGAGTAATGGCCCGGAAGATGTTTTTCTCATTTACCTGGAGAGCCCAGCCCTCCGGCACAGCCCGCTCTCCGGCCGGCAGGTGGACCTCTCCCTCAGGGTTGGAGGCGATCACAGCTCTCCAAGCTACAGAATCCCCATACAGGGATGGCATCTTGACTTTGGGGATCTTAAACTTGGAGAGAGGAGGCACGGAGAGGGGTTGAGAGAACAACCCCAAACCCTGGCCGGGATAACAACGGGCCAGAGATGAGTCGGAGGTGCAGGTGATGAAGCAGATGATGTCAACGGTACCACGACCGGGAGAGCAAGCCGAGATGGGATGTGGTCGGCAACAGGCGGGAGAGGGGCCACAAGCAGAGTCTGCAGAGGTACCGGGTTCGTAGTATCCAACCGGGAGACCACCGCCTCCATGGCCGCCGTTACAGAGGAGAGGATGTCTGCCTTATTGGAGGCCATCTCGAGACGAATAGACGCCAACTCCGCTCGTAACTCCGTCTCCGCAGCAGGAGGGATGGACGCCTGTAGAGGAGACATGGAACCAGCCTCACTGGGCCCTCGGGCCTCATGGTCCGTGAGCGGGGAAAACTCAGGGGACGGTGGGGAGGAATGTGCCTCCATGGCGGGGTCCTCCTGGCCCGAATCAGGTGCACCGTCCGAAGACGAGTCGACCCCCCACATCCTCGTCCTCCAGCCTATCAAAGTCCGCAACCTCCATCTCAAGAACATCGTCTAAATGGTCAGGGAGACGAGTAGGAGACGGCTGGCCACAAGGAATCGAGGCGTCGGAACCTCCCAGGTTGAGGAGGAGGCGGGGAGGGCATCGCCACCGGGACTACCACAGCCGGGCCCGCCATAGGGAAGAGGCCGGGACCCCTCACAGGCTGGGAGGCAGGCAGAGGCTCGAACTCCACCCCACCAGTGGCTGAAGATGGTGCAGGATGGAGAACGACTTCCTCGGCAGGCGGGGCAGGACGGCGTTTGGCCCTGAAGACCGTGGAACCTGCGAAGGAGGGGGGCTCATCCTGATGTGAGGAGAAGCAAGACGGGGTCGATCAGCAGGGGATGGAGATCGGCATCGTTTCCTCCTGCCAGAAGCTCCAGAAGTCACTGATAGGTCGGAGGGAGGCACTCAATGATCATGACGCCTGGGGGCCCGCTCCCTGGGATGCGCCCTCCCACCCGCCGGACCCGAACTCCCGGTAGGGGAGCCCCGAGCCATATGAGGAGAGCGGGAGTGACGAACAGTAGGGGAGCGGGAACGGCGTGCAGCATCGGAGGTAGGTGGGATCCCCAACAACACCCGGACGTCATCCTCACGGAATGAAGGAGCCCTGGGCAGGACCCTCTGGACGTGACGGGAGATGACGTCCCATGACTGGCGGAGAGACGTCCTGACCCGTTGTCCTTCCGCCGACGTAGGTAGAGTCTCCAGCAGTTGAAGAGCGGAGAGACACACCCCCACATCGGCGGGGATCGTAAACATCCTTCCCGTAGCAGGCCGTGTGGAGGCAGCATTCCCGATGATCCCGCAAGGCCGACCGCTGACATGTCGGCCGAGAGCAGGTAGGAGCCGGCATCACAGCACTGAAAAATGGGGGAAGCATTACCCACCAGTGGAGGTGAGACAGGCAATATGAGGCAGTATAGACAAATCAGCATGTAATACTCAGTAAGACAATATCCAGTAAGAAGCTAAGTAGCAAGTATAACAGGAAAGTCAAATAAAAACCACCCACACCGGAGACCCTCAACACCAGGGCTGGGACAAGCCCCTTAGCGAGGCCCAACCCTGGGAACAGGTCCAAACCAAATTTTGGAGAAATTTGTCCCATCTGAAATACCTGAGAACCCTCTGTGAGAGCGGAGGGAGGAGGTGGCGAAGTGGTGGCGGCGTAGGGGACAGCCGGCA
Organism: Lithodes maja; assembly: GCA_037953745.1. Taxonomy (NCBI): domain Eukaryota; kingdom Metazoa; phylum Arthropoda; class Malacostraca; order Decapoda; family Lithodidae; genus Lithodes; species Lithodes maja. Next base: position 257,646 of record JBAKBP010000733.1, on the reverse strand, counting down.
GTAGAGCGGGCACCAGCTGGAAGGAAAAGGTCAAGTGTGAGCAACCCAACAGTACCCTATAAGTTTAAATAGGGGCGGGGAGGGAATCCAAAACACACAGGACATCGCCACTTTGGGTCGAGTCCTAGGACTTTTCAGGTGGTCCTTGGGTCCACCCAGTATACAAGGAGGCCGCCTGTAGGGCGGGAACCAGGTACAGAAGGAGGACAGCCAATCAGCCGTTGTCCAAGGAGCCCTGTCCAGGTACATGAAATAGGGGGCAGAACAGGGCGCATAAACCAAGTCAAGTGAAAAAGCTATGTGGCCTAGGCCTTGACAAGGCACAGGGCACATCAAAAAGATAAAGGCGCTTGTAGGGCGGATTTAAAAAGATGAAGGAGCTGAGGACACCAGAAGACCCTTGCCTGTGTGGCGAAAAAACTTGAGTAAACACGAAAATCGAGTCAACTTGTCCAAGCATATCCTCCCTGTGAGCGGGGCCCCTATCGCTTACAGTTTCCAGACATCCCTCCCCCCCCCCCTTATTGTGATCAAGTAACCACAGGCAGGGGAAGAACAGAAACATGTAAAATGTAAGAAAAACGAGATTTAACCGAGAGCTACGAGACTGAGACCTCCCAGTCAGTGGAGACAAAAGGAAGTCAGAAGGAAGGGACCTGTGTGGACCATTCCAACGGCGGGCAGCTCAAGGCAAAAAACCGATTAGCTTAAACACACAATATAATGAGAATTTTAACAAGAGCGTAGAAGACCAACCAGCAAGTCAGTTGAGACAAGAGGAAAACAGAAGGACAGGACTGTGTGGCCCAATCCGACGGTGGTCAGCTAAAGTTAAAAAACAGGCCTAGCCTAGTTACACAATTCACATAAAAGAGAAAACACTAGGGCAGCGTCAATCCCTGAGTGAAAAAAACCTAGTAACAAGCTAAACACTGCCCGAGAAGCCCCACAATTACGTTAAATTAATAAAATAAAAGGAGGATAGCCTAGGGTTTGACCGACATTTTCACCAGGACCACGTATCCACGAGTCAAGTAGGCCCGGGGAAACGAAAAGGAACTGACAAAAGCGTGAACCAGGCGAACGAAATACAAGACCACCAACTATGGACAGGTTTAATAAACAAGTCAGAAGGGCTAAAGGTCAGTTGAGACCAAAGCAGCATGTTTGTGAGAGAATAAAGGCTATGTGGCCTATGCTCACACAAAAGCAGCATCCAGAGAAACCTCATGCTCAAGTCTTGTAAAACATCGACACGTAGTCATATGAAAAAACAATAAAACAAAAAGTCACAAAGGGAAAGAAACACAATGCATCCCGCGGGAAGCATCTCCCCCCCCCCCCCAAGTTACATTAAGGGTAGTTAAAGTGAACATGAACCCGAAAAGCGAGGGTAGAATCGACACACAACGACCGCTACGCGGCGTCGCGGACCAAACACCCCCGAAGATGGGGCATGGGTCAGAGGAGAGCAGCTAGATTAAATGGGTAACTATAACAATTCTTTCTCTCCTTCGCTTTCTCTTCCTTCCTAGTCGTCTCGGAGTGTGTATAACGTGCCTAGTAGTGAATTGAGGTGCAACTCTAGAGATTATTTGGTTACTTCGCGTGAGTACCGATAAATCGGCCCGCTGTGGTAGCGGCTGAGATCATAAGCCCTACGTTGGAAACGTAGAGACTGCTACTAAATAACAGGCTTTACATATCAAGATCAATATTTGATCCATCATTTCGATATTATTTTGATCTAGTTGAATTTGTAAACAAATGTGATGACTATTCCTATAATATAATCGCTTACTTTGGGGTATTACATATAATAACTCCGGTAGGTTATCGGCCTTCTATAGGATTATGACGCTTCTTTTGGACATTCTGAGGATATAGCTAGGTACATTTATAATTATGACACCCAAATCGATTATTTATATATGGTGTTACGTATCTTGATCCTCAAGTGGTTAACTTGATGAATCTAGATAGCACAGAGATATATATTAAGGTATCAGTCAGCTGAAGGCAAAACAAAAGTAAAATCTAATAAAATTATTTCCTGTTGTTGCTTCCTTTCCTTTTGGATCTTAGGACTTAGTATCCTTTATTGACTGATACTCTTTAATTATGAAAAATACTGAAACTAATTAAAGTCATGTAGTATTTATAAAGAATATTATTTAACCGAAGCTTAGTAGGCTATGGTTATGAACCGAATAAGTTATATCTAAAGGACTATTAATTCTATAAAAAGTCTTGAAAGATAAATATTAAAGTAAGAATATTTCAGTCTCTTACCCTATTTGAAATGAATAGATAGTTTTCTTATATGTCCTTTTATTTATATTTAATTTAATTATTCTTGGTTCTGGTCTTACGTTAATAGAATTATATTATTATTATCATCAGGAGTAATATCAAAGTCACAAAAAAAGTTAGATATATATTTAATAATTAGTTAAATGTATTTGTTAACCACGTAACATTGGTTTGATTATGAGTAAATAAAGTTACAGGATCGTTTCATAGATTCGATTCAGGTCTCACTCAAATAATATGAAAAGCAAAATATAATATTTTGAAGCAAAAGAATTTTCTTCAGCTTAGGAAATCACTATAAGTAATATTAACACAGCCATGTTAGTCTAAGGCGATATTACTAATATGAGACAATAGCATCACCGTACTAAGCACCGTTAAGCAATGTAAGCTTAATTCAAAGAAAATGAAAGAACTCTTAAGTATTAATATAAAACAATAGTATTACTTTCATCATAACCCAATTACTTAAAGAGTTGCTTTAGTCCACAAGTTAGTCAACTAAAATAGTTAAGTACACAATAATAGTAGCGTTAACGTTAATTCGCAATCAAATAGTTAAATACACAATAATAGTAGCGTTAACGTTAATTCCCAATCAAATAGTTAAGTACACAATAATAGTAGCGTTAACGTTAATTCGCAATCAAATAGTTAAATACACAATAATAGTAGCGTTAACGTTAATTCGCAATCAAATAGTTAAACACATAATAGTAGTGTTCACGTTAATTCCCAATCACATATCTCACTAACCAACATAACGTAAGTGTTTACACCGAACACACTTAACACACATTTATATAATCTGACTGACAGTCACAATCCCATTATAATACTTCACCCCGTCTTCCTCCAGCTGCAAGTTCACCTTCCCCAACTCCAAATGAGACTGATTTGAATGCCCACAACTCGGGTCTTATATACCAAACAATGATGGTGTAGGAACGAATCAGGAGGCGAGTGATGGTGCGCGCCCCTATCATAGCTCCTCGAGTTGCATAGCAGGTGCCTGGTCCAATCACAGCTCCCGGCGTCGATCATACGTCATAGCATCGTGGCATCGAGGTAGTTTGCAGAGTCCCCTATGACGCACGCAGGTGTGAAGGCTTGTTTGCAGGTATGCGGGCGAGGTAGTTTCCCCACTCGCTTCACCGTTTGGGTAGTTCGGCTCCTTCAACTCTAATTCTAACTCATAAATTAACATACAGGGCTCCGTATGTCAGACCTCCCCCCTAGAAAAGAGTTTAAGGAGTACAGTACATAATATTAAACATAATACATATAGATTCACCACCAGATTGGCAACAGCAAGATTATAATGAGGATATAATAAGGATATCACCCAAAGTAGGCAACGTCTCCAGGTACCACATCAGAACATAGCCGGAACGTAGCTGGAGCGTTATTCGAACTGCAAGGCATCTCACAGCTGAAGGCTTAAAAGCGCACTACAAAAGCATGATATTTACCTCGCTACAAGGGAGAGCTAATTGCCAAAATCCTCTCATTAAATTAAAGTTACTGCTGTATGAGGCCAACCTGGTAAATGTAATCTTTAACAGATACGTGAAAGGCAATCGGCTAGCACGTTCTGGACCCCCTTAATATGTTTGACATCCAGGGAGTATTCCTGCAGCAACAAACTCCACCTGGTCAGTCGTTGGTTTTTATTTCGGAACCTATGCAAAAATTTTAAGGGGTGATGGTCAGTATACACAGTGATGGCACCAGAGGCAGATTGCACATAGACAGCAAAGTATTGAAGGGATAAAATTAATGCTAACAGCTCCTTCTCAATGACTGAATAGTTACGTTGGGCAGAATTTAATTTTTTACTGAAATAGCACACAGGATGCAATACCTCACAGTCGTCTTCCTGGAGCAACACTGCACCAACCCCGGTATTGCTCGCATCCACTGCCAGGGAAAAAGATCTGTTAAAATCAGGAGCTCTGAGTACAGGATAATTAGATAATATATATTTGGTAGCAATAAAGGCCTCTTCACATTCAGAGGACCACACAAACTTCACATCCTTACGGAGAAGATCTGTCAGGGGAGCTGTCAACTTGGAAAAATTTATAATGAAACGCCTATAATAGCCAATCATGCCTAGGTACCTTTGGATATGTTTCTTAGTGCTAGGAGTTGGGAATTCTAGAATAGACTCTACCTTTGCTTGTGGAGGTGCAACCTGCCCCTGACCTACCGTATATCCTAGATACTGGACCGTACTCTTTACAAAGGTGCATTTCTTAAGATTAACCACCAGATTGGCATCAGCAAGATTTAAGAACAGCAATCTAAGTTGGTAAAGATGCTCCTCCCATGACTGTGAAAAGATAAGAATATCATCGATGTAGACAACGCACCCAGGTACCCCTTCAGTCACCAAATTCATGAGGCGCTGGAATGTAGCTGGGGCGTTTTTCAAGCCGTAGGGCATTACGTTACAGCAGAAGGCTTGATTGTTAACTACAAAGCATGATATTTCCCTCGCTCTAGGGGTGAGAGCTACTTGCCAATATCCCTTCATCAAGTCAATCTTGCTGATATAGGTGGCTGTACCAATCTGGTCAATGCAGTCGTCGATCCGTGGCAGTGGGTAGGTATCGTTCTTTGTGACAGCATTGACTTGCCTATAGTCCATACATAACCTATGGCTCCCGTCTGGCTTTGGCACAAGTATGACCGGACTACTCCACTGGCTTAAGGCCCTAGTGATCAGTTCATTAGACAACATAAAGTCAAGCTCGACCTGCAGTATACTCCTGCGTTGTGGCGAGACACGGTAGGGGGATAGTTTAATGGGAGTTGCATCCCCTACGTCGATGTCGTGCAGAAGTGAGCCCTGGAGTATCACGGAACACACTGGGAGACTGAGATAAAACAGAGATTAGTTGGTTCGCTTGATCAGAGGGAAGATGACATAGTTTAGATGGTAATTCCCTCCAAGCCACTGAATTATACTGAAAGTTGGATAGGCTACATGACAAGTCAAAGTCTGCATGGATACCTTCAGGCTCTGGAACAGTCTGTTGCGGGTCAGTAAGAGAACTGAAAACTTCGTCCGCACCAGGCTGTTCACAGGTCCTGACATTCACTGCCACAGTGGGAGAATCTGGAAGAGAGGAATCAGGGGACCTATGGTAGGGTTTCAACATATTTATATGGAATACTTGCGTGGGCTTTCTCCTGTCTGGGGTAGTTACTAGATAATCGGTAATGCTCACCCTCCGAATGATCTTATATGGGCCTCTGAACTTGGCAGATAATGGTTGGCCAAAAAGGGGGAGCAGGACCAAAACCTCATCACCGGGCTGAAACTCCCTCTCACGGGCTTTTCTGTCATACCATTTCTTCATGGAGCTTTTAGCCACGGTCAGGTTTTGAGCGGCAAACTCACATGAGGATCTCAGCCGGGTTTTGAAATCTGAAACATACTTGAGGAGGTTTTGGTTCCCCTCCTGGCTAACTAGGCTATCCTGCAATAGTTGCAAAGGACCTCTTACCTGGTGACCGAAAACTAGCTCATTAGGGGAAAAACCCAGGGATTCAGTTGGAACCTCACGAGTAGCAAATAAAAGAAAAGGTACCCCCTTATCCCACTCAACTCCGGTCTCTGTACAATATTTACGTAACATTCCTTTTAATGTCTGATGATATCGTTCGAGAACCCCTTGACTCTCTGGGTGGTAGGTGCTAGACTTAACATGCTCGATACCCAACTCCTTCAGGGACTGCTGAAAAATGTTAGAGGTAAAATTAGTTCCTTGATCACTTTGTACCTCATGGGGGAAACCCATTCTGGTGAAGAATTTGAGCAGTTCCTTGATGACAGTTGGAGCAGAGGTAGTCCTTAAGGGTATAGCCTCTGGGTAGCGAGTTGCCATGTCCATGATAGTTAATAAATAAATGTTACCTTGGGAAGTCTTAGGCAATGGGCCTACAATGTCCACTACCACCCGAGTAAAAGGATTCTCGAAAACGGGCAAGGGCACCAGAGGATGTACAGGCACCTTCTGATTGGGTTTTCCTGTCATCTGGCAAGTGTGACACACTCTACAACACTCCACTACATCTGCACGCATTCCTGGCCAGTAAAAGTGGGCTCTGATTCTGTCTAGAGTTTTTCTCACACCTAGGTGTCCTGCCAATGGTATACAATGTGCCATTTCCATGATATCTTTACGACAAGGTTTGGGGACTACTACTTGATGGACGTCCCAAGCCCCGTCATCGATTGGTCTGTGTGGCGGTCTCCATCTTCGCCACAATACTCCTCCTTTGAGGTAGAAACATTCACCACCCTCCTTCTCACATTCCTTTTCACTCACGGACCTGGCAGCTAACTCCTTGCATTCACTATCATCTCTCTGTAGCTCTACCAGGCCACTAGGACAATTTGGAGGGGTTTCATGGTCATCGTTAGGGTCAAGATGAGCCATAAAGGTGTCAGATAAATTCACCTCAGTCACATCATCAGGCACAGTAGGAGCGTCATTCACACTCTCATCAACCCTTTCATCAACTCTTACATTCGGTACATTTCTGTCGGAGGGAACTGCTACTTGAGACATTGAACGTGTGACAGCACACACAGGGAAAACTGTTGGCATCTCCTTTTCGAGCTCACCGGTTAGTGGCTCGTTAACAGGGGAAAGTGACAAAATGGGGTCTGGTCGGACCTTCTCACCTGCTACATCATTCCCCAAAAGGAGCGTTACCCCAGGCACAGGGATATCTTGGGACCTACACAAAGCTATGGTGGCCTCACCCTGTAGTAACTCGCATTCAATTTCGCCTTTTACCAAGTATGCATAAAACTGGCCTCCAGCACCTCTCATTACAACTGGTTCGCCAGGTGGGCACTCAGTGTAAGGATTCACCATGAGGGTGCTAGTAGAACCTGTGTCTCTCAGAATTTTTACCTCATGCATACAACCATTTAATCTCACGTTGCCAGATGAAATAAAGGGACGGTAACTGTCCTGCACTGATGGTGAAATTATTATTGGCTTAACCCTAGTGGGTTGCACCACACATGCTACTACACCCCTGTCTAGATGTTTTACGTTAGCTGCTAGGTACTCCTTCTGTCGAGAGTCCTGCATTAAAGGAACTTTTGGTGCTAGGTACTCCTTCTGTCGGGAGTCCTGCATTACAGGCACATATGGAGTTTGAGATACGGCGGCAACTGTCTGCCCCGATCTCTCAGTTCTCTCCTTGGCCCAGCACTGATAAGCTAGGTGGCCTCTCTTGCCACAAAAAGTACATACTTTAGGGGATACGGGAACGTTCCCTCTTTGAGCATTACTATTAGTTTGGGGCCCACCTCTGTTACCATTGCCCTGAGTCGCATTTTTAGTTGGGGGAACAATTCGGTTTTGGCTAGCTGGGGAAGACGTTATAGGCTTGTGACTGGGTCTGTCAGATTTGTGATTGGGATACTTAAAATTAGAGCTAGAATTATCGTAGGGCTTCTTTCCACGAAATTTGTTGTTAAGCACGTATGTGTCAGCCATGTCAGCAGCGTCGGCAAGACAATCTACCTTTTTCCCCTTTAAATGATAGGATACAGAAGAATCAATTTTCCATAGGAAATTTTCTAACAGGACCAACTCCTTCAGATCGTTGTAGCTTGTGACTTTCTTACTCTTGACCCAATGATTGAAAGTTTTAGTCATGGTCCTGGCAAATACCTTATGGGTTTCTTCTACTTTCTTCTGGTTTTTACGGAAAGATTGCCTGTAAGCCTCAGGCTGCAATTGATAGGTTTTTAGGATAGCTGCTTTGAGATTGTCATAATCCTGCCTAACTTCTGCTACTTCTGACAAATACGTGGCTCGAGCCTGCCCTGTCAAAACGGTTTGCAACATAAAAGGCCATTGATCTCTTGTTCACTTCATACCTCCAGCAACTTCCTCAAACAAAACAAAGAAATCCTGTACATTATCCTCAGTGAAAGGTGGAATGACACTAGTCATAGTCAATCCCAGAGGGGGAGCAATTTCGGGAGCATTTGTATTGACATTTAGTTGAGCCGTTTGATATTGATATTGATAATGTTCGGTCTTTATTCTGGCTTCTTCGGTATTTATTCTGGCTAGTTCTATTTTTAGTCTGGCTTGTTCGGCATCAGCATTTATTTTCATTCTGGCTAGTTCTAGTTCGTATATTTGATCACCGGTCAAACCAGGTGGTAATTGTTCATCAAGTTGGCTAGGTTTACTCGGGATCCCACCAACTGCTCCGTCACCCTCCCCGCCTTCTACAGGGAACAGGTGGGTTTTTATGGTCTGAGCCACCTCTACTTTAGACATGTTTGAGACAGTTAATTGGAGATGTGAGGCAAGCACTTTCAGTTCGGATTTGGACAGACAGTCAATATCAGGGGCTGTGGGTTCTGATTCTATGAAAACTCGAGCATCTTCTTCATTAATTAGTTGAGGCATGATTAATATTTGGTTTTTATGTAGTGAAACGTTAATGAAACTGAGTGAAACTGTATGAAACGGATCCTGGCGAGGTCTCCACTCTTCTGTTACGTATCTTGATCCTCAAGTGGTTAACTTGATGAATCTAGATAGCACAGAGATATATATTAAGGTATCAGTCAGCTGAAGGCAAAACAAAAGTAAAATCTAATAAAATTATTTCCTGTTGTTGCTTCCTTTCCTTTTGGATCTTAGGACTTAGTATCCTTTATTGACTGATACTCTTTAATTATGAAAAATACTGAAACTAATTAAAGTCATGTAGTATTTATAAAGAATATTATTTAACCGAAGCTTAGTAGGCTATGGTTATGAACCGAATAAGTTATATCTAAAGGACTATTAATTCTATAAAAAGTCTTGAAAGATAAATATTAAAGTAAGAATATTTCAGTCTCTTACCCTATTTGAAATGAATAGATAGTTTTCTTATATGTCCTTTTATTTATATTTAATTTAATTATTCTTGGTTCTGGTCTTACGTTAATAGAATTATATTATTATTATCATCAGGAGTAATATCAAAGTCACAAAAAAAGTTAGATATATATTTAATAATTAGTTAAATGTATTTGTTAACCACGTAACATTGGTTTGATTATGAGTAAATAAAGTTACAGGATCGTTTCATAGATTCGATTCAGGTCTCACTCAAATAATATGAAAAGCAAAATATAATATTTTGAAGCAAAAGAATTTTCTTCAGCTTAGGAAATCACTATAAGTAATATTAACACAGCCATGTTAGTCTAAGGCGATATTACTAATATGAGACAATAGCATCACCGTACTAAGCACCGTTAAGCAATGTAAGCTTAATTCAAAGAAAATGAAAGAACTCTAAGTATTAATATAAAACAATAGTATTACTTTCATCATAACCCAATTACTTAACGGACGAGGGGAGGGTCGCATGGAGTCTTATTTTAAGCCACTGGTCGCGTGGAGGTAAAGTTTCCCCTGGGAACATTGACTGAATCATACTATAGCTATACGTCATCTTCTGGACGTAATCATAAGGATCTTCTGAGAGGACGTACGTGTTATGTTCTACTTCTCGGAATGACTCGGACATCGTTGGCGTCTTATGAAAGAACTGCTTCAGGAACTGGATGAACTCTGCCCAAGTCTTTAACTTTCCCTGAGCTGTCTCTACTTGCACCAGAACAGCCAGGTCGGAATCCAACTTGAACTTGGCCAGGTTCAACCTTGCCTCGTCATGGGACATACAGGCTTCGATCCGCATCTGAAAGACCTCAATCTTAGTGGAAGCCATATAAGATCGTAACTCGTCCATGTGAAGCAGGGGTACATCTCGGGAACTAATCCCTTCACTACGTCGGGGGTAGGGCTGACGGAGGGGAGCTGGGGGGTGTGAAGAAGAATGGGAAAGTGAGGTTGGGGGATTACAGATCAAGGGTACTGGAGGGGAAGGAGCGGGAGGTGTTGGGGTTGAAGATTTGAGGGAGTCCGCAAAGGCAAGAGGCGGAGGCGGAGGCGGGGAAAGGTTCAATGCTGGGGGTTGGTTGTGGAGTACCAGTTGGGCTCTGGAACATCTCTCGGTCTCTCACGTCTCGCACCTGGTCTGCCAATGCTGACATTTCACTGACTAATCGTTCTAGTATGGCTTTCATCTGGTCCATTTCATTCTGGGAGCTGTCTTCACTCTGACCTTCCTCCCACTGGTCGACCGTGACAAACCGGGAACTGTCCGTATCCTCAAATGACACTTCACTTCCTTGTTCCTCATTCCTCCTGACTAAAGCGTCTTGCACCTCGTGCCTTGGCTCTGGATCAGGATTCTCCATCTTGGACAGGAAAGAAGGATAATTGATAGACAACTAATATCCGGAAAACACTGACCACCGCTATCTCAACTTTGCGGTTCCTTCACAGTCACTGTGACTCTTGCTGGTATCTGCTGCACTTAAAGATTCCCTGAAATATTACACTAACCGTATTGAAATGTGGTAGCATGGCCAATACTGTTTGTGGTAACTATTTCACGGGTTGGTAGCGTGAAAAAGGACAACTGCAACGGACTGATTCTAAACACCCGAGCGAAAGTGTAAGAGCCAGTACTGTACAGTCTCTTCTACGGGGGGGTACGGGATTAATTCAGGAGCCCTGAACGGAACAGGAGCATGTCAAACCATGGACTCCTAAAGAAATTGCACCACTGCACACCACTGTAACGGGGGGGGGGGGGGGGATCTCTTTCTTCTCTTTCCCTTCTGCTGCGAAAAAGAGAGAGAGGGAGAGACAGAAAAAGAAGGATTAAGCTGCGAAGGTGGAAAATAGGTACTCCAGGATAGAAAGGAAGAGATGACGACAAACCCGTTATTGCATTCTAATTAACGAGAGGACAACCCTGTTTGGTTGACCCACATCCAACATCCTTCGAGGAAGGGGAAAGGCTGCAACTCCGACACGATGATAAGACCAAAGAACCACAAAAACCCCACTGAGACCTAGCATATTCTCTACTTTCTAAATATCACATAAGGATGTTTTTGGGAACGGTAATTCATTCAAATTATTTGATCGCCCACCTTCAGGTGAACTGGCTGTCCCCATGGTTTTCTTATTCTTTATGCAATCTTGACTCCTGCTCATTATTCAGGTACATTAGGACAGTAGGATAAATCGGAGGCTAGCAAAGACCAATCAAGAACTTCACCTTCAATGTTGGCTGACAAGACTTTAACTCTCGGTTAGGCTACTGGTACTACTCTTAGAACAATTTAATACTGACGGCTCCGATTTACCATCCTGACAACACATTTAGATCCAAAAAATAGGTACGGGAGGATAGATACAAACATATTGCAGTAATCTTAAGCTTGATATTAATATAAGGAACATTTTACCGTTTACAACTCTTAACATTGGTACCGTATCTAATTATCTCTATACCATTAACCTGGGACCAATCCATTACCGTACTGGGACAGTCTCTTAACCTAGGAGTAGGACTCGAACCTTGCTGTCTGTATCCACCCAATTCCTCTCGGTATTACAATCCCAATTCCGCTAGATACCGGTATCGGCCAGGCTTGCCTTTAGGTCTCTTCGGCCTACCGTATCCTGGGGTATAGGGGGTAATCATACGTCTTCCTGCGGTTCTTGAACTCTCGTACAGTACACAAGTTCAGCATCCTGCACTCAGTCAATGGGAGGGGTGAATCTCTGATTCTCCGCCATCAGCAATTCAGCATCACATCGACTCCGTCCCAAACTGGTTCCCTGGTAAGTCGAATGCATTCTTAACCCGGGAACTGCGGGGAGACTCTTAAGAGTTCCCCCGGCGGACTGCGGGAAGACGCTTGAGAGTAAGTAAAATAAAAAATCAACTTTTGACATCGAAAACAAATTATTTTTTTTATTTTTATTTTTTTATTTTTTTATTTTTTTTTTGGCCCCTGGGCCATGCAAAATCTCAGTCCTCTACCTCCCCTCCTTCCCCACTTTCCTCCTCTCCTTCAGTTATCACCTATTTTCCCTATTATTCCCTTATTCTGAGGTATATTTTCGTGCTAACATTAGCGAGTTGCAAGCAGGGTGTTGTCATCACTGATGGCAAGCGAGTGCAAGAGAGAGAGAGAGAGTATCGATCGACTGTGTCTCAGTGGCCTTGGGGGAAATTGGCGGGAAAGCAGTTTGCCTCACCCATACATTATACAACTCGCGGGCTATATCTCCGATTTTGACCATCCAAACGCTGTTTTCACTCGTTTTATTGTTGTTTCAGGTTAATACCTTTATAATCAACCCATAATAGGCGCATATGGATAATTATTAATGCTATTAATGGTACAATGAATATTTTAGTGACGGAAACACCTCAAATACGTCAGCACAGGGGGACGTTTTCAATTACCCCCATGCGCACTTGTTAGGTTAACAGTCGGTTGACCTATAGCTAACCCTTAATAATGGGGTTAATCAATATCCTAATTACGGTACACAGTAATACTAAAACAAATACATATACAAATATAGGCTAATATAAACATATAAAAATACATGGATTCCTATTAATGCATAAAAATAGATGAGCTAATATAAGTACAGAAATACAATGACAGATCAAATTATGACATTACAGTACAGTACCGAAATAATCTCTTAAGGCATCCAAAGATCCTCTCATTAAGTACAGGTACATATGTTACTCAGCAGTACTCTACACACAATTGGGAATACATAATTACACAGCATATCTATGGAGTCAAATCAATACAATAATGGCATAAATCAAAGGTAATTGTAATGGTCAAACTTAACAGGTTGCACTGCCTGACGCGGAGGGTGCTACACAAGGCTCAAACAAAGCTTAACGTTATTCCTACTGTAACTCGAGTCACTTTTCCCCTGAAATCAGCTGCCCAGAATCTCACTACAGCGTTCCATCCCTTGCAATACAACTCTGTACATTAGACCATGTCAAACATAATTATATCATAGCAATCAATACTCATAATACACTCTAAAAGCACAATAATTAATAATAGCCTACTGTACTCCCAATTAGGTAAAAGTTAGGTAGCCTAATTAAAAATGTAAAATCATATAACCTACCATAATAATTCAGCAAGTAGGCTACCCATACCTAAACGGCCTTTTCACTAGTTAACTTTAAGTAACAATAGGTAAGAACAAATAATCATCTGAAATAAACCCGACCCAATGGGGGTCCGAAATTTGACGGTACTGGGGTTGGGAAATGAGGACCTTTAAATCAAGATAACAAGTAACTCTTTACACTATAACCCAGTAAAAACATTTAAAATGAACAATAACCAGGCCTAGGAGACGTTAGTTATAAATACTTATTTGAATAGGCCTAACTTTGGAACGTCGGAGACACGAAAGGTAAACAAAACTCAAGGACACGATCTCAAACGAATGTCCTTTCCTGATTTACACGTTAAAATACAATCATATTTACCAAAATACATGGTTTTATAAACTCAAAGTAATGAACAAGTTCTAAACATACAATACATTAGTAATTTACGCAACCTGGTCGTCTCTCCAAAATGCGAGATGGTCTAAATCCTAAAATGGCGGTCGTCGAGGTCGGAGGTCACGGGGTCAAGAGGTCGTGCGTCCGCAGAAAATAGCTCGAAAATCCAGGATATAACTACAACTATGGAACATCTTGTTGAGTATAAAGTAGATTAGTTCCCCTAGATTGTACCTTGAGGTAAAATAAGCCGCAGGTTGGCAATTTGGCGAAATGGCATCGAAACTAACTGGGACTGAGAGAGCGGTGAGAGGAGACACGCTGGTAGAATGTTCCAAATGCAGGACGTGGCATCCACATGTTTTAATGGGCGTAGAGGGTATGACACAGAGGCAGATCAACCAGAGGACTGTGCTGTGTAGGGAATGCATGGAGAGGGAAATAATGGAGTTGAAAGGGGGCATGGAAGGTCTGATAGAGAAAAATGCAGAATTGAGTAGGAAACTGGAGGAAAAAACACGCGTGTGTACATGCACACAAACGGCGGCGGCGGGGGCGACAGCTCCAGCCCCAGAGAACCAGCAAGCCCAGCAACCAAGTGCAAACAATTGCAGACCCAGACATACTACAGGGGAAAATAGGGAAGCTGCAGAAGAAAATGATAGTGTAAATGAAGATGAGAGAAACCGAATGGGAGCTAGCCCTATGGCCACCCCTGTGAGGACGGACCCCACAGACCAGGGCAGCGCACTTAGACAAGAAATAAATCGCAGGAGGACAGCAAGGGTAATAGTGGGGGACAGCATGATCGGTAAAGTAAGAAAACAGGTGAAGATGGAGGCGGAAGGAAGCAAGAACATGTGCCTGAAAGGGAAAGGTATAAAGGATATAATGGAAGAGGCGAAGGAATGCGGGAAACAGCTACAGGAAGGAACCCTAATATCCAGGGTGGTGGAAACGACCTCATGCAACAGGAAGCTGAGAACACCGTAAGAGAAGTGATTGAGGGAATCAGGATAATTAAGTCACACAAAAAGAATCTGCGTGTAGGAGTTATGGGTATACTAAGACGACCCAGAGAAAACATGGCCTATGAATATACCCGAAGAAGAGTAAATAAGAAAATAGCAGAAGAGGTATACAAGATGAAAATGGAGCACATGAGGAATGAGGACATAGGAGTGAGCTTCCTAGATCTAGACCAGGAACTCACAGGCAATAGATTCGCAGACCGAGTACATCTAAACAACGAGGGGATAAGACTCCTCGGAAACAGGACCCTGGAATGGTTCCTGGCTAGCGAAAGGTTACACAAGGGGCACCTGAAAAAAAGGGCCCCCAGGGATGGGCAAGACCCGGACCATGAAGAAACCCGGGAGGGATCAACAAACGGTAACGAGGAAACGGGGAGAGAACCAGGAACAGAGGAGACCGATATAATGGTAGAAGCCGAAGAAGCAGTACCTGGAGAGGGAGGGGAGAATGAGCCGACGCACAGGGACGAAACCAGGGAAGAATCTGCCCCTAGGGAAGGCCAAGAGGAAACAATCCCCGGGAATGAGGTAACTAACCCAACCGAGGCCCCAGTCGTGAGAGAGGACGGAGAGACCCCAGCCGAGAGAGAGGACAGGGGGACT
Organism: Lithodes maja; assembly: GCA_037953745.1. NCBI lineage: Eukaryota > Metazoa > Arthropoda > Malacostraca > Decapoda > Lithodidae > Lithodes > Lithodes maja. The sequence goes on along the minus strand of JBAKBP010000733.1, from coordinate 242,227 downwards.
CCTGACTCCGGCAATGAGAGTGAGAACCCCCGGGAAATGTGAACCAGGAATCAGCAGTATAGGAACTGCATTAGATTAGGGTGCCTAAATGTGAATGGATGGGGAGTGGGAAAAATGGAAGACATGAGTGAAGTACTGTATGAGGGGGGTATAGATGTATCCCGATGTATCAATGGGAAGATATTATTGGGATGGAATTTGTGCTGTACCTAGTATCAGTGCATTACCACAAGCCCACCGAAACGTCAATAAAATACCCTCATTGTTCCCTGATTAAATAGCACTGTATGAATATTCCCATATTCAAAATATGCTATAGGGGTGCAATGCCTGGTGAGTTATCTGCTCAACAGGTGGCGTTGTGTGTGTGTAAGTGTGAGAGTCCGAGTGTAGGGGGTGAGACAGTGAAGCACGGGAACGAGGTGGCTTCAGAGATGGGGTCGTTTCGGGCCATGAGTGAGCACCGTGCCTCATGTGAAGGCAAGATGGCAGGTGCTCGTTGTACTCTACGTGCTTCACATGTCTCACTCCCTAGACTGGAACAAGACCTCACAGGCTTCACTGTTCATTGTAAAGCGGTGAATGTTAAGGCTCTCAGCCTATGCCCGAGAGGAAGTAAGTTGGAATATAGAAAAAAAAAAAAAAAAAAAAAAAAATGTGCTCGGTATAACAGAGACAAAGCTACGTGAAAGAGTGGAACTGTACACGGAAAACTACAGAATGACTGGGAAGGGGCGCAGTAAATGGAAGAAAAAGGGTGGAGGTATAGGCCTAATAGTGAGAAAGAACATGGATATAGAGGTTGAAGAGTTAAAAGTCGGCGAATGCGAGATGAGTGAAGATATGATGGCAGCTTACCTGAACTACAAGGCAAAAGGAAAGACTGAAAGGATCCTACTGATTATATGCTACATGACGGTACAGGGACCGGATGCCAGACGTGATAATGAAAGGAAATATGACCTAATGAGAAGACTGGTAAACGAACATAGACGAGAACAGGTGATCGTAATGGGCGATATGAACGGACACATCGGAATCCTGGGTGAGGAAGTGAACACGAATGGACAACTGCTAAGGGATTTCACTGAGGAGCATGAACTGGAAATATTAAATGAAACCATCGCAGAGGGACGAGTGACATGGGCCGGAAGAGACAATGAATCTGCGATTGATTATATCTTGGTGAATGAGAATGCAAGGAAGAACGTGGAATAATAATAATAATAATATAATAATAATAATAATAATAATAATAATTCTTTATTCCAGACACATAAGATAGATACAGTATAAATACAGTATGACCTAATGGTCCATATCACATACACTTCTCGTCAGAGCACAGATAATAATTATACACAAAGATATATTAATAAAGAAACAATAAAATAAAATATACAGTAGACCTATTTACAGAATAGAGCACATATCACATTTTGTCACAATATAACACAGATAGGCTAACTAAGGCTATTGCTCAATGTTGGTTAACACATATTGCACAGATCATTGCTCATAGTTCAATTATACCTATATATTACATTACATACTATGTGTGCAGCAGCTTCTGCCAGTGAGATATAATACAGGATTCATAGATATCATCACTAGACCAAAGAGCTACGATTAGCGTGTTACTGGAGGATTGCAGTCGCTGCGAAAAGCTGTACACCAGTCTCCTGATGACAGCCCGACAGCACTGCACATCCAACAGTGTGCACACCATACTAGTGCTTTCATATTTAGAGAGACCAATGAACATCTTGAGTATATTATGATAGGATGTACACAGACCATTTATGGTGGCTCTCTTATACTTCCACCACAAATGGGCTGTGTACATAGAGGAACAATATGTCCGGAACAAAGTGACTTTAGTTTCCCAATTACACATGTGGAATTTTCTCAAGATGGTGTTACCACGTAAATATACTGTAGCTGTCTGCGCTGACGGCCGATATCTGCATCATCTGAGCAATCGTTTGAGATAATGTGTCCCAGGTATTTTATTTTGTTTACTTCTTGAATAATTTGATTATTGAGTGAGAAATTTGGCAGTTTACTTTTATACAGTAATTTTGATCTAAATATAAGAACAGCACTTTTCAGTGGGTTGAATTTAACACAATGTTTACTACCAAAAGATTCACATATATCAAGAAGTTTGCTCAGACCCGCAGAAGACGGTGCAATAATGACCAGATCATCAGCATACATGAGATAGTTGATGATTTTATTCACACCATAACATCCAATCTGCTCTTTATTCAATTTATCACTTAATTCATCCATATATACATTGAATAAGTAAGGTGAGAGAATACTACCCCTGTCTCACTCCATTGGTTACTGTATAGGAATCCGAAATAATGTTACCCCATCTTACATTAAATGTTTGATTGGGTACCAGTACTTCAAGATTCTCAGTATATAGGATGGCACTCCCCTTGTTGCTAATTTATCAAACAGGATATTGTGGCAGACTCTGTCAAATGCCTTACTAGCATCAAGAAAGCATGCAAAAATAGAGCTGTTCATTTTGATGTACCCATCCACTAGCTCCTTCAGAGTGTAGATGCACTGGTCCGTACCATGATTCTTTTTGAAACCAAATTGAATTGATTACTATTAGTTGAGATATACACTGAGATTCTGTCTAAAATGATTAACTCTAGTATCTTACTTACAATACTGGCAAGGGCAATAGGTCTATAGTTGTCTTTTGATGTAATTTTGCCAGCCTTGTCTTTAATTACTGGTATCAAGGTAACTGGGCTCTCTGGGCTTAACACTAATAAGGCGTACGGTCCGGACGGTGTTCCTCCTGTTGTTCTCAAAAACTGTGCTTCCGTGCTGACTCCCTGCCTAGGCAAACTCTTTCGTCTCTGTCTATCCTCTAACGTCTTCCCTTCATGCTGGAAGTTTGCTCACATTCAACCTGTCCCAAAGAAGGGTGACCGCTCTCAACCCTCCAACTATCGTCCAATTGCTCTTATCTCTTGTCTTTCTAAACTTTTTGAAACTATTCTTGCTTCCAAATTTCTTAAGCATTTCTCTTCTCATAATCTGCTCTCAGACCGCCAGTATGGCTTCCTTAAGCAACAGGTGGATCGATACATGCCTGTTGAGATACCCCTGAAGGAGTTCCTGAGGCACCTGAACTATGAGCGTCAGCTGCAGAACCACGCGGAACGGATGGTCGCAGGAGGACGGGTTTGTGAAGTAATGAAACACCATGCCCCAGTGACTACCCCGTCTCTCAGCAGTAGCCAACCTTCCCTGATGACCCCTCTCCTTCCATCAACGCAAGTGGATGATAGATTCATCCACTCCAGGAATCTCTGGCGACCTTGTCACAGGATGTCCAGAGATTAACACGAAGACCTCAGTATACAGGATGCCCCTTCTGTAGAACGAAGGAGCATAACAGGGCGGATTGTCCCCTCCGTCCCCCACGTTTGGCATGTTTCGACTGCCTGAGAGAGAATTGTAGACGTGGGAGACCTGACTGCCCAGGGCGAGAGGGTAGAGCAATATGGTGACTCGGGACCTTGAACAAATCTCCAACCATTTTCCTCGTAGTAAACCAGAGATCGTGTCGCGCCATGGTAGATACCGGTAGTGAGCTCACGCTCGTTAAGCAATCCTTGGTGATTGAGTTAGGGCTTCCTATCTCTCTCAGCAAGAATATTCCAGCCCTCTTTGGAATTACTGGTACCTCCTTAAGGATTTTGGGCATGGTCTGCCTGGCGGTATGCGTAGGAATGTCCCAGACAATACAGCACCTGGCGGTGGTGATCCCAGACGACTATATGGACACTGACCTGCTTCTTGGGGTCGACCTTTTGGGACCCTATGTTATGGAATCATCCACGTCAGACGCTACGTTGGGGGGATGTTACCTACGACATCCATCATGTTACCACAGGGAAAAGAAAAGCAAGATCTGTTCGCCGAGTCAAGGCTACACTCACTGAGGAGAAGCCCCAGAAAGAAAATTGCATTCGGCTCCCCCGTCGAATGGTGATAGGTCCTTACCAGACTGTTATGCTCCCTGTTATTGTTGGTGAGGACATAAATAGCATTCTTGAAATTCAGCCCCGGAACCCTGCTCTTCAACAAGAACTTCCAATATGTGTGCGAGTTACCAGTGAAGCCGAAGTCTTTCTCCCTTTCGCAAATCCTTCCCGTGGGAGAGTGGTCCTGAAGCCTGGCACCCTCCTAGTCACGTACGAGAAACTGGCAGAGAGTCAGATTCACGATGTACCCCAGTGCATGAAGACCAAAGTAAGTAATGCTATGCTACCTGACATGGATCAGCCCTCCTCCTTGGGGACCTGAGAGGAAAAGTTACAGTCTTTGATTGACAAGTGTCAATGGGACCACTTGGAGGATGGTCAGAAGGGTCAGTTGGGACATGTTCTCAAGGAGCATAATTCGGTTTTCATCTTGAGTGAACACGAATTAGGCACTATGAATGTTCCCCCGGCCCATATTCATGTTTCAGACCCTACCCCTACGAGAAACCCTTTGTATAGGACCCCGGAGAAAGCAAAGCCGATTCTCGCACAAATGTTGAACGACATGTTGAAGGATATCATCGAGCCTTCAACCGTGGCCTGGTTGAGCCCTATAGTCTTAGTTGCTAAACTTGATGGCACCAAGTGCATGTGTTTGGATTATCGTCAGGTCAATACGAGACTACAGGCCGACATCCAGCCACTGCCCAGGTTAGATGAGTTAGTGGAATTGACTACTGGACACAAGTATTATGCTACGCTGGATCTCAAGGACGCGTACTACCAGATTCCCCTTGATGATGAGAGCCGAGATCTGACAACTTTCAGCGATGGAGTAGCGTTATATCGTTTCAAGCGGCTACCTTTTGGGCTCAGTTGTAGCCCGGCCATATTCACACGGCAGATGGGTTCTGTCCTGGCTCCCTTGGCAAAGGAAGGCTAGGTCAGAAACTATCTGGATGATGTGCTGCTATGGGCATCTAGTTTTGATGAGCTCCTGACTCGTCTATCTACTCTTTTCAGTCACTTTGCCAAGATGGGCCTGAAATTGAATCTCACTAAGTGCCAATTTGCGCACCCTGAGGTAAAATTTCTGGGCCACCTCATTTCTGAACAAGGGTGTAGACCAGATCCGGAGAACGTCGAAGCTGTGATCAACATGAAGTCCCCCTCGAACGTCAAAGAAATACGGCGATTTTTGGGTATGGCCGGTTTTTACAGGAAGTGCATTCCTCAATTTGCCAAATTTGCAGCTCCCATGACTGAGTTAACTAAAATGCCCCAGAACAAGAAGCCCACCACAGAAGCCACGAGCGAACACCACACAGAAACACCCGGAAGAAAGGTCCACAGAACGAAAGGACCAGCTGACCGAGCCAGCCATTTCAGACAGGCCCAAGCCCGCAGGGCTAAACAGCTCCGGGCCGCACCCACCTACCTTTTCTAAACTGACCATTTTCCACACCTCACGTACACTACCCCTCGTGTACTACACCCCTAACTACAAAGATGATGAACAGGAATATACATTCATATTAAAAACACCCATGCCCTGTCCCTATGTTGAGCCAATGCCAACACATCAGACAGCCATAATTATATCTATGTATGTTCTTACATCCGAGAAGTAGATGTTATATATCTTAGAAGTTAAAACACCCACGCTTGTCCCTAGACCTCGTATATCATTTCCCATGACGAATATAGATATATGTAACCCGTGTTCAGTCGCCCCTTGCATTGTTCCTCTAGTAATTAAGTATTAATATTAACATTCCCCAACATCTTGTCTTGCCAGACTAAGCTTCTGAAGACCCATCGCCCCATAAATCTATGTATTTGTTAGTAGTCTTGGCAAATCCAACGTCAAGGCTATTAACCTAATTGCAATGACGACTTGTCTAATTTGACTGCTATGTCGTCATTCCAACCGCGGTTAAAAAGAAAACGTCTAGAGTCTACTCCTTATCTTGCTCTAGGAGACGTTGTACATTAACCAAAACTACCACCGAAGGTGAAAAAAGCATAGAAGAGAAGAAAAAGGGGTTTACCTTAGTTACCGCTCAAGGCCCATCCCGTGTTCCGTCATGCGCAGATCCCTGTCGAACGTGCGCATAAGCGACCCTCTCTTGTTATCATTTTTTCACGCGTCGCCATTCTTGAAGTCCGCTTTTGTTGTGCTCCTTCAATTCACCCTGTTTTAGGTTCGTTTCGGCTTTTCTGGCCTTCTTTTTGTTAGACAGATGTTACGTGATCTAGGACACACGTAAATGGGCTCCTCAGTGTGTTTAATGGAGACGCGTGTGGAAATAGCTACCGAAGGTACGGGGGCGCCTGGCGTTCCCCGTCTATGTTTTTCATTCTTTCTCTTTTCATATTCTTTTTTCCTGTTAGTCTGGGCATAGTTTAGCTTATTTTAGCCTAGCTTGTTTCTCATTCAGGACTTGCTATGCCCCTATGAGTTCTAATTTTTTCATAGCCTAGGTGTACAGTTGGTTCACAATCTGAGATTTCGTGGTGGCGGTGCTGTTTGTAGAGTTTGTGTCAGCCGCATAAATAGCGTTATTCCCGAGTCCCCCCTTTCGAGCCTTCACTGTGTCTCAAGGGCCTGGGCGCTTGGTGGTTCGTGATATCCAGGGGTACCCCACGGGGGCCTCTCCCTCACACCACAGGGTTTTTCGCCCCTGACACATTCTCTACTCGCGGCTAGGCCACCCTTTTTCTCGCCAGTTTCATTTCCTGGTTTTTGTGTTCCCTTCCTGTTTTCACCTCCATCCTTTCATAGCTTTTGCCCAATCCTGGGGTACCCCACGGGGGCCCCTGTTTGTGCCAAACCACCCAACCTGCCACTTCTCCTCATGGGCTTTGCTCTATCTCTGTGGGATGTGCCTCCTCTCCCCTGGTGTGTCTTCCTTGCCTCTCCCTTGACCGGTTGAGTCAGGATATTATCAAGGAAGACACTGCTCAGCTTGATGGTCATCGTCGCTTGGAGTTCATAAGGAGTTGACGCTTGTTTGCGGGCCTTTTTTGGTTTTCCTAGACGCTCCTCTCACTTTTTCGGCACCGGGCCATCTCGGCCGGTCCCGCAAATTTGCGGAGTGCTCGATTCGGTCCTCTGGGTCGTTTCGGCTCCCCGCAAATTTGCGGAGATCGCTGGGGGGTCTCGTGGCGATGTGGGAGGGTTGTGTCGGTACGGTTCTACCTCCATTGGCCCGCAAATTTGCGGTTATAGTTGGCTTTCACTGTTGACCCATTTTTGTGTCATATTGTTGCCTGTTACTATATTGGTGTCTACATTTTATGGTGTTAGGGCCCTGCATGTGAGGTGTTGAGTGGTGTTTAACACTTTCTCCATCTTTGCAGGTTCTGCTTGTGCTCTTGCGCATCGCCCGCCCTCATCACCTCCCTCGGTGCTCCCGGTTTAGAGTGAGTACGCCTTCCAGTTTGCATGTGTATTCTTGTTTACCCATGCTCATTCCCTGGTTTTTATTGGACATTCTCTTCGCTTACTCCGTCACCGTGCTGCTTATGCTGTGTGTTCTTCCATTGTAGGTGTGATGCCTTGCTTTCGCCAGGGCTGTGGCTCCCCGTGTTTAGAGTGCCACAGGTCCTGCCTACGCCACTCCCAATGTGTGTCCTCTACGGCCTACCTCCCTGCGCTGTGTGGCCCGTGTATGGACCTGGTCGATGTCGTGGACCATCACCCTGGTTCCTCTGACGCGGCGGTGGCCTCTGCATCCCTTCAGTCCGTGTGGGCGGTGGTCTCCCACCACATTCGATCTGTGGGCCATCGCTCCCCGGCTTTTGTGGATGACCGGATCCGTGTGGCCCTGGGCATCCCTGACCCGTCTGGGGGCCGTTTACCTGGCCCTCTCCCTGCTCGGGCCCTTCTTCCTGGGTCCCGTGGTCGGTGGTCGCATCGTCGGGAGGATCCCCAGCTCCGTCCACGCTCTCGCTCTCCTCGTCGTCCATCCTCTACTGCCCCTCCTCGTCCTCCTGATGGCCTTGACTCCGGCCGTCGCCCTCGTCATGGTTCTCGCCCTGAGGCCGGGGTAGCGTCTCTGCCCCTGTACGCCCTCCCCTGGCCTCTCCGGATAGGGGCTCTACTACTTTCCGCCCGCTTCCCCTGAACAAAAGACGTCCTCTTCATGTGTCCTCTACGCGCGCGGATGTCCATACTGTAGCTGGCCCTCTGCTCCCTCCTCCTACTCTGTCCAGGGGGGGTCCGCCAGGTTGTAGTTGCTTCTCCTCCTACTTCTCCTGCTTCTGTGCCTCTTCTTCCTTCGCGGTCTCGTCCCAAGGTGGAGGTCCCTCCCTCCTCCTCCTCGGTGTCGGGCCGCCCTGTTCTCTCAGCCCCGGGGATCCTTGCTCTGTTTCCCCCCGCGGCTCCTTCTGACCTCCTTTCACCCGGCCAGCCTTCCCACTCCCGTCATCCTACTCCTCTTCCTTCTTCTATACCTGATCTTCAACTCCCGGCTCCCCGAGTGGGTACCCCGCCGCTTGACTCGGTAGAGTATAGCGAAGTTTCGGGGTCCCCTTTCTCGGGGGCTGACGTGTCGCTGGAAGAGGGGGATGATGATGTTTCCCCCTCGGGCGTTAGTGAGCGGGGGCGAGACCCTCTGGGACGCCACGGCAGTCGTCGCTCGCCTTCTTTGGGCCGCGACGCTGCTGTTTCGTGTCATGGGTCTCGCTCTCGCTCACGCTCGCCCCTGCGGGCCGAACAATCTTCGGGGGGGTCGCCTCTCTCGGATCGATTTTCGGCTATGCAGGGGTGGGTTGTGTCACACTTCGACGCGCGATTGGAGGCGATGCAGGAATCCCTCTTGTCGCGCTTCTTGGCGGTGACACAACCTCAGCGCCTCACCCAACCTACCCCTGCTTTGGTCCCCCTCCCCTCTGCGGTGGACCACATTCCCTCTCGCCCTGCTTCTCCTCCTGCCCGGTCGTCGGATAGTACTGCTCCTGCCCTGGCTCAGGTGGTTGCCCCTGCTGTCTCCCATGCGGGGGTTCTCCGTCTGCTAGGGCAGGGTCCGCGCTTGCCCCCCATCCAGAAGGCCAAGGTCCCGTCGAGGACTATGCCTCTCCTCTATGGCTCCTTGGCTGTTTGGAAGGGGGTGCAGGCCTCCCACCCGGAGCGTGCTACCGACTTCCCGTCAGGTGAGAGGGCCCTACCTTTGGGCTGGTCGGTCCAAATTAATGATAAGATGCAGTTCAGGGCGTTCAGGGTGGATGGTCAGGTGGCCGACGTGGAGGTGCGGGCTTACCCGACGAGGACTGACCTTCAGTACTTTTCGGTGAAGCCCAAGCCCCCGTCTGCTCCTCGGACTAAGCTCTGGTCAGACTTCAGCCGCCAGGACATCCTTCAGGATGTTCAGTCCCTCGCTGTTTTGACGGGACTGTCCTCCTATGGGACGGGTTTGAGCGACGATGGTAAGCCTGGCTTAGCCGTCGTCCTTGATAATCCTCTCCCATTGGAGGCCTGGTTTGCTGAGGCCTTAGAATTTGCCAACCGTTCCGTCGACAGATCAGTTTCAGTCCCTCCCCCAGAGTCGTCACTGCTTTTGCCTCCTCTTGTGTCTGTCGGCGGATTGGATGGCAAGTTCTGGTCCTGGATTAGCGCTCCCAAACTTGAAATTTGTGCTATTGCTAACCCGTTCTTTTCCCACCCAGATAAGTCCTCTGTCGACAGGGATTTTACCTTGCGGCAGAGGGTGGCGAACTTATTGTCTTGTCTTTTAGGTTCCCTCCAGACATCTGTTCACCACCTGCGACTTATCGAGGCGACTGCACCTGGCGATCTTCGCGAGGGTTTGGACCACGTTCGGCGGATCCACCTTCAGCTCGCGGTGTCTTTGGTTCCCGAGCTGAAGGCGGTTTTGTGCGAGGCTACTCGACAACGCCAAACGGTAAGGTCCTCGTTCTGCCGGAAGGCCCCTTTGGATATTCGTCAGGGTTTGTTATACTCTGAGCTATATACATCGGGGCTGTTCGCGCAGGATGCTTGGGAACGCTACGCTTCTCTGTCAGCGGACCCTGCTTACGACACGCAAAGACGCGCTGTGTCGCGACCAGGGTCTTCGCAGTCCCGTCCTTCTGCCGGTCCTCCTCGGGGTGCTGCCGCCGCTGCTGCCGCCAAGAAAGGGCGCAGGAAAGGGAAGTTGCCGGCTAGAGCGTCGGTTCCGCCTCGCACTTCTGCTCCTGCTCCCTTTCATCCCCGCCGAGAAGGGGCTGGCCAGCCTTCCACTTCCGGCCGCACTTCGACGGGGTCCGACGCACGACGGACAGGGGATGGGGTGACCCGCCCTTTTCGGCGAGGTGGGGGGGGTAGAGGTGGTCAACGTGGATCTTATGACCGCAAGGACCGTACCGGGGGACCCTCCACGTCAAAAAATGTGTAGGTTCTCCGGGTCGGTCTCCTCCTTGTTCTCCTTCTCGCCTCGCCGAACGGGTCGCTCACCTCATCTCGGGGGCTCCCACAGGTTGTTTTCGCCCTTGCGCCCCTCGGTGGCCGCGAGGGACGTGGGGGCGGAAGATTGCACGGAGGGGTCTAACCTGGAGATGGAAGTCCAGACCCCCACTCAGCTCTTGTCAACGAAGCCGGCCTGTCTCTTCGGAGGTGGCCGCCGTGATTACATCCATGCACGAGCAGGGAATCGTCAAGGAGGTGAAAGCCGGTCACCCGGTTTTCCTCTCCCGTGTTTTTCTGGTACCGAAGAAGGACTGCGACGCGATGCGACCGGTGGTGGATCTGTCGGCCCTCAACGGGCACATCGTGAACACGCGATTTCGGATGCTAACGGTGCACCAGGTACGACTGGCCCTGCGACCTCTGTCGTGGGTAGTGTCGCTGGACCTCAAGGATGCGTATTGGCACGTCCCTATACATCCTCGTTTCCAGCGATTCTTGGCCGTTCGGACTTCCGATCGTGTGTTCATGTTCGACAGGCTTCCCTTCGGTCTCAACATCGCGCCGCGGATCTTCTCGAAACTGGTGAAGCAGGCTCTGGATCCTCTCCTCAGGGGCGGCCTCCAGATCCTGTTTTACTTGGACGACTGGTTGATAGTTTCAGACACCCTAGAACAGTGCGTTCGCGACACCCTCACAGTAGTTCAACACATCACACAGTTAGGGTTCAAAGTAAACATTCCCAAGTCCCGCCTGACCCCGTCGCGTGTCGTGACGTGGGTAGGTCTCGAATGGGATCTGACAAACGCTACGGTTACCCAGAGTCAGCCAAACGCGGTGAAACTTCGCAGGAAGGTCTTCGCCGTGTTGCACTCGGTCTCCCTCACGAGGAGGATCTGGGACTCGTTAGTGGGTTCCCTGAATTGGGCTGCTCTGACCATTCCCTTAGGGAGGCTCAGGCTGCGCCGCCTAATCCTCATGGGCAACAAGGTGTTTCCGTTGGTCCCTATGGATCGGCTCATGCCGATCCCGCGTTCCATTCACAGACACTTAGGACACTGGGTTGCTCGGGGCACGCTCTCTGCGGCTGTGCCCTGGACCGCCCCCCCGCCGACGATCTGGGTGGATACAGATGCGTCGAGCGAGGTGGGGTGGGGTTACCAATCCAACCTGGGACATCAACATCACGGCAGATGGGTGGGACACACACACCTACACATCAATGCCCTCGAACTCTTGGTTCCCTTGTTCTTCCTGCGGGACCACGCGCTGGCCCTTCGGGGCCTGTCGGTGGCCTTCAGGATGGACAATCAGACAGCTGTCCACTGTATCCAAAAGCAGGGGTCCTCCAGGTCTTTGACTCTGTTGGGGATCTCCGAGAAGTTGTTCTTCCTCGCGAACCGACACAACATCTCCCTGCACGCCTCCTACCTGCCCGGGACTGCCAACCTGTGGGCGGACGCCCTGTCGCGAGGACAGGGCGTTCTTGTAGAATGGGCGATGAAACAGACTGTATTCGACGACCTCGCGGCTTCCTGGGGTGTTCCGGAGGTCGACTTGTTCGCATCGAAGGAGACGCGCAAGTTGCCTCGGTACCTATCCCTCCGGACTCGTACTCCGGAGGGGGGTCCGGACGCTTTCATGGAAGACTGGAGCAGGTGGCAGTCGATATACATATTTCCGCCACCAGACGCACTGTTGATGTGCAAAGTCCTCGCGAGGCTGCGGCTGTACCGCGGCAGAGTCTGGCTCATAGCGCCTCTGTGGCCGGCCCAGGCTTGGTACTCCCAGTTGAAGCGGTGGTGCCCGAGTCCGGTCCCTCTCCCTCTCTCACACTTCCACTTGAGCCAGGTTGGAGACCTACGGACCTCGTTGGCCTTCGCATCGTGGATGTTCGTGAGGCACGGTGGCTCCCAGTCCACGGACGGGACCTGACTGACTTCCTGAAGCGTTCATGGACGTCTTCGACTTGGGGGACTTACGAGTCCCACTGGAGGTCTTTTACTAGGTGGATACAGGACACTCGCCAGACTGTTAGCTCTCCTTCCCTCGTCCTACACTACTTGTTTCACCTCTTCCGTACACGTCGCTTTCAGGTCAACACTATACGTAACCACTTGTCTGCCATCCGGGAGGTCTTTGAGTCCGTCACTGGGCTGGTCGTTCCTCCGAAGGAGCTGGATTCCTTCATGAAGGCTGCCTTCAGGGAGCGACCGCCTCCGCGCCAGATCCCTCCTCAGTGGGATCTGGGGCGTGCTCTGGACCTTCTGGCTTCACACACATATACACGGGACACTACACCGGTTCAGTTGCTGGAGCGTACACTCTTCCTTGTCGCTCTGGCCACTGGGGATAGGGTGTCTGAACTAGCTGCCATGTCACGGTCCCAGGAATGCATGCGATTCTCCCCGTCATTGAATGTCGTCACGTTAGCCCCCTCCCCTCATTTTGTTGCCAAGAATGAGAGAGAGACCCACGTTTTCAAGCCTTTCACCATCCAGGCTTTAAAACGTGGGCATACTCACCATGTGTTGTGCCCGGTGCAGGCCTTGCACTCTTATGTTGAGTCTGTGGCTCCGACTTCGGGGACTGCTGTGTGGGTGTCTCCTCGGACTGGTGGGAGGCTTTCGAAGGTACAGATAGGACGCCACATTTGTCGGGTTATTCGTGCCAGTAACCCTGCTTGTCGGGGTTCTGCACACGATGTGCGGTCCTTTGCTGCCTCCTTACGGTTCCTGCAGACTCGTTCGTTGCCTGACGTCGCCTCGGCAGGTTTGTGGTCTTCTATCCATACCTTCATCTCCTCCTACCTCTCCATGTCCATTGTTAGACCCCCTCGGCCTGTGATAGCTCTCGGGCGTCGTGTTTCCTAGAGCTCTTGCGAGGTTGCCTGGTCTTCCCCCCTTGTCACTCTTTCTTTTACTTTGTTTTCTTTGCAAAAGGGGGGGGGGGAGTACGGGTTTGCAACACTGGATTACAAGTTTGGGATTATGTTATATGTATACAGTACATAAGTGTTTTTGCCTCCTTGCAAATTGTGTTTTAAGTTTGTGTTCCTTGTTTTTTGTTCATTTTGGAAGAAAAGGGATTTTATGTACAGTGCTTTTTGGTTTAAGACAAGTCTATGGTTTTGCATTAATATGAATGACGGGCACGTGTTAAAACTGCTCTTTTTAGCTACTCCTCAGTTTTTCACGCTTTTATTAAACTCTCTTGTTTAACTTGTGTTTCTTTGTCATTCATAATTTTGTCTTATGCATTGGTTTTTTTGGTATGTTGGGCTTGGATGTCCTCCTCCTATTTGTTATGCAGCCTTGACGTTGGATTTGCCAAGACTACTAACAAATTGGGAGGTTTGACGTACCTCCCAACCTACCAAATAGGAAAACCTACTATTTGGTAGTAGTCTTGGAAAATCCAACGTACATAATACCCTCCCTCACTCCGGACCCCTGCCCATCCGCGTTCTTCTGCTGGCGTGAGATGTGATAACAAGAGAGGGTCGCTCATGCGCACGTTCGACAGGGATCTGCGCATGACGGAACACGGGATGGGCCTTGAGCGGTAACTAAGGTAAACCCCTTTTTCTTCTCTTCTATGCTTTTTTCACCTTCGGTGGTAGTTTTGGTTAATGTACAACGTCTCCTAGAGCAAGATAAGGAGTAGACTCTAGACGTTTTCTTTTTAACCGCGGTTGGAATGACGACATAGCAGTCAAATTAGACAAGTCGTCATTGCAATTAGGTTAATAGCCTTGACGTTGGATTTTCCAAGACTACTACCAAATAGTAGGTTTTCTTATTTGGTAGGTTGGGAGGTACGTCAAACCTCCCAATCTGAGCTGGCAGCGATGAGCAACACACCTAATTGCCTCAGGTTTGGTAGGCTTAATGAGTGTATTCACATTGCACCTTCCCCAGGGTTCATAGCCAAGAATGAGCACAGTGAACACGTGTTTTCAGAGTTCACAGTGCCGGCGTTGAAAAGGGGAAAGGTGCACCATAATTTATGTCCAGTGCAGGCTCTAACCAAATATTTGAGAGTAGCTCCTCTAAATCCCCAGGGTGCTTTATGGGTAGCAAGTACGGGTAAGCGCTTGTTGAAACGTAGATTGGCTTCTCTCTTGGTCGAGGTCATTAAAAAGAGTAATCCCGGCGTTGTGGGTAGGGCCCACGATTTACGCAAGTGGGCAGCCTCTTTGCGTTAACTTAAAAAAAAATTCTGTTGATGATATTACGTCCACACATTTGTGGGCCTCTAATCATACGTTTTTGACTCGATACCTGTCAGTAGCTCTGGACAAGCTTTCCTTGCCATGTATAGCTTTAAGGCAGAGGGTCTAGGTGGCCCCTAAGTCACTTTTTGTTTAATTTCAAGGAAGAAGGGGGGGGGGGGGGTGCAGTCAGTGTAACATAGGACACCCTAGATCCCGCCGGAGTATGGGAGCTGTGATACTAGTTATGGGTATTGTGATATAAAATATTTCTCTGTACTATTCAGTGCAGGAAATTGTGCTAGTACAATGGTAGTACAAACAACAGTGTTGTTGTAAGTAGGTTTAGCTGTGAAAGCAATCTAATTTTAAGCATTGGATATATTTTGCAAGATATATCCACTAGTATTATGGGGTTATATGTGCACATATAAACTTATAAGTTTGTTATTTTTCACCACTTATGTTGAGTGGGGTACCTTATTAACTTACGGATCTGTTCGCAGAGTCTCAGGAGTTAACTTTTTTTTTTTTTTTTTTTTTTTTTAATCAAGCAGGCTTCTTTAAAGCACGCTCCTGCTTGTACCCCTTTTTGTATATATGTGCTGCGCCAATAACTATATATATCTTTTTGAAGTAAGAATACTATGTGGTTGTTTGATTATCTGCTTTTACTAGAGTTACGAATTACGAATTACGAATGTCCCCCTCCAGTCTTAGATATCAGGCATAATCGTCAATGATGGAGGGGCCACTAATAAATTATAGGTTTGACTCCTGTAAGGAGATAAAGAAAACCTAATATTTAGTAGTGGCCCCGTAATCATTGACGACTGGGGCCCTCCCGACCATCCCCTTCCCATTCGTTGATGTATTAAGGATTTTGGTTTACTTGATATGTCAGTGAAAGAAGAATGACGCCTGAGTCAGCGTTTGGTCAAAGATCCACACAAGTACATCCACGATATTATGGAAAGCTTATTGAATAGTTATTCTTATTTTATTTTTATTTTTATTTTTTACGAAGTTTTTTCGTAGTGAGAACCCAATTTCATAATGACTGAACCATGAGTGAGGTTGCGTGCGCTCATGATGAAGGTTCCTCAATTTTTTTATGCTCTGCGCGGTAGATTCAAACTACGGCGGATGAGTGTTTGAAGAGGGTGCCTTATGCAATAGGCATAATCGTCAATGATTACGGGGCCACTACTAAATATTAGGTTTTCTTTATCTCCTTACAGGAGTCAATCCTATAGTTTAAGCTAGAAGTATAAGTGGTATAAATATTATCTACTAAATCATCAAATTACTCACATATTAATACAAAAAAACAGACGTTCGTCTGCACTGGACTGGGGTGCGTCTACTTAGGGTTTGGTGGTCATAAGGAGACGCACTTGATATTGGACCTCTTATCTCGGAAAATACTTGAAATATATCAAACATTGACACATCCATTAAAAGAATAACCATTTGGTAATATATCAAGTGAGTTTCAAGTTAAAGAATAAGCTTGACACACTGATTTTTTTCTTGAAAACTTTCACACTTTTTGCGTCTCCTTTGGTGCCTCTACCCTACTTGCTACTCCCGTCCAAAATTGACGGCCAAGTAGACGAGCCCAGCATTGAAGAGCCTTCTAACTGGCTAAAAGGCAAAACTAAATGCTGAAAAGGAAAAGTTAACACGAGGCGCCCTGATCCGATGCGGACCGCATGGGCGCTTAACACTGTACCCTATATTACACACTTCCTAAGACTGTGCCAATGTGGACGACCATACTAACTAATCTGAACCTATTCTATAACGTCTCGGATAAATACAAATGAGTAAAAGACTCACTAATAGGCGAACGAATGTAGAATGAAGAGAGACGGACTCGCACGGCTGCACAGCACAGTCACAGGAAGAGGAAGGCCGAGATGACGCAGGAGGATCAGCGTCTGGCTGCGCATGGGAAAATATCCACATATTGGGAAGCCTGATTATAGCAGTTTTTAAAGTGTTTTTTCTTTTTTATTATTTACGAAGTTTTTTTCGTAGTGAGTACCCAATCATAAGGACGATTCCGTAAGAAAATAAGCGTACCCTTACGAGCTTGGCTCCTCTTCTCTTCCTGCGGCGGGTGTTTCAAACGGTTAACGCAAGGGCTTGAAAGGTAGCTATTATATAATAGGCAGATCGTCAATGATGAAGGGGCCACTAATAAATAAGAACCTGATTATTTCTCACACGGTTAAGATGAACAGGGTATGAGTATTATACAGTAGGCTATATATTTTGTAATTCTTTTTCCAAATTTAGATATTTGTTAGTAGTCTTGGCAAATCCAACGTCAAGGCTATTAACCTAATTGCAATGACGACTTGTCTATTTTGACTGCTATGTCGTCATTCCAACCGCGGTTAAAAAGAAAACGTCTAGAGTCTACTCCTTATCTTGCTCTAGGAGACGTTGTACATTAACCAAAACTACCACCGAAGGTGAAAAAAGCATAGAAGAGAAGAAAAAGGGGTTTACCTTAGTTACCGCTTAAGGCCCATCCCGTGTTCCGTCATGTGCAGATCCCTGTCGAACGTGCGCATGAGCGACCCTCTCTTGTTATAATTTTTTCACGCGCTCCATTGAATGAAGTCGCTTTTGTTGTGCTCCTTTAATTCACCCTGTTTAGGTTAGTTTCGGCTTTTCTGGCCTTCTTTTTTGTTAGACAGATGTTACGTGATCTAGGGCACACGTAAATGGGCTCCTAAGTGTGTATAATGGAGACGCGTGTGGAAATAGCTTACCGAAGGTACGGGGGCGCCTGGCGTTCCTCGTATATGTTTTTCATTCTTTCTCTTTTCATATTCTTTTTTCCTGTTAGTCTGGGCATGGTTTAGCTTTTAGCTTCATTTAGCCTAGCTCGTTTTCTCATTCAGGAATTGCTATGCCCCTATGAGTTCTCATTTTTTTCATAGCCTAGGTGTACAGTTGGTTCACAATATGAGATTTCGTGGTGGCGGTGCTGTTTGTAGGGTTTGTGTCGGCCGCATAAATAGCATTATTCCCGAGTCCCCCCTTTCGAGCCTTCACTGTGTCTCAAGGGCCTGGGCGCTTGGTGGTTCGTGATATCCAGGGGTACCCCACGGGGGCCTCTCCCTCACACCACAGGGTTTTTCGCCCTGACACATTCTCTACTCACGGCTAGGCCACCCTTTTTCTCGCCAGTTTCATTTATTGGTTTTTGTGTTCCCTTCCTGTTTTCACCTCCATCCTTTCATAGCCTTTTGCCCAATCCTGGGGTACCCCACGGGGTCCCCTGTTTGTGCCAAACCACCCAACCTGCCACTTCTCCTCATGGGCTTTGCTCTATCTCTGTGGGTTGGGTGGTTCCTGGGGGATAATAATAATAAATAATAATAAGCATGTTACTTATTTCTCATAAGCGCCAATTTTTCCGAAGAATTCACTAGCGCTCGAAAAGAGAAAGAAAAAAGAACAAAAATCAATGCATCAAAAGAATCCCCCCTGGGGGTTAGGGAATAGAATATGCCCCACGTGCCTTCTGCGTGTCGTAAGAGGCGACTAAAGAGGTTGGGTCGGTGGGCTTGCGACCCCCACCCGGAAAAAATATCTAAGCAAAAAAAAACGAACGAACAGCCTCGGATGCGGACGGAACCAACGTTGACGAACCACGATCGACTAAGGACATGCCTTCGGACATTCTGAGAATGGCGACATGGAATGTTAGTGGCATGAATGATAGCACAAAAGAGAGAGAGGTTCTGGAAGTGTTAGTGAATGCCAGGCTGGATGTATGTGGAATGACAGAGACCAAATGGAAAGGTTCAGATGTGAGAGAGTGGGAGTGTGGAATAGGTGTGTGTGCTGGAGTGAGTGAAGGAATAGCGAGAGAAGGTGCATGTTTGTTTGTAAGTAGCAAATGGAAGGAATGTGTAAGAGAGTATGGGTCTGTGGGTTCAAGGATTGTGTGGGTGAGAATGAAAGTAGGAATACAAACGTGGGTGATTGTATGCGTGTATGCCCCGACAGAGGATATACTTGAAAGAAAGAAAGAGGAGTTCTGGATGAATGTGGAGGCGTGCCTGGAGAAGTTTGACAAGAACGAAAGAATATTTCTGATTGGGGATATGAATGGTAAGGTGGGTGATAGGAAAGTTGAGGGAGTGGTGGGAGGGTGGGGGGTACCATCAGAGGTGAATGGGAATGGTAGTGCACTTGTGGACGTATGTGTGGGGAGGAGGCTGTGGATAGCCAACACCTTCTTCCGACACAGAATGATCCACAGGTACACGTGGAAACGGATGTTGACAATGAAGGATAAGACAGTGGTGGAACGAAAGTCATTGATTGATTATGTATGTGTGGATGAACGAATGAAGAAATCTGTGATGGATGCTAGGGTGTATAGGGGTATTGGAGGGGGTCTGTCTGATCATTATGTAGTGGTAGCTAAGGTTAGGATACAAAAGAAGTGGGTGAGGAGAGCGGGAGGGAGGCGAGAGGAGGGTGGAATGGTGAGGAGGGTGGAGAGGTTGCAGGAGGAGGAAGTCAGGGAGGAGTACAGGAGAGCAGTGGAAAGACGACTAGGTGGGTTCGACCTGGAAGTTATGGAGGAAGTGGAGGAGATGAGCAAGGTGTTTAAGGATGAGATCTGTGCAGCATGTGAGGAGGTGTGTGGAGTGAGGAGAAGAGGGAGGGGAGTGAAAGGTACAGCATGGTGGACAGAAGAGGTAAGAATAGCTGTGGAAGAAAAGAAGAAAGCATATAGAGAGTGGTTGGGTAGTAGAGGGAATGAAGATTCCGAGAGACAGAAACGAGCGAGGTACGTGGAGAGTAAGAGGGTGGTGAAGAGAGTAGTGAAGGAAAGTAAGAGAAGAGTAGATGAGGAATTTGGAAGGAATCTGAGTGTAAAATGGAGGGAGAGTAAGAAACTGTTCTGGAAAGAAGTCAAGAAAGTTAGGGAAGGTAGCAAGGGAAACAGTAAGGGTGTGAAAGATAAGAATGGGAGAATGCTAGCCGAGAAGCAAGAGAGAGTCGAAAGATGGAGGGAGTACTTCAGTGAGTTGCTAAATGAAAGGAATGAAGAGCCAGCAAACATAGCTGGATATGGTATGGGAGGGAGAAGAAGAGAAGTAGTGGAGGAGGAGGTGGGGATCAGGAGGTCAGAAGTGTGGGAAGCCATGAAAAGAGTGAAGTTGGGGAAAGCACCAGGAACAGATGGAGTGTGTGGGGAAATGTTGAGGTATGGTGGTGAGATAGTGATAGAATGGGTATGGAAAATGTGCAAACTAGCATGGGAGAAGGGGAGTGCACCCGATGACTGGAAGACTGGCATAATAGTCCCCCTATATAAGGGCAAAGGGGAAAGAGGAGTGTGTGGTAACCACCGAGGAATATGTCTTCTAAGCGTAGTAGGGAAGGTATACAGTAGGGTAGTGATTGAGAGAGTGAGAACGGAGAAATGGATAGGCGACGAGCAGGGAGGCTTTAGGAAGGGAAGAGGATGTGTAGATCAGATTTTTACCCTGAATTGTGTTGTGGAGAAGTATCTGGAGAAGAAACAAAAGGTGTATGTTGCCTTTATGGACTTGGAGAAGGCATATGACAGAGTGGATAGAGAAGGTTTGTGGAAAGTACTTAGAATATACGGAGTAGAGGGCAAGTTGCTGAAAGCAGTGAAGAGCATGTATGAGGGTGCAAAGGCGGCAGTACGTGTGGAGAGTGAGCAGAGCGAGTTCTTTGACCTGAATGTTGGTTTGAAACAGGGGTGTGTGATGTCCCCGTGGTTGTTTACTGTATATATGGATGGAGTTATGAAAGAAATACTATCAAGAGCAGTGGATGTTGGTGTATCGCTGAAAAGGGAGGGAATTGAGTGGAAGCTACCTATACTGCTGTTTGCGGATGATACAGTTCTGATGAGTGATAATGAATGGGAGTTGCAGGGTCTGGTAAATGAGTTTGGAACAGTGTGCGAAAAACGGAATTTGAAGGTAAATACGGGGAAGAGCAAGGTTATGGTCTTCGAAAGGGGTGAAGTCACAGAGTGTGAGGTGAAGCTGAACGGTCAGGCTATGGAGATCGTCAACTCTTTTAAGTATCTGGGCAGTGTGTTGAGTAAAGATGGGACTATGGATGAAGAGGTGCGGGAGAGGGTACAACAGGGGAAGAGGGTTGTAGGAACGCTAAAAGCAGTAACAAGAAATAGGGTGGTCAGTATGGAAGTGAAGAAGTCCTTGCATGACAGTGTGGTAATCCCGACACTGACTTACGGAAGCGAAGCATGGACGTTGGTTGAGAGACTCAGACCAAGAGTGAGAGCAGTGGAAATGAATTACTTAAGGAGTGCGTGCGGAATTACATGGAGGGATAGACAGACTAATGAGGAAGTAAGAAGGAGGTGTGGTGTGGAGGTAGATGTGCTGGAAAGTGTGAAAAGGAACAACTTGAGATGGTTCGGCCATATGGAACGTATGGAAAGCGAGAGAATGACTAAGAGGGTGTACGAGAGCGAGGTGGAGGGACAGAGGGGGAGAGGTAGACCGAATATGAGGTGGAAGGATGGAGTGAGGAACTACATGAATGAAGGCGGTGCTGGTTGGGGGGAGGGGCGTCGACTGACTGGGGGCAGTTCGTTCGTGGCCACCCCTTCGGGGATCACGGCGTCAGGCAATAGATAGATAGATAGATCAAAAGAAGGCTTATATACAACACACATTTAACAATCACTAGCAGTGGCAAAATAGCCTAAACTCTATAGCCATCTGTCATGACACCTCTCTCAAGATCATAGCTTCTCTCAAAGAGAAAAGTCTTAAGTTGTCTCTTGAAGCATTCAACAGAACTCAGTTGTCTCATGGACAGCGGCAACCTGTTATACAACCTCGGAGACATGTAGGAGAATGACCTCTCAAAGAAAGAAGACTGCTGGAAAGCCCTTGGTTCATCAAGACGAAAAGGGTCATTGTCATGACGCACAACTACACCATGGTGTGCCGGTGGGCGCCTGAGCAGCTCCGCAAGGTACCTAGGCTCACCAAATTTGAGAACCTTAAAAGTCACCAAACACAAATTAAATTCTATTATTGCTCTTACTGGCAGCCAGTGCAGTTCTATGTGAAGAGATGTACAGTCAGGACCCCCAATACACGATTCCACAATGCGCGAAAACCCTAATACACGAGTTACCCCTCGAAAATAACATTAATTAATTAAACATTAATTACGCGAGGTGGTACCACAATACACGAATCGAGAGCTAAGAAGGGGCCAAATCCGCTATTCCCGCTTGATACGCGAGCACGTCTACGTTTCGCGAGGCCCAGGAGTAGCTCCGAAAAAAGAAGAAGACGGGCATACGCCTGCCTTCCCTCCCGCTTACCCTCCCTCCCTCCCTCCCACAGTCCCGCTCAAGCGCTCATAGCCGTGCGGAGTGACCAAACGTTTGTAGTGCCTGCCACTTTTTTCGCCATGCCACGCCAATATAAGAAGATAACACACAAAATGAAGGTGGAAGTGTTGGATCGCAAGAAAAAAGGAGAAGGAAACTGTGCAATAGGCTTGTCAGAGTAAACTGTTCGTACGATTTGGTCAGGGAGGGAGAAGTTGGAGAAAATCGTGAAGTCCTACGGTCCTAGTCCTAGCCTATCTACTACTAATTTTAAGGTAAGGTTTCATATTTTTATTCATTGTTCTTCTTATATATAAGATATAGACTGTACTGTAGAGCCAAAAATGTCGAAAATAGGGCCAAAAATGTCGAAAATAGGCCATAATTGAGAGATGTCACCCAATCTAATTATTCCCATTTAAAGTTAGTTCCACAATACACGAATTCACAATACGCGATGCCTCCTGTCACCCCTATTCTCACGAATTGGGGGTCCTGACTGTAGTAGGAGTTCTAGGTGGAACACCAAAAATTAGTCTTGCGGCCCTGTTAAGAACAGACTGAACTTTCTTCAAAATATAATTTGGAAGACCCACCAACAGGGCATTGCAATAATCAACACGAGAGAAGACCAATGAGTGAACCAACGTCAGGAGGCAACGTCTGGTTATAAACGGCTTCACCAAATAGAGATTTCTGATGTGCAAGTAACAACTTTTAACTATCTGGTTTACATGCTCTTTGAAATCTAATCGGGAGTTCACATATACACCCAGATTTCGAACAGAGTTGGCCGGTCGCAGCTGAGATCCACCCACATTGATGGAGAGGGCACCTACTATATCATCAGCTCTTCTATTTCCTCGGATGATGAGAATATCAGTTTTACCATCATTTAGTTTAAGTTTTCTCGCTCTCATCCACTTCTTGATATCAGACATCAACAATTCCATCTTACTCCGTATATCAACTATATTTGTGATTCTCACATAAATCTGGGTGTCATCTGCATAAAAGTGAAAGGTGACATTATGTGCACGAAGCAGAAGAGACAAACTGCTAATATAAATTATAAATAGGATAGGACCTAAAACTGATCCCTGCGGAACACCATACTGCAGGGGTGTCGAGTCCGAGACCACTTGATTTACCATCACACTCTGGGATCTACCTGACAAGTACGACCCAAGAAGCAAGAGAGCGGAGTCACGCACACCACAATCATAAAGATCACTCAATAACAACTCGTGATCCACTGTGTCAAAAGCCGCAGAGAGATCAAGCAAGACCAATAGTGAGGCCACACCATTGCAAATGTTCTCAACTAGATCATTATGTACTCTAATCAATGCTGTTTCAGTTGAATGATGCTGTCGGTAAGCAGACTGAAAAATTGGGATAGTTTCATTCTGCTGAAGTAGTGGTTGTAATTGGTCAAGTATTGCATGCTCTAATATCTTTGATATGAAGGACAGGTTGGAGACAGGACGATAGTTCAACATGTTCTCAACATCAAGTCCAGGCTTCTTTAGAGTAGGTCGGAGTAGTGCATGCTTTTCAGAATGTGGGAAGCTACCTTCAGAGAAGCACTTATTAATTATTTTGGAAATAAACTCAACTGTGTGATCATAGACTCTTGGTAGCTTGGAAACATTTATGGGATCCAACGGGCAAAATGTTTTATTTGTTAGTAGTCTTGGAAAATCCAACGTCAAGGCTATTAACCTAATTGCAATGACGACTTGTCTAATTTGACTGCTATGTCGTCATTCCAACCGCGGTTAAAAAGAAAACGTCTAGAGTCTACTCCTTATCTTGCTCTAGGAGACGTTGTACATTAACCAAAACTACCACCGAAGGTGAAAAAAGCATTAGAAGAGAAGAAAAAGGGGTTTACCTTAGTTACCGCTCAAGGCCCATCCCGTGTTCCGTTATGCGCCGATCCCTGTCGAACGTGCGCATAAGCGACCCTCTCTTGTTATCATTTTTTCACGCGTCGCCATTGTTGAAGTCCACTTTTGTTGTGCTCCTTCAATTCACCCTGTTTTAGGTTCGTTTCGGCTTTTCTGGCCTTCTTTTTGCTAGACAGATGTTACGTGATCTAGGACACACCTAAATGGGCTCCTCAGTGTGTTTAATGGAGACGCGTGTGGAAATAGCTACCGAAGGTACGGGGGCGCTTGGCGTTCCCCGTCTATATGTTTTCATTCTTTCTCTTTTCATATTCTTTTTTCCTGTTAGTCTGGGCATAGTTTAGCTTTTAGCTTCAGTTAGCCTATCTTGTTTATCATTCAGGAATTGCTATGCCCTTATGAGTTCTCATTTTTTCATAGCCTAGGTGTACGGTTGGTTCCCAATCTGAGATTTCGTGGTGGCGGTGCTGTTTGTAGTGTTTGTGTCAGCCGCATAACTAGCGTTATTCCCGAGTCCCCCCTTTCGAGCCTTCACTGTGTCTCAAGGGCCTGGGCGCTTAGTGGTTCGTGATACCCAGAGGTACCCCACGGGGGCCTCTCCCTCACTCCACAGGGTTTTTCGCCCCTGACACATTCTCTACTCGCGGCTAGGCCACCCTTTTTCTCGCCAGTTTCGTTACTGGTTTTTTGTGTTCCCTTCCTGTTTTCACCTTCATCCTTTCATAACTTTTGCCCAATCTTGGGGTACCGCACGGGGGCCCCTGTTGTGCCAAACCACCCTACCTGCCACTTCTTCTCATGGGCTTTGCTCTATCTCTGTGGGTTGGGTGGTTCCCAGGGGATGTGCCTCCTCTCCCCTGGTGTGCCTTCCTTGCCTCTCCCTTGACCGGTCGAGTCAGGACATTTTCAAGGAAGACACTGCTCAGCTTGATGGTCACGGTCATCGTCGCTTGGAGATACGGAGTTGACGCTTGTTTGCGGGCCTTTTTTGGTTTTCCTAGGCGCCCCTCTCGCTTGTTCGGCACCGGACCCTCTTGGCAGGTCCCGCAAATTTGCGGAGTGCTCGATTCGGCCCTCTGGGTCGTTTCGGCTCCCCGCAAATTTGCGGTGGTCGCTGGGGGGTCGCGTGGCGATGTGGGAGGTTTGTGTCGGTACGGATCTACCTCCATTGGCCCGCAAATTTGCGGTTATAGTTGGCTTTCACTGTTGACCCTTTTTTGTGTCATATTGTTGCCTATTACTATATTGGCGTCTATACTTTATGGAGTTAGGGCCCTGCATGTGAGGTGTTGAGTGGTGTTTAACACTTTCTCCATCTTTGCAGGTTCTGCTTGTGCTTTTTAGCATCGCCTGCCCTCATCGCCTGCCTCAGTGTTCCCGGTTTCGAGTGAGTACGCCTTCCAGTTTGCATGTGTCTTCTTGTTTACCCATGCTCATTCCCTGGTTTTTCTTGGACATTCTCTTCGCTGACTCCGTCACCGTGCTGCTTATGCTGTGTGTTCTTCCATTGCAGGTTGTGATGCCTTGCTTTCGCCAGGGCTGTGGCTCCCCTTGTTTGGAGTGCCACCGGTCTTGCCTCCGCCACTCCCAATGTGTGTCCTCTACGGCCTACCTCCCTGCGCTGTGTGGTCCGTGCATGGACTTGGTGGATGTGGTGGACAATCGCCCTGGTTCCTCTGACGCAGCGGCGGCCTCGGCATCCCTTCAGTCCGTGTGGGCGGTGGTCTCCCACCACATTCGATCTGTGGGCCATCGCTCACCGGCTTTTGTGGATGACCGGATCCGTGTGGCCCTGGGCATCCCTGACCCGTCTGGGGGCCGTTTACCTGGCCCTCTTCCTGCTCGGGCCCTTCTTCCTGGGTCCCGTGGTCGGTCGCCGCATCGTCGGGAGGATCCTCAGCTCCGTCCACGCTCTCGCTCTCCTCGTCGTCCGTCCTCTGCTGCCCCTCCTCGTCCTCCTGCTGACCTTGACTCCGGCCGTCGCCCTCGTCATGGTTCTCGCCCTGCGGCCAGGGTTAGCGTCTCTGCCCCTGTACGCCCTCCCCTGGCCTCTCCGGATCGGGGCTCTACCACTTTCCGCCCGCTTCCCCTGCACATGCGGCGTCCTCTTCATGTGTCCTCCACGCGGGCGGACGTCCATCATGTAGCTGGCCCTCTGCTCCCTCCTCCTACTCTGTCCAGGGGGGAGCGCCAGGTTGTCGTTGCTTCTCCTCCTACTTCTCCTGCTTCTGTGCCTCTTCTTCCTTCGCGGTCTCGTCCCGAGGTGGTGGTTCCTCCCTCCTCCTCCTCGGTGTCGGGCCGCCCTGTTCTGTCAGCCCCGGGGATCCTTGCTTTGTTTCCCCCCGCGGCTCCTTCTGACCTCCTTTCGCCCGGCCAGCCTTCCCACTCCCGTCATCCTACTCTTCTTCCTTCTTCGATCCCTGATCTTCGGCTTCCGGCTCCCCGAGTGGGTACCCCGCCGCTTGACTCGGTAGAGTATAGCGAGGTTTCGGGGTCCCCTTTCTCGGGGGCTGACGTGTCGCTGGAAGAGGGGGAGGATGATGTTTCCCCCTCGGGCGTTAGTGAGCGGGGGCGAGACCCTCTGGGACGCCACGGCGGTCGTCGCTCGCCTTCTTTGGGCCGCGACGCTGCTGTTTCGTGTCATGGGTCTCGCTCTCGCTCACGCTCGCCCCTGCGGGCCGGACAATCTTCGGGGGGTTCGCCTCTCTCGGATCGATTTTCGGCTCTGCAGGGGTGGGTTGTGTCACACTTCGACGCGCGATTGGAGGCGATGCAGGAATCCCTCTTGTCGCGCTTCTTGGCGGTGACACAACCCCAGCGCCTCACCCAACCTGCCCCTGCTTTGGTCCCCCTCCCCTCTGCGGTGGACCACATTCCCTCTCGCCCTGCTTCCCCTCCTGCCCGGTCGTCGGTTAGCACTGCTCCTGCCCTGGCTCAGGTGGTTCCCCCTGCTGTCTCCCATGCGGGGGTCCTCCGTCTGCTAGGGCAGGGTCCGCGCTTGCCCCCCATCCAGAAGGCCAAGGTCCCGTCGAGGACTATGCCTCTCCTCTATGGCTCCTTGGCTGTTTGGAAGGGGGTGCAGGCCTCCCACCCGGGGCGTGCTACCGATTTACCGTCCGGTGAGAGGGCCCTACCTCTGGGCTGGTCGGTGCAGCTTAATGATAAACTGCAGTTTAGGGCGATCAGGGAGGATGGTCAGGTGGCCGACGTGGAGGTTCGGGCTTACCCGACAAGGACTGACCTACAGTACTTTTCGGTTAAGCCCAAGCCCCCGTCTGCTCCTCGTACTAAGCTCTGGTCAGACTTCAGCCGCCAGGACATCCTTCAAGATGTTCAGTCCCTCACTGTTTTGACGGGGCTGTCCTCCTATGGGACGGGTTTGAGCGACGACGGTAAGCCTGGCTTGTCCGTCGTCCTTGATAATCCTCTCCCATTGGAGGCCTGGTTTGCTGAGGCCTTAGAGTTTGCTAACCGTTCCGTCGACAGATCTTCTTCACTCCCTCCCCCAGAGTCGTCACTGCTTTTGCCTCCTCTTGTGTCTGTCGCCGGATTGGATGGCAAGTTCTGGTCCTGGATTAGCGCTCCCAAACTTGAAATTTGTGCTATTGCTAACCCGTTCTTTTCCCACCCAGATAAGTCCTCTGTCGACAGGGATTTTACCTTGCGGCAGAGGGTGGCGAACTTATTTTCTTGTTTTTTAGGTTCCCTCCAGACCTCTGTTCACCACCTGCGACTTATCGAGGCGACTGCACCTGGCGATCTTCGCGAGGGTTTGGACCACGTTAGGCGAATCCACCTTCAGCTCGCGGTGTCTTTGGTTCCCGAGCTGAAGGCGGTTTTGTGCGAGGCTACTCGGCAACGCCAAACGGTAAGGTCCTCGTTCTGCCGGAAGGCCCCTTTGGATATTCGTCAGGGTTTGTTGTACTCTGAATTATATACATCGGGGCTGTTCGCGCAGGATGCTTGGGAACGCTACGCTTCTCTGTCAGCGGACCCTGCTTACGACACGCAAAGACGCGCTGTGTCGCGACCAGGGTCTTCGCAGTCCCGTCCTTCTGCCGGTCCTCCTCGGAGTGCTAGTGCCACTGCTGCTGCCAAGAAAGGGCGCAGGAAAGGGAAGTTGCCGGCTAGAGCGTCGGTTCCGCCTCGCACTTCTGCTCCTGCTCCCTTTCATCCCCGCCGAGAAGGGGCTGGCCAGCCTTCCACTTCCGGCCGCACTTCGACGGGGTCCGACGCTCGACGGACGGGGGATGGGGTGTCCCGCCCTTTTCGACGAGGTGGGGGTGGTAGGGGTGGTCAACGAGGGTCTTATGACCGCAAGGACCGTACCGGGGGACCCTCCACGTCAAAAAATGTGTAGGTTCTCCGGGTCGGTCTCCTCCCTGTTCTCCTTCTCGCCTCGCCGACCGGGTCGCTCACCTCATCTCGGGGGCTCCCACAGGTTGTTTTCGCCCTTGCGCCCTTCGATGGCCGCGAGGGACGTGGGGGCGAAAGATTGCACGGAGGGGTCTAACCTGGAGATGGAAGTCCAGACCCCCACTCAGCTCTTGTCAACGACACCGGCCTGTCTCTTCGGAGGTGGCCGCCGTGATTACCTCCATGCACGAGCAGGGAATCGTCAAGGAGGTGAAAGCCGGTCACCCGGTTTTCCTCTCCCGTGTATTTCTGGTACCAAAGAAGGACTGCGACGCGATGCGACCGGTGGTGGATCTGTCGGCCCTCAACGGGCACATCGTGAACACGCGATTTCGGATGCTGACGGTGCACCAGGTACGACTGGCCCTGCGGCCTCTGTCGTGGGTAGTGTCGCTGGACCTCAAGGATGCGTATTGGCACGTCCCTATACATCCTCGTTTCCAGCGATTCTTGGCCGTTCGGACTTCCGATCGCGTGTTCATGTTCGACAGGCTTCCCTTCGGTCTCAACATCGCGCCGCGGATCTTCTCGAAACTGGTGAAGCAGGCTCTGGATCCTCTCCTCAGGGGCGGCCTCCAGATCCTGTTTTACTTGGACGATTGGTTGATAGTTTCAGACACCCTAGAACACTGCGTTCGCGACACCCTCACCGTAGTTCGACACATCACTCAGTTAGGGTTCAACATCAACATTCCCAAGTCCCGCCTGACCCCGTCGCGTGTCGTGACGTGGGTAGGTCTCGAATGGGATCTGACAAACGCTACGGTTACCCAGAGTCAGCCAAACGCGGTGAAACTTCGCAGGAAGGTTTTCGCCGTGTTGCACTCGGTCTCCCTCACGAGGAGGATCTGGGACTCGTTAGTGGGTTCCCTCAATTGGGCTGCTCTGACCATTCCCTTAGGGAGGCTCAGGCTGCGCCGCCTAATCCTCATGGGCAACAGGGTGTTTCCGTTGGTCCATATGGATCGGCTCATGCCGGTCCCGCGTTCCATTCACAGACACTTAGGACACTGGGTTGCTCGGGGCACGCTCTCTGCGGCTGTGCCTTGGACCTCCCCCCCGCCGACGATCTGGGTGGATACAGATGCGTCGAGCGAGGTGGGGTGGGGTTACCAATCCAACCTGGGACATCAACAACACGGCAGATGGGTGGGACACACACACCTACACATCAATGCCCTCGAACTCTTGGTTCCCTTGTTCTTTCTGCGGGACCACGCGCTGGCCCTTCGGGGCCTGTCGGTGGCCTTCAGGATGGACAATCAGACGGCTGTCCACTGTATCCAAAAGCAGGGGTCCTCCAGGTCTTTGACTCTGTTGGGGATCTCCGAGAAGTTGTTCTTCCTCGCGAACCGACACAACATCTCCCTGCACGCCTCCTACCTGCCCGGGTCTGCCAACCTGTGGGCGGACGCCCTGTCGCGAGGACAGGGCGTTCTTGTAGAATGGGCAATGAAACAGACTGTATTCGACGACCTAGCGGCTTCCTGGGGTGTTCCGGAGGTCGACTTGTTCGCATCGAAGGAGACGCGCAAGTTGCCTCGCTACCTATCCCTCCGGACTCGTACTCCGGAGGGGGGTCCGGACGCTTTCATGGAAGACTGGAGCAGGTGGCAGTCGATATACATATTTCCGCCACCAGACGCACTGTTGATGTGCAAAGTCCTCGCGCGGCTGCGGCTGTACCGCGGCAGAGTCTGGCTCATAGCGCCTCTGTGGCCGGCCCAGGCTTGGTACTCCCAGTTGAAGCGGTGGTGCCCGAGTCCGGTCCCTCTCCCTCTCTCACACTTCCACTTGAGCCAGGTTGGCGACCTACGGACCTCGTTGGCCTTCGCATCGTGGATGTTCGTGAGGCACGGTGGCTCCCGGTCCACGGACGGGATCTGACTGACTTCCTGAAGCGTTCATGGACGACTTCGACTTGGGGGACTTACGAGTCCCACTGGAAGTCTTTTACTGGGTGGATACAGGACACTCGCCAGACTGTTAGCTCTCCTTCCCTCGTCCTACACTACTTGTTTCACCTCTTCCGTACACGTCGCTTTCGGGTCAACACTATACGTAACCACTTGTCTGCCATCCGGGAGGTCTTTGAGTCCGTCACTGGGCTGGTCGTTCCTCCGAAGGAGCTGGATTCCTTCATGAAGGCTGCCTTCCGGGAACGGCCCCCTCCGCGCCAGATCCCTCCTCAGTGGGATCTGGGGCGTGCTCTGGACCTTCTGGCTTCACACACATATACACGGGACACTACACCGGTTCAGTTGCTGGAGCGTACTCTCTTCCTTGTCGCTCTGGCCACTGGGGATAGGGTGTCTGAACTAGCTGCCATGTCACGGTCCCAGGAATGCATGCGATTCTCCCCGTCATTGAATGTCGTCACGTTGGCCCCCTCCCCTCATTTTGTTGCCAAGAATGAGAGAGAGGCCCACGTTTTCAAGCCTTTCACCATCCAGGCTTTAAAACGTGGGCATACTCACCATGTGTTGTGCCCGGTGCAGGCCTTGCACTCTTATGTTGAGTCTGTGGCTCCGTCTTCGGGGACTGCTGTGTGGGTGTCTCCTCGGACTGGTGGGAGGCTTTCGAAGGTACAGGTAGGACGCCACATTTGTCGGGTTATTCGTGCCAGTAACCCTGCTTGTCGGGGTTCTGCGCACGATGTGCGGTCCTTTGCTGCCTCCTTACGGTTCCTGCAGACTCGTTCGTTGCCTGACGTCGCCTCGGCAGGTTTGTGGTCGTCTATCAATACCTTCATCTCCTCCTACCTCTCCATGTCCATTGTTAGGCCCCCTCGGCCTGTGATAGCTCTCGGGCGTCGTGTTTCCTAGAGCTCTTGCGAGGTTGCCTGGTCTTCCCCCCTTGTCACTCTTTCTTTTACTTTGTTTTCTTTGCAAAAGGGGGGGGGGAGTACGGGTTTGTAACACTGGATTACAAGTTTGGGATTATGTTATATGTATACAGTACATAAGTGTTTTTGCCTCTTTGAAAATGGTGTTTTCAGTTTGTGTTCCTTGTTTTTGTTCAATTGGAAGAAAAGGGTTTTATGTACAGTGCTTTTTGGTTTAAGACAAGTCTCTGATTTTGCATTAATATGAATGACGGGCACGTGTTAAAACTGCTCTTTTTAGCTACTCCTCAGTTTTTCACGCTTTATTAAACTCTCTTGTTTACCTTGTGTTTCTTTGTCATTCATACTTTTGTCTTATGCATTGGTTTTTTTGGTATGTTGGGCTTGGATGTCCTCCTCCTATTTGTTATGCAGCCTTGACGTTGGATTTGCCAAGACTACTAACAAATTGGGAGGTTTGACGTACCTCCCAACCTACCAAATAGGAAAACCTACTATTTGGTAGTAGTCTTGGAAAATCCAACGTACATATTACCCTCCCTCACTCCGGACCCCTGCCCATCCGCGTTCTTCTGCTAGCGTGAGATGTGATAACAAGAGAGGGTCGCTTATGCGCACGTTCGACAGGGATCGGCGCATAACGGAACACGGGATGGGCCTTGAGCGGTAACTAAGGTAAACCCCTTTTTCTTCTCTTCTAATGCTTTTTTCACCTTCGGTGGTAGTTTTGGTTAATGTACAACGTCTCCTAGAGCAAGATAAGGAGTAGACTCTAGACGTTTTCTTTTTAACCGCGGTTGGAATGACGACATAGCAGTCAAATTAGACAAGTCGTCATTGCAATTAGGTTAATAGCCTTGACGTTGGATTTTCCAAGACTACTACCAAATAGTAGGTTTTCCTATTTGGTAGGTTGGGAGGTACGTCAAACCTCCCAATTGAGGTTTCTTATGTAGGACAAGATCATGACCACCTCTACTGAGTGAAAGGATGAGAGGACATTATTAGGAATGTGTCGGGGTTGGAGTACAACTGAAAGTTCTTCACCAACAGAAGCATCATCCAGTTCCTGTCTTATGCGAGTTATCTTGCCAGCAAAAAATGCCACAAAGTTGGCAGCCAACTCGGCATCGGGTACAGAAGGTCTTAAGCTGACTCTTGTTTTTCCAAGTAAACTGTTTACCATTGAAGCCAACCTCCTCTGGTCGTTACCACACGAGTCAACTTTTCCCTGATAATACACTTTCTTTTCATCTTTGATTTTGTGGACCACAGCTCTTCTGGCTGACAGATATTGCAACCATGTAGAGTCTGTTTTATTTTTCCGCCATTCACGTTCAGCTCTTCTACGCGCTCTTCTAAGAAATTTAACTCGAGTGCTATACCAGGGCGAATCATCTCGTACTATGATTTTCTTCTCTACTTCTGGACAGTGATGATCGAACACTAATTTAAGTGCATTTCCATGTACCTCCACCAGCTCATCTGAAGTAAGGTTGAAAGTATCAATACTTCCCAAGTACTGTTTTACTTCACTGCTAGCCAAATTTAGGTCTGCATTTTTATAATTTCTAAATCTGATTACTTTTTCATGTGTGAGTGGCTTAGGGAAATCAAAGCTGAAAGTAATCAAAGCATGATCAGAGGTATTTGGGTCAGCATTCTCAACATCAACATCCAGAACACCACCACAACCCACAGGAGAGAAAACCAAGTCAAGGGTGTGTCCTAAGATATGAGTTGGGTGGGACACATGGTTTACAAAATTGTTCTGATCAGTCAACTCAAGGAACTCAGGAGAGAATGGCTTCAGATGAGGGCTGTCAACCCAGTAATTAAAATCTCCACATATCAAAAGTCTTCCGGTTTTAGCAGAAAATTCCTCGAGAAACTGCCCAAACTCTTCCATAAAACCCCTATCTGTGCCACGATGGCCAGGCCTATAGACAACTGCCATTCTTAGAATTTGTTGATGGAGCTTTATTTCCACTTCCAACAGTTCATAATAAAGAGGGGCTGGGTTATGGCTTATTTGCAAGATATTCACCAGAGATGTGGAGTAGACAACTGCCACTCCACCACCCGGATGATCCCCCCTAGGCCTAGGAACATTTATTATGGAATGGGTTTTAGGCAATGCCGCCTGGATAATATTCAGATCTGACTCGAACAACCAGGTCTCAGTGAGACATAATACATCAAGGTTACGTTCATCCAAGATCTCGCAAATATGATCCATTTTGTTACGCAAGGAACGAACATTCAACAGACCCAGTTTCAACCGGCTCCCATGTGCATTTTTCAGTTTTTTGAACCTACAAAATTGGTGTTCTCAATAACTTTATTTCTCTGAGCTGTCATTAAAGGACAATTTCTACTTGAGGCGAAATGATTTGGCGGCTCCGTAACTGATGTGGAGCTCATACAATTTATACATTTGGGGGAAGTCTTGTTGGTGCAGTCTTTTGAGTTATGAGTACCGGCACAGAAGTTGCATTTTGGATCCTCATTTTTCCGAAAACACCTGTCACTGGTATGACCAAAGCCCTGGCAATGGTAACATTGTGTTACCCAGAAGCGATCGTATGCACGACATCTCACAAGTCCAACATACACAGAATTGCCATCATCCACAATGGAAGAGCGTATTTCAGGTGACATTTTTACTACCGCAGTCTTAGTGTGTGCATCACTCTTTTGCTTAGTGAATAGCAAATTCATAGCTAAGCCATCGTCGACCAGGGACTTTATTCTTGGGTTCTTGTTGAGGATGCTGGGAATGATCTCATTATCCTCAGCGTCATTAGCAATGCCTACCAGAGTCATTTTTGGCATCATCTTCTTTGGTTCGGAGACACTGAAGGCACTGTCCACCCCCAAACACTGATTGATGGCCCTTTCTGCATCTTCTTTGGCTTTCTTGGATGGAAGTCGTACCACAAGTACACCTGAATCAGTTCTAGTTAACTTGTTAACCGGAACCGAAGCCAAAGCAGTCTCGATTGCCTTTGTATCTGGTGGGCTTACTGGCTCGGAGGATCGGTCTTTTGGCTTCACTACCAGGACCTGATGGTCCCAGACAGTTTTTTTCTTTCCACCATCTACCACCTCAGTGGTGCGTTTGGTCGGCTCCTTTTTGGTCTCTACTGTTTCCCTCACTACCTTTTCCTTGCTCTTCAAAACCTGCACTACATTCTTCTCAAACTCTCTTTTCTCTTTTTCTCTCTCTTCCACCTACTCCTTCATGATTTCTTCCAATGCATCCACCTTAGCATTCCCCACCCTTGTCCACTCATTTTTCTCCTCCCTTATTACTCCCTTTACTTTCTCACTTAAATGGCCCTCATACTCCTTTAGCTGCTCCTTGAGTGCCATGTTCTCTGCCTCCAGCTCATCTACTTTCCTCATCACAGCATCTAGGTTAGCAATTAATGGCCCATCTGCAGTTGCTACTGAACTGGCTCCACATATTTCTGTCAGTGACTCCACCTTCACACCTATATCTCTCCTCCAATTCTCCATAACTCCCTTCCATCTTAACAGACCCATCATCTGTCTCTTCACCACAGTCAATTGATCCTCCACTTCATTACCCCCTGCCAGAAATCCCTCAAATTCATAGCTCTCTTCATCTCCCAATAAACTCTGCCTCCGTTTGCCTTGGCCGGCCATTGTTTATATTTATGTAGCCTACAGTTAAAAATATACAAAACACTTAATAAAATTACAGTAAAATTAAACTACTACCTGGGATAAACCCAGGTAGCGCCGTCCCCGTTTGTGTCACCCTATCTTGAAAAAAGAACAAATGGAAAAAATAAATAGAAATGGGTGTTTGCGAGGTCACCACGAGCAGGTGGGGTACGACTTGATTACCTTCCTAAGAAGGTAACCCAACCGAGGTGTCGCAAGTACTAGGCAAAGATGGAATTGAAAACTTTAACCGTGTTTTGGGCCTTCAGCAGTAGCAGATACGTCACTCGGAAAACTAAACCTCATTGGTTACGATACTGCCACTGCGCAGTGCCTCCTCTCCCCTGGTGTGTCTTCCTTGCCTCTCCCTTGACCGGTTGAGTCAGGATATTATCAAGGAAGGCACTGCTCAGCTTAATGGTCATCGTCGCTTGGAGTTCATAAGGAGTTGACGCTTGTTTGCGGGCCTTTTTTGGTTTTCCTAGACGCTCCTCTCGCTTTTTCGGCACCGGACCATCTCGGCCGGTCCCGCAAATTTGCGGTGTGCTCGATTCGGTCCTCTGGGACATTTCGGCTCCCCGCAAATTTGCGAAGATCGCTGGGGGGTCCCGCGGAGATGTGGGGGGTTTGTGTCGGTACGGTTATACCTCCATTGGCCCGCGAATTTGCGGTTATAGTTGGCTTTCACTGTTGACCTTTTTTATGTCATATTGTTGCCTGATACTATATTGGTGTATGCACTTTCCTGGTGTTATAGGCCCTGCATGTAAGATGTTGAGTGGTGGTTAACACTTTCTCCATCTTTGCAGGTTCTGCTGGTGCTCTTCCGCCTCGGCCGCCCTCCTCACCTACCTCTGTGCTCCCAGTTTAGGGTGAGTACGGATACCTGTTTGCATGTGTGTTCCTGTTTCCCCATGCTCCTTCCCTGGTTCTTCTTGGACATTCTCTCCACTTACTCCTTCGACGTGCTGATTCTGGTGTGTGTTCTTCTCGTGCTGGTCGGCTGCTTTGCTTTCGCCTTGGTTGTCGCTCCCCGTGCTTGGTGAGCCACATGTCCTGCTTGCGCCACTCGCTCTTTGTGTCCTCTACGGCCTACCTCCCTGCTCTGTGTGGCCCGTGTCTGGCCCTGGTGGTTGTGCTGCTCCATGGCCCTGGTTCCTCGGCGGCGGCTGTGGCCTCTGCTTCCCTTCCGTCGGTGTGACCGATGGTCTCCCGCCACATTGGGACTGTGGGCCACCGTTCCCCGGCCTTTGTTGCCGACCGGCTCCGCGTCGCCCTGGGTGTCCCTGGCCCGACTGAAGGCCGTTCACCTGGCCCTCTCCCTGCTCGGGCCCTCTCCCCTGGGTCCCGCAGCCGGTCGTCCCATCGTCGGGGGGTTCCCCGGCTCCGTCCACGCTCTCGCTCGCCTCGTCATCCGTTCTCTACTGCCCCTCGTCGTCCTCCTGATCGCCTTGACGACGCCCGTCGCCCTCGTCTTGGTTCTCGTCCTGAGGCCGGGGTTAGCGGCTCTGCCCCTGTGCGCCCTCCCCTGGCCTCTACGGTTAGGGGCTCTACTCCCTTCCGCCCGCTTTCCCAGCCCTGACGACTTCCTCTTACGTTGTCCTCTCCGCGCGCGGTTGTTCGTGCTGTAGCTGGCCCTCTGCTCCCTCCTACACTGTCCGGGAGGGTCCGCCTGGCTGTCGTTGCTTCTCCTACTTCGCCTGCTTCAGTGCCTCTTCTTCCTTCACGGTCTCGTCCCACGGTGGGGGTCCCTCCCTCCTCCGCCTCGGTGTCGGGCCGCCCTGTTCTCTCAGCCCCGGGGATCCTTGCTCTGTTTCCCCCCGCGGCTCCTTCTGGCCTCCTTTCACCCGGCCGGCCTTCCCACTCCCGTCGTCCTGCTCCTCCTCCTTCTTCTCTTCCTGGCCTTCACTTACCGTCTCGCCAGGGGAGTA
Source organism: Lithodes maja (assembly GCA_037953745.1). Taxonomy (NCBI): domain Eukaryota; kingdom Metazoa; phylum Arthropoda; class Malacostraca; order Decapoda; family Lithodidae; genus Lithodes; species Lithodes maja. The sequence goes on along the minus strand of JBAKBP010000733.1, from coordinate 205,395 downwards.
CCCCTCCTCTTGCCTCGGTGGGGATTCGCGGGGTTTCGGGGTCCCCCTTTCTCGGGAGCTGACGTGTCGCTGGAAGAGGGGGATGGTGCTGTTTCCCCCTCGGCCGTTCGTGATCGGGGACGAGTCTCTCTACGGCGCCACACCCGTCGTCGCTCACCTTCCTTGGGCCGCGACGCTGCTGGTTCGTGTCGTGGGTCTCGCTCCCGCTCACGCTTGTCCCTGTGGGCCGACCATTCTGGGTGGGGGGGGGTCGCCTCTCTCGGTTCGATTGTTGGCTATGCAGGGCGGGGTTGTGTCACGCTTCGACGGGTGCTTGGCGTCGTTGGACGCCTCCCTCTTCTCGCGCTTCTTGGCGGTGACTCACCCTCAGCACCTCGCCCTCCCTACCCCTGCTACGGTCCCGCTCCCTTCTGCAGGCCTACGCTCTGGTCAGACTTCAGCCGCACTGACATCCTTCCGGCTGTTCAGTCCCTGGCTGTGTTGACGGGTCTGTCCTCCTATGGGACGGGTTTGTGCGACGCCGGTACGCCTGGCTTCGCCGTCATGCTCGGTCGCCCTCTCCCCTTGGAGGCCTGGTTTGCTGAGGCCTTCGACTTCACACCGTTCCGTCGACGGCTCTCCTTCGGTCCCTCCCCTGCAGTCGTCACTGCTTTTGCCTCCTCTTGTGTCTGTCGGCGGGTTGGCCGGCGCGTTCTGGTCCTGGATGGGCGCGCCCGTTCTTGAACTTTGTTCTATTGCTACCCCGTTCTTCTCTCAACCGGATCAGCCCTCTGTCGCCACGGTTTTTCCCTTGCGACAGAGGGTGACGGACTTCTTGTCTTGTCTTGGGTTCCCTCCAACCGTCTCTTCCCCACCTGCGGCTTTTCGAGGCGTCTGCGCCAGGCGCTCTTCGCGAGGGTTTGGACCGCGTTCTGCGGGCCACCTTCGGCTCGCGGTGTCTTTGGTTCCCGAGCTGAAGGCGGTTTTGTGCGCGGCAACTCGGCGACGCCCGACGGTGCGGTCCTCGTTCTGCCGGCCGGCCCCCTTGGATATTCGTCAGGGTTTGTTGTACTCTGCGCTCTATACGTCGGGGTTTTTTCAGCTGGTTGCTTGGGTATGCTCGCTTCTCTGTCGGCGGCCCCTGCTTCCGACACGCGACGACACGCTGTGTCGTTGCGGACCCTGCTTACGTCCCGCACCGACGCGCTGTGTCGCCCGCGGGGTCTTCTCAGTCCCGTCCTTCTGCCGGTCCTCTTCGGGGTGCTGCCGCCTTGCACGGGCGCAGGACTGGGCCGTTGCGGGCCAGTGCGTCGGTTCCGCCTCGCCCTTCTGTTCTTGCCCCTTTCATCCCCGCCGTGTCGGGGCTGGCCGGCCTTCCACTTCCGGCCGCCCTTCGCCGGGGTCAGCCCCGCGCCGGCCTGGGGTTGGGGTGGCCCGCCCTTTTCGACGAGTTTGGGGGGGGGGGTTAGAGGTCAACGTGGCGCTCGTGCCCGCACGGCCCGTAACGGGGGTACCTCCACGTCAACACAATGTGTAGTTCTCTGGGTCGGCCTCCTTGTTCTCCTTCTCGCCTGGCCGACCAGGTCGCTCCCCTCCTCTCGGGTGCTCCCTCGGGTTGTTTTCGCCCTTGCGCCCCTCGGTTGCCGCGAGGGACGTTGGGGGCGGCGGGTTGCGCGGAGGGGTCTCACCTGGAGGTGGACGTCTCGACCCCCTTTCCGCTCTTGTCACCGACGCCGGCCCATCTCTTCAGAGGTGGCCCACGTGCTCACTTCCATGCCCGAGCTGGGTAGCGTCGAGGGAGTTGCCCGCCGGTCTCCCGGTTTTCCTCTCCCGTGTCTTTCTGGTCCCGTCGGCGTCCTGCGACGCGATGCGACCGCTGGTGGTTCTGTCGGTCCTCAACGGGCGCGTCGTGCACACACGGTTTCGGATGCTGCCGGTACCCCTGGTACGCCTGGCCCTGTGCCCTCTGTCGTGGGTTGTGTCGCTGGCCCTCCAGGATGCGTCTTGGCTCGTTCCTCTCCATCCTCGCTTCCAGCGATTCTTGGCCGTTCGGACTTCCGATCGTGTGTTCCTGTTCGCCGGCCTTCCCTTCGGTCTCCACATCGCGCCGCGGATCTTCTCCGCACATGTGGGGCAGGCTCTGGGTCCTCTCCTCAGGAGCGGGCTCCTGATCCTGTTTTCCTTGGCCGATTGGTTGGTAGTTTCCGAAGCCCTAGGACTGTGCATTGGCGTCGCCCTCACAGTCGTTCGCAACGTCGCACGGTTCGGGTTCCCCTTTGCTGTTCCCGAGTCACGCTTGACCCCGTCGCGTGTCGTGCCAGGGGTCGGTCTCGCATGGGTTTTGTCCGGCGCTACGGTGACCCGGGGTCTGCCGGCCGCGGTGCACCTTCGGTGGTAGGTCTTCGCCGTGTTGCACTCGGTCTCCCTCCTGGGGTGGCTCTGGGACTAGTTCGTGGGTTCGCTGCTTTGGGCCGCTCTGCCCCTTCCCTTAGGGAGCCTCTGGCTACTCCGCCTCCTCCTCATGGGCCCCGCGGTGTTTCCGTTGCCCCTATGGATCGGCTCCTGCCACTCCTGCGTACCGTTCGCAGACGCTTCGGTCGCTGGGTTGCTCAGGGCTCGCTCTCTGCGGCTGTGCCCTGGTCCGCCCCCCGCCGACGGTCTGGGTAGCCACAGATACGTCGAGCGAGGTTGGGTGGGGTTCCCGATCGAACCTGGGACGTCCACTTCCCGGCAGATGGGTGGGTCTCCCTCCACTTACCCGTCTACGCCCTCGGACTGTTGGTTCCTCTGTTCTTCCTGCGGGACCACGCGCTGGCCCTTCGGGGTAAGTCAGTGGCCTTCGGGTTAGACACTCAGACAGGCTGTCCCCTGTTTCCTTCTGCGGGGGTCCTCCAGGTCGTTGACTCTATTGGGGGTCTCGGTAGAGTTGTTCTTCCTCGCGGCCCGACACCCCTTCTCCTTGCATGTCTCCTCCCTGCCCGGGCCTGCCACCCTGTGGGCGGCCGCCCTGTCGAGAGGGCAGGGCGTTCTTGTTGAATGGGCGATGAAACGGACTGTGTTCGCCGACCTCGCGGCTTCCTGAGGTGTTCCGGAGGTCGCCTTGTTCGCATCAGGGGGTGCCGCGCCAGTTGCCTTTGGACCTCTCCCTCCGGCCTCGCGCTCCGGGGGGGGGTCCGGCCGCTTTCATGGTAGCCTGGTACAGGTGGCGGTCGATATACATCTTTCCGCCCCCAGACGCGCTGTTGCTGTGCCCAGTCCTCGCGAGGCTGCGGCTGTACCACGGCTGCGTCTGGCTCCTCGCGCCTCTGTGGCCGGCACGGGCTTGGTCCGCCCAGTTGCCGCGGTGGTGCCCGAGTCCGGTCCCTCTACCTGTCTCCGGCTTCCACTTGGGCTCGGTTGGGGACCTGCGGGCCTCGTTGGCCTTCGCATCGTGCTTGTTCATGTGGCACGGTGGCTCCCGGTCCCCGGCCGGGCCCTGGCCGGGCCCTGACTGACTTCCTGCAGCGTTCCTGGCCGTCTTCTCCTTGGGGGACTTACGGGTCCCGCTGGAGGTCTTTTCCTAGGTGGCTACAGGCCGCTCGCCTGCCAGTTGGCTCTCCTTCCCTCGTCCTACGCTCCTTGTTTCACCTCTTCCGTACACGTCACTTTCGAGTCGACGCTATACGTACCCCCTTGTCTGCCGTCCGGGGGATCTTTGGGTCCGTCGCTGGGCTGGTCGTTCTGCCACAGGAGCTGGATTCCTTCCTGACGGCTGCCTTCCGGGATCGACCTCCTCCGCGCCAGGTCCCTCCGCGGTGGGATCTGGGGCGGGCTCTGGTCCTTCTGGCTTCACCCACGTCTACAAGGGCCGCTACGCCGGTTCTGTTGCTCGGGCGTCCGCTCTTCCTTGTCGCTCTGGCCACTGGGGTTTGGGTGTCTGCCCTAGCGGCATTGTCATGGCCCCGGGACTGCGTGCGATTCTCCCCGTCCTTGCATGGCGTCTCGTTCGCCTCCTCCCCTCCTTTTGTTACCACGCTTGGGAGGGCGGCCCCCGCTTTCCGGCCTTTCGCCGTCCAGGCTTTCCGGCTTGGGCATCCTCGCCATGTGTTGTGCCCGGTGTCGGCCTTGCGCTCCTCTGTTGCGTCTGTGGCGCCGCCTTCGGGTCCTGCTGTGTGGGTGTCTCCTCGGACAGGTGGGAGGCTCTCGCAGGTGCAGATGGGCCGCCGCGTTTGTCGGACCGTTCGTGCCCGTCACCCTGTTTGTAGGGGTTCTGCGCACGATGTCAGATCCTTTGCTGCCTCCTTCCGGTTCCTGCCACGTCGATCCTTACCTGCCATCGCCTCAGCGGTTTTGTGGGTCTTCTATCAATTCCTTCATCTCCTCCTACCTCTCCGTGTCCAGTGTTCGACCCCCTCGGCTGGTGATTGCTCTCGGGGGTCGTGTTTCCTGGTGCTCTGGCGAAGATCCCTGGTCTTCCCCCCTTGTCCCTCGTTCTTTTCCTTTGTTTTATATGACAAAGGGGGTGGGGGGGGGGGTGTACGGGTTTGCAACACTGGATTGCAAGTTTGGGATTATTCTTACAGTTTCTTACAGTAGATCCTCTGGAAAAAGGCAAACTATGCCTGTGTATCCAGCTCAGTACCAGTACTTGCACTGCTGCGGTCGTTCACGGTGTTGGCGGCGGCGGTAGCAGACGCAACATTTTTACTATTCTGTATTTTTGTTTTATAATCAAACTTCAAATCTTGTCTTCCCCATGCTTTATCAAGATTACTTTCAAACTCCCTTATTGATTCGGAATCGACTACATACTGGGGCAGTGCGTTCCACTCATTTACCACTCTATCACAAAATGAGTTCTTTGCCTTCTCAAGCCTATTTCTTTCTTTGTAAATTTTCTAGAGTGTCCTCTCGTTCTTGTTCCCTCCCGCATCAAGAAGATACCTTCACACACATCCTCATCGTACTTTCCTGACACTATCTTAAAAGTCTCTATCATATCCCCTCTCTTTCTCCTATATGCCAGTGTCGGAAGCCCCAGTGTCCTCAACCTCTGCTCATAGCCTGCGTTCTTCAACGTTGGTACCAGCTTGCTAGCTCTCCTCTGCACTTTCTCCACTGCTTCTATATCCTTTACCATATATGGAGCCCACACCTGGTTTGCATATTCCAGGTGCGGCCTAACCAGCGCTGTATATAGATTCCAGAAGATTTCTTCGTCAAGTGACACAAATGTCCTCCTTATCAGCCCTACAATTCTATTGGCTTTGTTTATCTTTTCCGCTAAATGTTCTGAGAAATTTAACTTATTGTCTATCACTACTCCTATATCCTTTTCTGCACTCACTTCCTCCATCGCTTCATACATACTGTATCCTACCTTGTCTATCTTGCTGGTCCCAATCCGCATGTACTTGCATTTTTTTGGATGAAAAGGCATTAACCAATGCTCAGACCATCCCTTCATGCCCTCCACATCTCCTTGAAGCAAACCCATATCTTCCTTACACCTCACTCTTCTATACAGTTTAGTGTCATCCGCATACAGGTATACCTCACTTCCATTAATTATAACTTCAGGCAAGTCGTTAATAAATATAACGAACAGCAGTGGTCCCAACACAGATCCCTGAGGTACCCCACTTGTAATTTCCCTCCACCCCGAGCCTATTCCATTCACCAGTACCCTCTGTCTCCGATCTTTCAGGAAGGCTTCTATCCATTTCACACATTTCTCCCCTATATTATAGCTTCTAACTTTCTCTATTAACCTTTTATGTGGGACCTTATCGAAGGCCTTCATAAAATCGCAATATACCACGTCTATTACATCACCATCTTCTAGAATTTGCATCCAATCATCTACCACCTTAATTAGCTGTAGTACCGTCGACCTCCCCGGCAAGAATCCGAACTGTCTCCCACTGAAAAGTTGATTTGACTTCATATGATCCATTATTCCTTCTCTAATTACCGTTTCCATTAGTTTACACACAACACTTGTCAAACTGACTGGTCTATAATTCCCTGGGTCATTTCTCTTTCCCTTCTTAAATATAGCTGTTATGTTCGCCTCTCTCCAGTCCATCGGGATTTGTCCTGTATTAAACGATACCTCAAATAACATTTTCAATGGCTCTACTAACATCTCCCCTCCTTCCTTTATGATTCTTGGGTGTATCCCATCCGGTCCCGGTGACTTACTTCTGTTCATTTTTTCTATAGCCCTTCTTATTCTAGCATGGGAAAACTCTACTAGTTCTAGTGCCGGCGCCTGTTTGATGGGAATAGTAGGCACTGCATCCTCCGACTCCACTGTTAGTACCCCCCCAAAGTATTTCCCCAGCACCTCTGCTTTCTCCTTATCAGTCTCCGCTCTACTCCCATCATTCAACCCCCCCACCAGCTCTGGGATCCCTACTCTTCTTGTTAACTTTTCCTGAATGTACTTCCAGAATATTTTTGGATTATCCTTCACATTTCTAGCTATCTCTCTCTCCCTCTCCTTCACCCCCCTCCTTGTTTCCCACCTTATTTTATTGTTTATTTGTCTGCGTTCCAGATCCACTTCCTTAGCCTCTATACTAGACCCCCTGTTCTTTTTTAACAATTTTAATCTTTCCCACAATCGTTTCTTTCTTCTAATCAATATCCAAAGCTTTCTTTTCATTGGCAATTCTGGGTTAGTTCTTTTCCTCAATTTTGTTTTATCCTTATATTCCCTTACTGGTACACATTATGTATTGTTCCAGTACATAAGTGTTTTTGCCACATTGAAAATTGTGTTTTGTTCTTGTGTTCAGTGTTTTTGTTGGTTTTTGAAGAAAAGGGATTTTGGGTACAGTACCTTTTTGGTTTCAGACAAGTCTATGTTTTTGCATTACTATGAATGACGGGCATGTGTTAAAACTGTTCTTTTTAGCTACTCCTCAGTTTTTCACTCTTTTATTAGACTCTCTTGTTTAAATTGTGTCTTTGTCATTCATACTTTTGTTTTATGCATTGGTTTTTTTGGTAGGTTGGGCTTGGATGTCCTCCTATTTGTTATGCAGCCTTGACGTTGGATTTGCCAAGACTACTAACAAATTGGGAGGTTTGACGTACCTCCCAACCTACCAAATAGGAAAACCTACTATTTGGTAGTAGTCTTGGAAAATCCAACGTACATAATACCCTCCCTCACGCCGGACCCCTGCCCATCCGCGTTCTTCTGCTGACGTGAGATGTGATAACAAGAGAGGGTCGCTCATGCGCACGTTCGACAGGGATCTGCACATGACGGAACACGGGATGGGCCTTAAGCGGTAACTAAGGTAAACCCCTTTTTCTTCTCTTCTATGCTTTTTTCACCTTCGGTGGTAGTTTTGGTTAATGTACAACGTCTCCTAGAGCAAGATAAGGAGTAGACTCTAGACGTTTTCTTTTTAACCGCGGTTGGAATGACGACATAGCAGTCAAAATAGACAAGTCGTCATTGCAATTAGGTTAATAGCCTTGACGTTGGATTTTCCAAGACTACTACCAAATAGTAGGTTTTCCTATTTGGTAGGTTGGGAGGTACGTCAAACCTCCCAAATAAATAAATAAAAAATAAATAAATTGCAAATATTCCAAAAGTGCATACCAAATGTAATTGTAATAACACAATATTGATTGACCTAACTGTTAATAATAAATCTAAAGTTTACACATGCATTATATTATGAAGTTACCTATAATCAACACTACAAAATCGTGAAATGACCTAGCTTCGGACGGGGGCTATACTTCGGACATTTCTGGATAAAAGTATTTAAGCTGCAGTTATGGAAAAATTACTCTGCATTATGGAAGAACACCGCAGACATACTTGTTTTTCCATAACATCGTGTATTTATCCCATAACTGTGGTTCATTGTACAGTATATGTTTTCTAGAGTGTCCGTAGTTATCTCCCCGTCCGGAGTTACATCATGTTACCGGTACTTGACAGAAACACTAAACATAGAAAAAACTTAAGGGGACATAGGCCATTTTTCTGGACCCCCTTCTCCCTCATGTTTAGCCCCACTAATTTTGAGATCATAAGACATTCGTTCCATTAGTTTGGCGATTTTAAGACCTTTCGTCCCTTTTCTTGATCAATATTAAGACTTTATGTGTCATTTAGGTGTCGATTTTTTCCTGGCGAGCGATAGCAAGCCTGTAATTTAGGAGGAACCGGCCTTTGGCCGGTAAATTTTTCAACCGAAAAATGTAAAAAAATATATTTTGAAGGGGGATGCTGGGATTGTTTTGTTTTTAAGTTTGATGGAGGTCTAGAGAGGAAACTAGAAAAATAATAGATACATGAACAAAAATAGACCAAAAAGTGAACCATCCCCACTTAAGCTTCATGCCCTAGGTGAGGTCATCAGACGCCCACATTTCCCCCCACCTTATACCTGGTTTGGATAGACATCTGGTGTTATGTAACTAAAGCCGGTATCACACGAGAGCTTTTATAGTCAACATTTTTCTGGCAACATTTCTGGACTATTTTACACTGGTATCGGAAATTAGTCTGATGGTAGATGAGTTTAGGTGACCGAAATAGTATAAATGTTGTTGTTGTTGTTCCCAAAGCTGCCTGGCCGAACAGCCCCAAGGCTCCGAGCACGGCCAAGGCCATATCCGAGCGCCCCCACAGAACCCTCCCTGCCGACCACAATAAAGCCTGGGTGACCGAAGCCACTCCATGGCGGGGAGCTGAGGAGGGTGCGGAAACGCCCGGGAAACCAAAGCCCCACCCAGGGCCCTGTGCCCCTCAGCAATTATGAAGAGAAAGTTGAGGGGCAAGGGAAAAATGTGACGCTTTGGCTTCCAATCTTGGTAGATTGGGAGGTCAATCCACGGAAGAGACGCCGTCACTCGAGATCTAGAAAATATATAAGTAAAAGGAACAGTCAGAGTAAGCTATGGGTATGGCAGAGATCGCTCAGTTCTCACTCTGATAGACCAGCCCATCACCAGTAGTATAAATGTTGACCTCATAAGCTGCCAGACTAGCATTGAGGAAAAATGTTGAGTGAAAAAGCGCTTGTGTGATACCGGCTTAATACTCACAGCTCCATTGCGACTCAGGCTACAATAACAGGAGCATATCAGTGACAATTTCTCATGTTTGTCACCTATTCCTTATACAGATCTCCCTCGATTTATGATTGGGTTAAGTTCCTGAAAACCCGATCTTAAATAGATAAATCATATAGCAAACCCTAAAATTAATGGGGTAAATGGGGATGCGTTCTGGGACATGCCAAAACCCAGACACCTAAAAACCTATACAGTAAACTCCCTTTTATACAAAATTCAAATATCCAAAAATTTCAGTTACCAAAGTTGTTGCTATCCATATTTTTCACTAGTTTTCACTTATTTAAGCCTCTCTGGGTGTTTAATTGCATCAATTCAACCCCTCTGAAGTAGACATCCCTTGAATTAGATGATAATTTGAAGTTAAAACAGCCTAGAAATGGTTTTAAATGCATTGAAAACAGTACGTATATTTGGCCATTTGTACACATATTTAGCTCTATACAGTATAAAGGGACTCATTTATCCGTAAAAATCGCTTATCCAAAATTTCAAAAGACTCATGATTTTTGGATAAAAGGGAGTTTACTGTAATAATAGTGTAAATCTGTGCATCGGATAATGAGGGAGACCTGTAATGCTTTCCTCTATCCCTTGGAGCTCTCGAGTTTCAAGAGGCAAGAGGGGAAAAATTAAAATTTTATTTCAACTCATCACCATATAAAGACGATGTAAGCTACAGTGGTATCTATTTGCAGCTGAAAGAAGGAACTTTAGATTTTAATAGTATTAGATTATTCAAATAACACCTTTTAGATACAGAACAAAAAGTAAAGATGTAAAAATTTTGCAAAATTCCCAAAGGTATGAGGGTTAATGAAGATTAGCAATATGTTTATCAAGATGACTCTTCTGTGATAGGCTCTTGCCACATTGCTCGCACCGAAAATTCTTCGCCCCTGAATGCACTAATAGATGCCTGATGAGGGTATCATTCCGAGAGAAGGACTTGTCGCACTGATCGCACTTGAACCTTTTCTCTCCGGTGTGAATTAATATGTGGCTGTTGAGATGACTTCTCTGGGAGAAAGACTTGGTACAATGAACACATTTGAATTTTTTCACACCCGAATGAATTTTTAAATGTGTCTTGAGACCTCTTCTGTGAGCAAATAGTTTGCCACACAAGTGACACTCAAAGTCCTTGACCCCGGAGTGTACTACAGAGTGTTGGTTCAAGTGGTGCTTGTAGCCAAATGACTTCTTACACACCAGGCAGTGGTAGGTCTTCACTAACTGTTTTGTACTGTCACCACTCTTATCGCTTCCTTCATAGTCCAACGCTTTTTGTTTTGGGGTCTCCGTGTGATAGCTTTCTCGTTCTTTGTTCCAATCAGCACTCTCTGAGGTGTCTTTATAGTCCAACGCTTCCCCTTCCCAAGGTTTTATCTTCTCACTTTTCATCTGTGCAACTGTGCCATCATTGATCATTGCCATCTTATATTTCCTTTATCAAATACAAGTATATTTATCAAGTTTATGAATTTATTATAACAGGCACAATTGGAAAATATGTTTTCAAAATTCAAAAATCTTGTCTATCCATGGTACTCTTCCACCGAGATGTGCCAATATAATATGAAGGAAATATACAGTATTTAAGCTATACAGCCAGCCTCATTGACAGTTCTTGATATTCCCTCAATTGGTGCTCGGTCCTGATGATTCACTTCAGTTGTTTATACCTGGAACAAGAGTTGACATTAGATCACAAGTTTTTGACAAAATTCACAAAATACTTAAATCGGTTAACATTTAACTAATATGTATGGAATTTTTGGACTAGAAAAACACCGAGATCTATAAATGAGGATGATATTTTTTCTAAAAAATTATGCGAGTCATTCTTATGACTTCCATTTTGTATACACAAGTGAAGATTGCCAGGGTAATGAAATTGTGATAAATTTTTACTAAGCAATTTTTAGTGTATGGTACAGTACCAGTACAATACTTGAACATTCTAATTAAGAAGATACCACCATGGGTCCATGGTAGTTCCATAAAATATCAAGAACAAATATTTGCTTAATTTCTTTATAACAGAGATACTTTAACCCACGTCCAACAGCACCTTTAAATACCGGTACTCCGCCACCACGTTCCCGGTTGTATATGCAAATTTTCGTGATTTTCAGATATTCATGACTAATATATACATAGCCTATACATGTACTGAATATATACTGTATATATATCAGGAAGCAATACTCATAGTTATCTTGCAATATGGTAAAAATTACAACACTATGCCAAGTGGTTCAGTTTTGTTGGTGAAAAAATGGAAGAGTTATGGCCGCAACAAGCTTGAATCCTTGAGTTTTGTAATTTTTGGATATACAAATCTCTTCATTTACTTGCCCCCTGGCCCCTGCTGGTAATCTACGGTAAGCAATATGATTATGACTGGGTCATACGGATGATACGGAGCTTTACCTCCCTCAAACTATTATTATATCCCACAGACCGGAAGCCGGTAACAAAACTATTTACCCAACAGCTGGCCGTAGGATACAATAATAGGTTGTGGGGGCTTTACCCCCATCACCTCCCATGACTTATTTCATCATCATATATATTACCAGCAGGGGGCAAATTACAGTTGGCCGTGGGATAACTTCGTAAAAAGAAATAGGCCTTTATATATATACAGTATACAGTACTGTATAAACAATAAAATTAGACTCGAACGTAACTGCGAGCGTGCAATTTATGAAAACAAGGTGGATGGTACGCTGGTTGAAATAAATTTTAATGATAGCCTATTTGCAACATCTTTATTCAATAAGGCAAGAATGTAGTGAGTGGGCGTACCGCCATCTTTGTTTACATTACGCGTAGTGGCGTCGGACCTTGCCCATCATGTTCCCGTCTATTTTAACCTAACCTAACCTAACCTAACCTAACCTAGTATTCATGTAGTAATGCCAGGGGGCAAATAGCAGAAAATATGGCGTCGAAATAGACGGGAACGTAAGTGCGACCGCGGCGATCGCCCTATGTAAACAATGACGACCGTACGCCCGAACTCTACATCCATCCCGAATGTAGTTACCGGGTGTACGGTACCGCCCGTCTTGTTTACACTACGCGGACGCTCACCATCATGTTCCCGTCTATTTTGACTGCCTTTAGATACAAAAATACATTACCCTAACCAAACAACCTAACCTAACCTAGTATTATAGATTTATAAGTAGGCCTATTTATTTTATTATAAGTACCGGGTATTTATAGATGATTAATGTTGTATGTCGGTAGTGGTACACCCGGTAACTACATCCATCCCTTAAATAATAGCCTTCATATGTTGAGAACAATTTGTGGTACTGTAATCTCATAAATAAATAGGCCTACTGTCAAATCAAACCCTAGTCATAATTTTCCTAAACCATCAGGAATAGGCTAGGCCTAAACCCTTTTTAATTACAAAATAAGGTACCGTACTTGTTACCGAAACTACCATTAATTTTGTATCAACATTTGAAGGCTATTATATAGATTAAGGATGTTGCAAAGATCATAGCCTATTAAAATTTGTTTCTTCTTCTTCTTCTACTTCTTCTTGTGGAGTTGCTGTCCCTTTTTTTTTTGGAACCAGCTCACCTATGCACCGGTGATTTTTTCTCCAGAAACAGCTAGAGCTTGGTTAAGATGTAGTTGAGAAAATAAGTAGTCGTAGAATGGATAGTTAAAGAAAAGTATTGAAGTATATAGCTTAAGCAGAATTCTCCCCTCCCTATTTACCCCCTCCTCCACCCCCCAATATCTTGTTCTCTCCTTAACTTAACTTTTCCCTTCTCCCCCTCTCTACTATTTAATCTCATTTATCTTCCTCCCCCACTCTGATCACCTTCTCCCCAATCACCCTATTCTATTCTATTCCGTTTTCTCTTCTGCCACACCTGCTCCAGGAATCTTTTCACTACCTTCATTCTTTTCTCCATTTCCCCATCTACCCCCTCTTCTGTCCCGAGACCTAACACAAATTTTACACCCTCATCCTCCTCTTCTTTCTGTTCTTCCCATTCCCTCTCCCCTACCAACTGTTTCAACTCATCTTCCAACCTATCTCTCTCCTCTGCATACCCCTGGCACTCTGTCACTATATGTTCTATTGTCTCCTCCCTCCCACCTCACACTGCAGACACTCTTTCACCCCCCCATTCCACCTCCATGTTCTCCTATTTGTCTCTAATGCTCCTGCCCTACCCTTCAATAGTAGTTCAGCTCCCCAACTTCCGTCATAAAACTCCTCTTTTCTCGGTCTCCCCTTGCTTCTATATCTTATCAGTGTACTTTTCTTCTCCATATTTCTCTTCCATTCCTGTCTTCCTACTTCCTTCACTCTCGTTCCTATCTCTTTCTCTACTTCTCTAGTCTCCTTCCCTGACCTAGTCCTGCCTGCATTACTCCCTACATCTCTCCACTCCTCTCCCACCCTTCTTTGTTTCACTCCTATTTTTTCAGTTTTCTCAAACACTCTTTTGCCCATCTACTCTTCCCCTCCCCCCATTCATACACTCTCCTTGGCCACCTATTATCCTCCATCTTCTCAACCACCAGAAATGCATTTTTTGAACACTAGGCCTATAGCCTAGCACTGTAAAGAAAATAAAGACTCCCTAAAACTCTCCCTATTGTTGGCTGTAAAACTCATATGAAGCCCCCTTACTGGCAAAATATATTATTTCAATAAGTCATGGGGTGTGAAGGGGGGGCAAAGCCCCCCCCCTCAACCCATCCTGTATGGCCTATCCCACAGCAAAAAAATTATTTGTTTTTTTACTCTGAAAATGACATAGGCTAGGCCTAGCCTAAACCTAGGCTATATCTGAGTGTTTTAAAATTGTTAAATTTAAACTACTGTATAATGATAAAAACGGTAAGATTAGGAGTAGTGGGCGTACCACTACCGACATACAGCATAAATCATCTAAATAAATCACCTAACGTCCTAACCTAACCTAGTAC